>CM069152.1:38388769-38751269 GCA_035221665.1 Okamejei kenojei | reverse complement strand
AATATTGTGAATGGTGTTCAATGGGCAACATAACTGTGAAGAGTAGGTGCCAGAAATTAATTCCTACCCCGACTGTAAAATGCCAACTTTCCCTCTTTCTCCCCCACATCCCTCCTTTTCTCTCCCCTCCATTCCCCGGTGCACTACCTGGACTCCCAGCTATTTCTGCCCACACTTGCCCACACCTACTAATATGTCCCAGCTACACTAATTTCCAGCTTTCTTCTCCCCTCCCTACAATCGGTCTGAAGAAGGGTCACGACCCGAAATGTCAACTATCCATGTTCTCCAGAGATGCTGCCTGACCTGCTGAGTTACTCCAGCACTTTGTGTCCTTTTGAGTTTCGACATGTGTTTCCTGTCCCTGCACATCATGTCACTGCAAATTCTAGGCTATCATCAGAGTTTGTCCTCCATGAGCTCATTCCCTTATGATCAGTGAAACCGGGGCTACTGATGTGCTCTTTAAATTGGAACCGTGAGCCATTGACTTTACTTCAACTTTTGCTGATCTCAGAATGATCTAAGTCGTGGTAATGCGCTGACATAAGCAGCGATAGATACATTCTGTTCCTTTCCTGATTAAGACATGGTTGACCTAATTATAAAATAAAAGGCAGCATTTGAAAATAGATCATGTTTTGTAACTAGAATGCAGGATTACTTGAATGTTATAATCCCACAAAAATGAAAAAGCTGCAGATCGAATTCATGATGTTCTGGAGTGAAAGGGTTTGGACAGATACTAGTTAGGAAGTTGCGGATAATCAGTAACTGGGGTTTTGATAGCAAAGTGTTTAAGTTACTGAACTAGGAGCAGGACCTCTGGACTGTTGATCATTAGTCGCCCACGAGCAGGGAATTTAATTTCAAGTAATTAAATTAATCTGGAATTGAGGTGGAAAAAAAACTAATGACAGTAATGGTAAATATTAGACTAACGGATAGTCAAATAAAACCATCTGGTTCATTCATGATTACTGCACTGAAGGAGGCTATTTGGCCCATCGTCTTCATGCTTTCTCTCTACCGGAGCAACTTACTACTTCCATCTCCCAGTTCTTTCCCATGGTCTTGCTAATTTTTCTTTACTATATATTAATTTTCTTCAGAGGCCATAATGGAACCTGCCTCTACCACTTCTGCAGGCAATGCATTCCAGATTTGAACCACATGGTATGTAAAACACGTTTTAATTTCATATCACTCTTAATTCTTTCTATTTAGTTTAGTTTAGAGACACAGCGCGGAAACAGGCCCTTTGGCCCACCGTGACCGCATCGACCAGCGATCCCCGCACACTAACACTATCCTACACGCACTAGGTACAATTTTACAATTTTACCAAGCCAATGGGCCTACAAACCTGTACATCTTTGGCGTGTGAGAGGAAACCAGAGCTCCCGGAGAAAACCCACGCAGGTCACGGGGAGAATGTACAAACTCCATACAGACAGCACCCGTGGTCAGGATTGGACCTGGGTCTCTGGCGCTGTGCCACCGTGCGGCCATGGTGTTCTCTTCCCCAGTATTTCTATAACATGTTAACGAGTGAAACACTTTGAAGGAGTAAATGTCTATTCTTACCTTCCTTCACAAAAGGAAACCTGCCGCTCTCACCCTATTTAGCTTCTATCTCCCAGTTCTTTTGTTCTATCTCCCAGTAATTGGAGATGAACAAAACCGCTGCCATTGCCAGTGATGTCCACATCTTAAGTGACAATAAATAGAAAGAAATACACTGGATTAATTTATTGGATGAACACGTTACACTCGAATTTGATGCCTTCACAGCAGGCGGCATTTCATTAGCAATTGACTCAAGGCGAGCAAGTTCACATGAGGAGCTGTTTGTTCAATGACAAGTAACTGAAGAGGCAATCTCTGTATCAAGCAAGAAATCATACCTTGAAAATGCTTTACGTTCCTAATTTATATGTGCTTCATGTAATGATTCACTGGGAAACGGACTGTTAATTCCTCGACTGCTAATTCCTCTAACCTGATGGTTAGATTTCCAGACTTCATCAAAAGACCATGATGGATATAATTTAGTGCTGTTGGCCCAGGCATCATTTGATAAACATCACACATACAAGCGGCAATAAGTAAAGGGGAGATTTTCAATTTAATGAGTGCCCTAGGATATATGAAACATATCAGCTATCATCAATTTGGTTTGTCGTGCTCTTTGCCGAAACCCACATTTGAGACATTATTCACATCACACTGAATAGTGGAGCTCTGGGGAATGTTATAGAGTAGCGGGATTAAGGAGTGCAGGTACATGGCTCCTTGATGGTGGGATTTAGGGTGGTAAAAAGGCTTTTGGCACACTGGCCTTCATGAGTTAGAGTATTGAGTATAGATGTTGGGAGGTCATGTTGCAATATATAAGACATTGGTGAGGCCACATTTAGTCTATTGTGCTCAGTTCAAGTCACCATGTTAAAGATGTTGTCAATTTGGAAAGGGTAAAGGGAAGATTTACGAGGATGTTGCCAGGGCTCAAGGGTCTGAGCTCTAGGGAGAGGTTGAGCAGGCTGGGTCTCTATTCTTTGGAGTGCAGGAGGATGAGGGGTAATCTTATAGAAGGGTATAAAATCATGAGAGGAATAGATCGGGTAGATGCACAGAGTCTCTTGCCAAAGAGTAGGGGCATCGAGAACCAGAGGACATAGGTTTAAGGTGAGGGGGGAAATATTTAATAGGAATCTGAGGGTTGACTTTTTCACACAAAGGATGGTGGGTGTATGGAACGAGCTGCCAGAGGAGGTAGCTGAGGCAGGGACTAGTGTAATGTTTAAGAAACAATTAGACAGGTATATGGATAGGACAGGTTAGAATGGGATATGGGCCAAACGCAGACAGGTGGGACTAGTGTAGATGGGACATGCTAGTCAATGTGGGTAAGTTGGTCTGAAGGGCTTGTTTCCACACTGTGTAATTAAAGTGGATGTGGATGTAAAATGAGATCTGCAATGGGAAATCTGTAGATGGGGAGAAAGTGTGCAGGAAAGCAGAGACAGTTCGGATTATATGCCGATTTCTAATTATACATGTGTGCAGAAGGCAACTCCTGCAGGCCATTACTTCCCCTTCAGCGTTAAATCCCGTCGGAGAAATGATCTGCATTCCAGACTAATAGTGGTGTGAGCAAGATGTTTGCTGGGATAGGAGACGTTTGTGAACATACATAAAAAAACAGGATCTTCATCCATGTTAACAGACAGTTGAGGAGAAGCTTGTTAATCCCATCAGTGCTATTTCATCTTGTAAGCTGCAGATACATGTTTACAGTGGGAGCCGGCAGTTGGTCATTTGTCTCTACCAAACATTCACTTAGAATGTACCATATTGACACCATCTGTTGCAAAGATTCTGCCTATCATTTTTCATTAACTACGCATATTATACACTCCTCTCTTTCCAGTTGATTAAACAGTTACATGCTGCAGGCATAACTTGAAACAATATTTTATATTTTTTTCATGAAGACAACTCGGGGATATTAAACTTTCCTAATATTTACATTTACTTTAGAAAGATCTTTGAAAAAATAGTTGTTATTGGATGGTTCTCTGAGAACCATCCAATAACAAGATTCACTGGGCTTTGAAATCTCTTTGATCATTCTGTACTGATACAAAGGGACAACAGCGGTTGTTCGTGTAGCCATTCTTGACTCTCTTCAATCACGCTCTGTGTCCATTCTTCTTCAACAATTGTGGGAATCATTTTAGGAAAATATTCAAAGCTTTAGAAGCAGAGAAAATAGGAGAAGAAACAGGCCTTTCAGCCCATGGAGCCTGTTCCACCATTCAAATATAAGGATGGCTAATCATCTATCTACACACCTTGTAATGCATTTTGTGTTGAGATATGTACCTATCTCCTACTTTAATGCATTCAGTGTCTTAGCCTCTGCAGGTGCAGTGTTATTGAATGTTTTGAATTTAATATACTGAGATTATTCGGGCATGAAATGAACAATGATTTTTCAACACATTAAGCAGGCTACTTACGACTATGGATGCAAGTTATACAGTAATTGAGATCATCATATAACATCAGTAGCTCATGAAGCGCCAAGCAATTACATATCCAACAAGAAAAAAGGGAGGCCCAAGGCAAATTGGAGGAACAGCACCTCATATTTTGGTTGGGCAGCTTACAACCCAGTGGTATGAATACTGACTTCTCTAACTTCAAGTAATCCTTGCTTTCCCTCGCTTTCCATCCCTCCCCCACCCTAGTTCTCCGACCAGTCTAACTTTCCTCCAGATTTTATCTCCGTGTGCTTCGTTGTCAACTTCCCCTAGCTGACACTATGATCTATTTTACATTTTCCTTGATCTTCGTCCCCTTTGAAGTCTCGTTTGCACATCATACCCTTCCATATCTCTGTGTCTCTCTTTCCCCTGACTCTCAGTCTGAAGAAGGGTCTCGACCCAAAACGTCACCCATTCCTTCTATCCACAGATGCTGCCTGTCATGCTGCATCATTTTGTGTCTACCTTTGGTGTAAACCAACATCTGCAGTTCCTTCATACACAAGAAAAAACGTCTTATTACCTGACTATTTCCAAGTGGCCCGCCATCAATGTCCAGGGTGTCACCATTGATCAGAAACACAAATGGAACAGCCACATTGATATTCTGGCTACAAGAGCAGGTCAGAGGCTGGTTATCCTGCAGCAAATGACCCACCACCTGCCCACACAAGGCCTTTCCACTGCCCGCAAGGCCCATGCCAAATGTAGAGTGGAGTAGTCTTGCATTTGCCTGGATGAGTGGAGTAACAACAGTTCTCATGAAGCATGACACATTCCAGGATAATGCAAGCTGCCTTTTTTCAAAGGTTTACGTGATAGGAGAAGAAACTGGCCATTCGGCTCATCAAGACACAGATAGAGTGGATGTGGAAAGGATGTTTTCACTAGTGGAGAGTCTAGGACCAGAGGTCATAGCCACAGAATTAAAGGGCGCTCTAGATAGGAGGTGAGGAGGAACTTCTTTAGTCAGAGAATAGTTAATCTGCAAAACGTTGCCACAGAGGGCTGTGGAGGCCAGTCAGTGGATATTTTTAAGGCAGAGATAGACAAATTTGTGATTAGAACAGGTGTCAAGGTTTATGGGGAGGAGGCAGGAAAATGTGGTTAGGAGGCAGAGATCAGTGATGATTGAATGGCAGAGTAGACTCGATGGGCCGAATGGCCTAATTCTACTGCTATAACTTGTGAACTTGTGAAGTCTACAGCCATTCAATCAAGGCCGATCCAACTACCTCCTAACTACACTCTCCTGCCTACTCCCCATAACCTCTCGCACCCGTACTAATCAAGAAACTATCTATCTCTGCCTTAAAAAATATCCATTGACTAGGCCGCCACAGCCTTCTGTGTCAATGAATTCAACAGATTTACAACCCTCTGACTAAAGAAATTCCTCCTCATCTCATTCCTAAAGGAACGTCCTTTAATCCGGAGGCAATGCTCTGGTCATAGGACCTCCAGTCCTAGACACTCCCACTAGCGACTATCCCACTTTTGGCGCGCCATCCAGCACTAAATATTCATTTCCTCCCTAACGGAGCACAGTGGTGGCAGCATGTACACAATCTACAAATGCACTGGACCTGCCAAACCCGCAGTTTCTATCTCCAAGAAGGACAAGACCCCATGTATTTCTGGGCTAGAGTACTACAGGCAGTATTCACTCCTAGTAAGATCCAGGTGCAGTTTTCGCAGATGATAATGAGATCATGCAATTGTGGGACATGCAGGTATGAAGAACGAAACGCAAGTGAGAAGGGAAAGAAGATTCTGCAATTCATTGTTAAAGATGCCAAACTGCTCTGCCGAAAGGGGCTGTCCCACTTGTGCGACCTAATTGGCAAGTTTAGAAGAATTTAGGAGAGTTTGAGAAAATGACAAGTTGAAGACCTCCTTCGACTATGTAGAAGACCAGCTTCGACTTGCTACGACTAGCTTCGGGAAAATTGGACACCAAATAGTGGAGAGTGAAGCCGACCTCCTTTGATCTCCTTTGACCTCCCTTCGACTATGATGAAGACTATCTTCGACTACCCTCGACTACCCACGATTACCTACGATTAACATGCCGACTACTACGACCTATTACGACTAAACCTACGAGTAAAAAAAGTATAGATTTTTTCCACGGCGACCTTTTTTCAAGATGTTGAAAAATACGCCGCGACCTAGCTGAGGCCTCGAGTATGCGGGGACCGCTCTCAAGCATGAAGGAGAGTTACAAAGACCTCCTACAACCTCGTGTCGACCATGCTGCGAGTATGAGTCGAGGGCAAACTCGCAAGAACTCGTGGATTAGGTCGCCCAAGTGGGACAGACCCTTAACTTGCAAAGTATCACAGTTTACAATGTGACCATTAAATGAATTGTATGTTTTCATGCAAAGATTCCCCAAGGTCAGAATTAAGGATAAACAAGTTGTTTAAGGAGGAACTGCAGATGCTGGAAATATTGAAGGTAGACAAAACTGCTGGAGAAACTCAGCGGGTGAGGCAGCATCTATGGAGCGAAGGAATAGGTGACGTTTCATAGGATTGGGTCTCGTTTATGACTTAAAATCATGCCTAACCGACCAAGAAATACAAAATGCTGGAGTAACTCAGCAGGTCAACTGGATAGCACGATTCAAAAGCATTTCACTGTACCTCGGTACACATGACAATAAGCTAAACTGAACTGAACTGGGTCAGGCAGCATCTCTGGAGAAAAGGAATAGGTGACGTTTCATAGAAAACATAGAAACATAGAAAATAGGTGCAGGAGGAGGCCATTCGGCCCTTCGAGCCAGCACCGCCATTCATTGTGATCATGGCTGATCGTCCCCTATCAATAACCCGTGCCTGCCTTCTCCCCATATCCCTCGACTCCACTAGCCCCTAGGGCTCTATCCAACTCTCTCTTAAATCCATCGAGTGATTTGGCCTCCACTGCCCTCTGTGGCAGGGAATTCCATAAATTCACAACTCTCTGGGTAAAATTTTTTTTTCTCACCTCAGTCTTAAATGACCTCCCCTTTATTCTAAGGCTGTGGCCCCTGGTTCTGGACTCACCCAACATTGGGAACATTTTTCCTGCATCTAGCTTGTCCAGTCCTTTTATAATTTTATATGTTTCTATAAGATCCCCCCTCATCCTTATAAACTCCAGTGAATACAAGACTAGTCTTTTCAATCTTTCCTCATATGACAGTCCTGCCATCCCAGGGATCAATCTCGTGAACCTACGCTGCACTGCCTCAATCACAAGGATGTCCTTCCTCAAATTAGGAGACCAAAACTGTACACAATACTCCAGATGTGGTCTCACCAGAGCCCTATACAACTGCAGAAGAACCTCTTTACTCCTGTACTGAAATCCTCTTGTTATGAAGGCCAACATTCCATTAGCTTTCTTCACTGCCTGCTGTGCCTGCACACCAACTTTCAGTGACTGGTGTACAAGGACACCCAGGTCTCGCTGTACCTCCCTCTTACCTAACCTAACCCCATTAGATAATAATCTGCCCCCTTGTTTTTGCCACCAAAGTGGATAACCTCACATTTATCTATATTATACTGCATCTGCCACGCATCTGCCCACACACTCGACCTGTCCAGGTCACGCTGCAATCTCCTAACATCCTCTTCACAGTTCACACTGCCACCCAGCTTTGTGTCATCTGCAAACTTGCTAGTGTTGCTCCTAATTCCCTCTTCCAAATCATTAATATATATGGTAAACAGTTGCGGACCCAACACCGAGCCTTTTTTATTTATTTTTATTTAACCTTTACTTAACCAGGAGAAGTCATGCGGCACTCCACTCGCCACTGCCTGCCATTCTGCGTTTCAGGTCGAGATCCTTCTTCAGACTGAGAGTCTGGGGAAAGGGAAACAGGAGAGATAGATGGTGAGAGATATAGAACAAAATGAATGAAAGATATGCAAAGAAAACAACTGGGTTCAATTAGGAAAGTGCAAAACTAATTTTCATGGACCATGACTCATACTATATTTTCAAATTCTGATGGAGAATTTCTTGAATATTGCAGAAATCAATTCAGTTTTAGCTCCAAATAACACAAAACTGGTGACTAATAATTAAAAAAATGTAATTTTCAAACCTACCAATAGAGACTCATGTGCTGTCCCCTCTTATATAGAGAATAGAGACTCACAAAGTCTTTGGCCCCGGCAGTCAGAAACCTTGATGTATAATGTGGAGAGTTTGCAATAACAATCCATAAAAGTGTTTTGTGTCTTTCTGTTCCAGTAGGTCCTGGTCCTTACTATGGTAGGAGTTGATATATTTTATAAACAGCTTCTCAAAGCACTTCATCACTATGGATGTCAGTGCCATCGATCGGTAGTCATTCCGGCATATCACCTAGCTCTGTTGGCACTGGTATTGTTGATATCCTTTTAAAGTAGATGGGGTCCTTGGACCTAAGTAGTGAGAGGTTGAATGTGTCTGCAAAAACTCCAAACAGGTTTTAAGAAAGTGGCTGGATACACCATTGGGTCCAGATGCTTTCCGAGGGTTCACCCTCTATACTGAAAAGCTAGAAATGACGTGTCTCCATAATTCAGTTGTGGAGTTCTTGGGTATAATTGCTCTATATACTTTTTGAGGCCGGCGTGATTTGTGGACAGCTGACAACATCTGTTGTTTGAAAACAGTTTTTATCTTCTCATTCTGTATCTGAAACAATCCAGCCACTTGCTCTAATAGTGATCCCCCTGTGTCAATTTTGCTATCTCCAGCACCATTATGGCATTATCCATTTGATGCAATGCTGTCAATGCAATTGTGAGGTTGGGAAGAATATTTCACATATGCTGTGTTTTCAAGTTTCCTTCCATTATAGAGTGAGAGCATTTTGGCTCAGCTTGCAGTAAAGCCATTACCTCACCAATATTCCCTTGTGGCTTATTCTATCCTCATTCCCATCAACTCCTTGCAAGTTCTAGCACTCACCTAGAATCTCAAGGCAATCTAGAGTGATCAATTAACTTAGTATTTCACACATCTTTGTGATGTGGGAGGAAATTTGAGTTCCCAATGGGAACCTGTGCAGTCACAAGGAAAATGTGCAAACTCCATACAGACAGCACCAGGGATCAGAAGTGAACCTTGCTGGAGTTGTGAGGCAGCAGCGTTACTCGGTTACTAAGGTTTTCTAGCCTTGACGTCACCCTTAACTGGCCACGGATCATTTGCATCCATCCTCAAGTACAAATAAAAACTTCTTTCTGCACAAAGCCAATGTTAGTTTAACGTCAAGGTCTTGTTTTCTCCTGAATACTTCTTCAGGGATTTTCTTCCTATGTTGCAGTGCAGTGCAATCAAAACATCACCTTGGTTGCATACAAAATGTTCTTCCCTGGTGATTTCCGGTTATTGGTTGTTATTTAGTATTGTGTTTCTTTATCTAACTTTAAATGTGCACATGCAAGTGGCAAGGCCAACTTAGTAAAGATCACAGCACTCGTCAATTCATTTTACAGATTTCATGACATAAGAACCAAATAAGTGTTCAGCATCTGCAGCCTAGCTGAGGCATCACATCACTGAATGTCACTCATTCACTTCGGAGATGTTAACCTTCACGAGTTTCAGCACTTTGATCAAATAATAAAAGCGTGGAGTAAGGGATCGGGGGGGATATTATAAAGTAGGTCGTGACCCAAAATGGTGTTTGTTCATTTGCTCCACAGATGCTGCCTGACCAGCTGAATTCCTCCAGCACTTTATGCTAAGCTTGCGGTAAATTGGCTCGGGATTCGGTTTAATGCATGTGTGGAATTTGTTCCCATTCAAGCTGATATTTATAACTTTGCACATATGTGCTTTAGAAGCTCATCTAAATGTGGTTACAAAGTGCTCCCATGAAATACATTCTTCAAATCCGTTTTTAATACTTTGAGCCTGCTTTTTCAAAATTGCGTTTTTTAATGTCATAAGACTGGCAAATTCTCTGTTAGAGTGGAAATGTTGACACAACACATGTGACCTATAGTTTTCAGTACCTTGCCAGAATACGTCATCAGATTCAGCAGGCCTTTAATTGATGACATTTATCTCAAGCTCCACCTATAGTGAAATAATCAAATCATAAAATTTCAATTTAATTTTAAAATCGCTTGATTTTTCATTGTTGTCGCAACTGATATATATATAACAGTACAGCAAAGAAGCAGGAGTTTTAGCCCACAATATCTGTGCCGAACATGATGCCAAGATAAAGTGATCTCATCTGCCTGCACATGAACCCTTACCCCGCCACTCCCTGCAAATCCAAGTGCCACTATAGTATCTGCCTCCATCACCACTCCTGGCAGCTCGTTCCAGGCACCCACCACCCTCTATGTAAAAACAATTGGGATTCGGTTTAATGCATATGTGGAAACTACCCAGAGATGCTGCCTGACCCACTGAGTTACTCCAGCATTTTGTGTCTATCTTCGGTGTAAACCATCATCTGCAGTTCCCTTCACCTTCACCTTCGATTTCAAAGTATTAGTTACTCCGAATAATTAGATAACCATGCATTGTACATAAAAAATGAAGAGCTATTATGTTTTATCACAAATGCCAAAGTTGCCGATATAATTGAAGTGGGTGTGAGCTTGTTCTTGTTGCAATGATTATTGGGAGAGGATCCAAAAGACCATAAAACGTAGGAGCAGAATTAGGCCATTTTCGGCCCATCAAGTCTGCTCTGCCATTCAACCATGACTGATCTATTTTTCCCTCTCACCCCATTCTCCTGCCTTCTCCATGTAATCTATGATGCCCTTACTAATCAAGAACCTGTCAATCTTCAGCTTAAAAATACCCAATGACTTGGCCTCCACTGCCGTCAGTGGCAATGAATTCCACAGATGCACAACCCTCTGGCTACAGAAACTCCTCATTTCTTTTGCCCATTCTGCCTACCAGCCAGCAACTAAACTAACTCTAATTGTTACTAGGCTTAGATTGTGCCATCAGCATGCACCATGTATTATTTCACCTAAGATGGACACAAAATGCTGGAGTAACTCAGCGGGACCGGCAGCATCTCTGGAGAGAAGGAATGGGTGACATTTCGGGTCGAGACCCTTCTTCAGACTGGTTAGGGATAAGCGGAACAAGAGATGATGATGATGTAGAGAGATAAAGAACAATGAATTTCCCCAGCCTAAATATCACTACTGGCCCTCACTTCAAGTCTGCATGTTGAAGTGACCATGATTAACCAGAAATTGTCAAACTCCCACTCTCACCATTAATATATTTGACAACATTTTACTTTGGGTAGCTTGCATCTCAGCCTGATCACCAGTGCCCCTGTACGTTCTTAGTCCTGGCTAAGTCACGACCAGCCCTTTCCAATCAGGTAAAAGGTACAGAAGTGTGAAAACACTCAGACAGATTTTTTTCCCCCAGCTGTTATCAGGCAACTGAATCATCCTACCACAACCAGAGAGCAGTGCTGAACTACTATCTACCTATTTGATAGTCCACTCAGACTATCCTTGACCAGACGTTGCTGGCTTTACCTTATCATGTATCTATACACTGTAATCACGTATTGTCTTTCTGCTGACTGGTTAGCACGCAACAAAAAGCTTTTCACTGTACCTCGGTACACGTGCCAATAAACTAAACTGAACGGAACTCCTCATGCAATTACAATAATATTTAGCTGCAATGTTAAAACTATGCTCTATTCACTGTAGTTCCTATTTGATGGATGTTGTGGTCTTTTATGTAAAAAGACCCAACAACTCAGAATCAAAGTGCACTGGATCATTGATGTTAGGATAATGGATCAGCGTTTGTCGAGCTACTGTTCCAGCATGAATTTCTTTAGTCAGAGGGTGGTGAATCCATGGAATTAATTGCCACAGAAGGCTGTGGATGACAAGTGAATGGTTATTTTTAAGGCAGAGATAGATATTCTTGATTAGTACGGGTGTCAGGTTTTTTGGGGTGAAGGCAGGAGAATCTGGTTAAGAGGGAAAGATAGATCAGCCATGATTGAATGGGGGAGTAGACTTGATGGGCCGAATGGCCTAATTCTGCTCCTGTCACTTATGAACCTATGGACTTTAACTTTAATCTGCCAACTGAAAATGAATGTATTCAATGCACCGACAACATGTTTCTTACAATAAGTAGTGAGAACATTTAAGATAGCCACATTTATTTAGTGTTTTCCATGATGTCTTTAAGTAATCTGACCACAGTAATAGGAAACAAAAGCAGTCCATTTACACATCGCATGCCCTCAAGAACATTGAAGAGTGATAATGACTGAAAAAATAGTTTCAATAAAGATGACTAAATGGTTACACCCAAGCATAACTCTCCTAGCATTCTTCAAAATAGTACTACTGTGGAATGGAGGCACATGGAACTGCAGATGATGGAGTCTTGAGTATAACATCGTGTTGGGGTAGCTCAGCTTTGCCAGGCAGCATCTGTGGAGGATACAGATTGCTTATCAATTGTCTCTAGACATGCTACCTGATTCATGAGTTACTCCAGCATTTTGTGTAGTACAGTGGGATCTTTTACTTTCACCTGGAATTGGATTAATATCTCCTTTAAACAACAGCATCTTTTCCACTAGAATCTCCGCCAGTACAGTTCTGGAGTGTGATGCTAGATATTTGTGCTTAAGGCTCTGGAAGCCACCACCTCCGGACTCAGAAGTGATAATGTTGCCAATTGAGCCACCGCTGACTACTTAGAAGTTTTACAAAGACAAATGATCTGAAATGTTGGTTTAACATGACTAAATAAATCAACAATTAAATTATTTAATTTAGTATTCAAAGGTTTCAAAGTTATTTTATTGTCACGTGTACCAATTAAGGTACAGTGAAATGTGAATTACCATACAGCCAGACTAAAAAAGCAACGACACACAACTACATAAAAGTTAACATAAACATCCACCACAGTGGATTCCCCACATTCCTAACTGTGATGGAAGGCAATAAAGTCTAATCTTCTTCCCTCATTTTATTCTTGCGGTCGGGGCAGTCGAACCTTCGGGGTGATCGAAGCTCCCGCAGCCGGCGATCTAAGCCCCCGCGTTGGGGCAGTCGTAGCTCCTACGGCTTGGAGAGCCCAGACTGGGTCTCGGACCAGACCGCAAGCGCCGTGATATTAAAGTCCGCAGGCACCTGCAGTGGAGGTCGATCGTGGGAGTTGTGTACAGGCCACAAACGCTAGTGGGTGTTGTGTACAGGCCACCTAACAGTAGTAGTGGAGTTGGGGATGGCATCAAACAGGAAATTAGAAATGCGTGCAACAGAGGTAAAACAGTTATAATGGGTGACCAATCTACATATGGATTGGATGAATCAAATTGGCAGGGGTGCTGAGGAAGAGGATTTCTTGGAATGTATGCGGGATAGTTTTCTAAATCAACATGTAGAGGAACCAACGAGAGAGCAGGCTATTCTAGACTGGGTATTGAGTAATAAGGAAGAGTTAGTTAGCAGTCTTGTTGTGCGTGGCCCCTTGGGCATGAGTGACCATAATATACTTGAGTTCTTCATTAGGATGGAGAGTGACAGAGTTCATTCAGAAACAAGGGTTCTGAACTTAAAGAAAAGTAACTTTGAGGGTATGAGACGTGAATTGGCCAAGATAGACTGGCAATTGATTCTTAAAGGGTTGACGGTGGATATGCAATGGAAGGCAAAAAAAGGTGGATAAACTACAACAATTGTTCATCCCAGTTTGACAAAATAATAAATCAGGGAAGGTAGTGCATCCGTGGATAACAAGGAAAATCAGGGATAGTATCAAAACAAAAGATGAAGCATACTAATTAGCCAGAAAAAGCAGCGTACCAGAGGACTGGGAGAAATTCTGAGCCCAGCAGAGGAGGACAATGGGCTTAAGTAGGAAAGGGAAAATAGATTATGAAAGAAAACTGGCAGGGAACATAAAAACTGACTGCAAGAAACTTTATAGATATGTGAAGAGAAAAAGATTAGTTAAAACAAATATAGGTCCCTTGCAGTCAGAAACAGGTGAATTGATCATGGGGAACAAGGACATGGCAGACCAATTGAATAACTACTTTGGTTTTGTCTTCACTAAGGAAGACATAAATAATCTGCCGGAAATTGCAGGGGACCGGGGGTCAAATGAGATGGAGGAACTGAGTGAAATCCAGGTAAGTAGGGAAGTGGTGTTAGGTAAATTGAATGGATTAAAGGCCAATAAATCCCCAGGACCAGATAGGCTGCATCGCAGAGTGCTTAAGGAAGTAGCCCCAGAAATAGTGGACGCATTAGTGATAATTTTTCAAAATTCTTTAGATTCTGGAGTAGATCCTGAGGATTGGAGGATAGCTAATGTAATCCCACTTTTTAAAAAGGGAGCGAGAGAGAAAATGGGGAATTACAGACCAGTTAGTCGAATATCGGTAATGGGGAAAATGCTAGAGTCAGTTATTAAAGATGGGATAGCAGCACATTTGGAAAGTGGTAAAATCATTGGACAAAGTCAGCATGGATTTATGAAAGGGAAATCATGTCTGACGAATCTTATAGAATTTTTCGAGGATGTAACTAGTAGAGTGGATAAGGGAGAACCAGTGGATGTGATATATCTGGACTTTCAGAAGGCTTTCGACAAGGTCCCACATAAGAGATTAGTATACAAACTTAAAGCACACGGTACTGGGGGTTCAGTGTTGATGTGGGTAGAGAACTGGCTGGCAGACAGGGAGCAAAGAGTAGGAGTAAACGGGTCCTTTTCAGAATGGCAGGCAGTGACTAGTGGGGTACCGCAAGGCTCAGCTATTTACAATATATATTGATGATTTGGATGAGGGAATTGAATGCAACATCTCCAAGTTTGCAGATGACACGAATCTGGGGGGGCTTCGTGTCACAGTGTTAGCTGTGAGGAGAATACTAGGAGGCTGCAAGGTGACTTGGATAGGTTGGGTGAGTGGGAAAATGCATGGCAGATGCCGTATAATGTAGATAAATGTGAGGTTATCCACTTTGGTAGCAAAAACAGGAAAGTAGACTATTATCTCAATGGTGGCCGATTAGGAAAAGGGGAGATGCAACGAGACCTGGGTGTCATGGTACACCAGTCATTGAAAGTAGGCATGCAGGTGCAGCAGGCAGTGAAGAAAGCGAATGGTATGCTAGCTTTCCTAGCAAAAGGATTTGATTATAGGAGCAGGGAGGTCCTACTGCAGGTGTACAGGGCCTTGGTGAGACCACACCTGGGGTATTGCGTACAGTTTTGGTCTCCTAATCTGAGGAAAGACATTCTTGCCATAGAGGGAGTACAGAGAAGGTTCACCAGACTGATTCCTGGGATGGCAGGACTTTCATATGAAGAAAGACTGGATAGACTCGGCTTGTACTCGCTAGAATTTAGAAGATTGAGGGAGGATCTTATAGAAACTTACAAAATTCTTAAGGGGTTGGACAGGCTAGATGCAGGAATATTGTTCCTGATGTTGGGGAAGCCCAGAACAAGGGGGTCACAGTTTATGGATAAGGGGGAAGTCTTTTAGGACCGAGATGAGAAAAATATTTTTTACACAAAGAGTGGTGAATCTGTGGAATTCTCTGCCACAGAAAGTAGTTGAGGCCAGTTCATTGGCTATATTTAAGAGGGAGTTAGATGTGGCCCTTGTGGCTAAAGGGATCTTGGTTCTTGGTTACTTGGTCCTCCAAAATATTCCTACTGGAATTTAAACTGGAGGTGGTGAAGGGAGGGGTTAAGCCAGAGAGGGTTATTGGGAAGAAAGTGCCACTTTAAAATTAGTTGCCTCTGGCTTGGCAACCGTGGCTTGAAACCACCATACAGCCATACAGTAAAAAATAAAGAACACAACATGGAGTAGAAATTCAACATAAAACATTAAACATCCCCTCACAGCAGGATCAAAGTATCCCACTGTGAGGGAAGGCACCAAAGTCAGTCTCTTCCCCTGATGTTCCTCATTGTTCACCCGTGGTCGGGGCCTCCCCGAGCCCCCTGCAGTCGCCGCTACGGGCGGCCTGATGTTCAGGCCCGCTCGGCGGTGTTATGTAAGTCCAACGTCGGGGCTGGGGGACGTCCTCAGCGGCCTGGACCTCGAGTCGGCCCCCTCCTACCGGAGTCCGCGGCTCCCAAAGTCCACTGGCCGCGCAGGGTGGAGACACAACACTGGAGGCCCTCGGCAAAGGGCCCCAGGACTCCATGGGGTTCAGCGCCGCCCGTGTTGGGAGCTCTCCAAACCAGAGCTCCATGATGTTGGAGCAGCGGCCCAACGCTCCGGAGATCCAACGGCGACCCAGGTAGGCATCGCCCGCTCCGCGGTGACTCCAGCGCCGCCGCTGTTGCAGCTCTGGTCCGGTTCCCGGTCCCCGGCAGGAAAGGTTGCTCGGATCCAGGAGGTAGGCCACGAGGTGGGGGGTGAGGACGCGACTCGGAGAAATAGTCGCGTTCCCGCCAGGAAGCGACTGGGAGTTAGTTTCCCCCTTACTCTGCCCCCCTCCCCCACATATAAAAGTTAAAGTTTCCCCCTAAGACAGACTTTTAACCGACTAAAAATTAAAAAAAGACGTAAAAACAAACGGGCTGCAGGCAGAGGCTGCTGTCAGTGCAGCGCCCCCTAGATGTACTCCCACAGACTCCGCAGGCATTTGCCACTCTCATTTCACTGCACATCTTGTATGTGTATGTGACAAATAACGTTGACCTGCCCCTCCCTCCCTCTCTCTCTCTCTCCCCACTCACCCTGATCCGAAACACCACTACAATTCCAGAGAGGATCACGGTCATCAAGGGAAGACCGCAACATAAGGTGGGGGTGAGACGAGGGGGGGATATGCACGACCTGGAAACGCCGAGCACAGGGGAATGGCATTATGGGGTATGGAGAGAAGGCAGGTACAGGATACTGAGTTGGATGATCAGCCATGATCATATTGAATGGCGGTGTAGGCTCGAAGGGCCGAATGGCCTACTCCTGCACCTATTTTCTATGTTTCTATGTATCTATGATCCCTGGCAAAGGGATCGTGGGCTCCGCGATGTTAAAGTCCCGTAGGCCCTGCGCAGTGGTGCTCCCGAAGTCGGTCTCCAGCTCTTCGAAGTTAGGCTGCAGTGCAGACGGAGATACGATACGGAAATAAATCACATCTCCGTCGAGGTAAGAGATTAGAAAAAGTTTCCCCAAGCCCCTCTCCCACCCCTCACATAAAACAAGCTAAAGAACACTAAAAACACATACTAAAAAATTAACGAAGACAGACAGACTGTTGGCGAGGCAGCCATTGCTGGCGCCACCCGGTATTAAAATAATATTTTGGAAACACTTATCAATCAGTTTCCAGTAATTGAAAGAGTAAAGAGCCACAGTAAAAATACACATATGTTAAATTGTCCAAACAAATAGGATATATTAGAGTAGAGGCTCTGATTGAACTTCACTGGTGGACTACAAATTTGCACATTGTTTTTATGCAATGCAGGTTGGGAAATTGAAAAAGGCGGTGTTGAGGCACAGACTCTGTCAACATTTATTGCAGGTTAGGTAGGTGGTTACAAATGGGGAACTAAATAATTATACAAATATAAGAACTAAATAGATATATGGGTTGAAGATAGACACAAAATGCTGGAGTAACTCAGCGGGGCAGGCAAGTTGCAAGATTTCAACATTGGCGGTTCCCTGTGCCAACATAATCACTATAATATTCCTTTCACTCACAATTAAGTATATATCCAGGTCCTTATGACAGTAACTGTTGAATCTATTTTTACCACCTTTTCAGGCAGTGTGTCCAAGATCATGCTTTTAACAAGTGGTCCTTAATTCCACATAGGTTCTTTTGACAATTACCTTAAAATGGCAACTACAAAAGTTGCTGATGAGGAATGGAATCTCTTAAGAATGAGATTGGTGAGCAACACTGATCTGTAAAAATGTTGCACCACAAGATTTTGAATCTTGAGATTTTTATATTCCTTGAAGGTTATTATAACTCTGCCTTGCAAAAGGAAAATGTTGTCCTGATCTTTTAAATACATGTGTGTTTTAAACCTTCAAATTGAACATAGATCAATTTCAATACAAAACTACAAACATATTTCATGGTTAAAATATTTTTCAATTAATGTTGTAAAATATCAAATCAAGGCACTAAAGGCCCTGTCCCACTCTCACGGCCTAATTCGCGACCTCTGCCGAGTTTGCCCTTGACTCATACTCGCAGCATGGTCGTCACTAGGTCGTAGGAGGTCGTAGGTAGGTCGTAGCAGGCAGTGATGCTAGTCGTAGGTACTCGTGGCATCAAGTAGGTCGGGGCGTTTTTCTAGCATGATGAAAAATGTCCACGAGTAAAAAAGGTTGTGAAAGTGAGACAGCTAGGCCCTTAAGTATTTACCACCAGTAACTTGTCACCAATGAACAAATACAAAATGCTGGAAGAACTCGGCGAACCCGGCAGCACCCATGGAGGGAATGGACAGAAGACATCTCGGACCAGAACCCTTCTTCAGAGTAGGCTTAGAAAGCTGGAAAAGAAAGGCAGGGGGGTGTGGCAAAGTGCTAGATGGATGCAGGAGCGGATGAGAGGGTAGACTGGCAGATGGGTGCAGACAGTGACAAAGGCTGCGTGTGAAAAGGAGACAAAAAGGTGTCAGAAAAGGAAAGAAGTGATAGATTAAAATATAAAGTTGGATCAGAAGGTACTTGGAAAGAAGAAAGTTAGAAAGAAGGTTCTCGACCCAAAACTTCATCAGGCCTTTCCCTCCACAGATGCTGCCTGACCCACTGAACTCCTCCAGAACTTGTTTTTTTTTGCTCCATCTAAGATAAGATGATAAGATACATTTTATTTGTCACGTGTGCCAATTGGCACAGTGAAATTAAATCACCACACAGC
Source organism: Okamejei kenojei (assembly GCA_035221665.1). Taxonomy (NCBI): domain Eukaryota; kingdom Metazoa; phylum Chordata; class Chondrichthyes; order Rajiformes; family Rajidae; genus Okamejei; species Okamejei kenojei. The sequence continues at coordinate 38,732,323 of CM069152.1, read as the reverse complement.
CATACAGTAAAAATAAAGAACACAACATGGAGTAGATAGAATTCAACATAAAACATCCCCCCACAGCAGGATCAACATTTCCCACTGTGAGGGAAGGCACCAAAGTCAGTCTCTTCCCCTGATGTTCCCCACTGTTCCCCCGTGGTCGGGGCCTCCCCGAGCCCCCTGCACTCGCCGCTACGGGCGGCCCAATGTTCAGGCCCCCTCGCCGGGGTGATGTAAGTCCGACGTCGGGGCTGGGGGACGTCCTCAGCGGCCTGGACCTCGAGTCGGCCCCCTCCTACCGGAGTCCGCAGCTCCCAAAGTCCACTGGCCGCGCCGGGTGGAGATGCAACGCTGGAGGCCCTCGGCAAAGGGCCCCGGGACTCCACGTTGTTGTTCAGCGCCGCCCACGTTGGGAGCTCTCTAAACCAGAGCTCCACGATGTTGTTGGAGCAGCGGCCCAACGCTCCGGAGCTCCAACGGCGACCCAGGTAGGTATCGCCCGCTCCGCGGTGACTCCAGCGCCGCCGCCGCTGTTGCAGCTCTGGTCCGGTTCCCGGTCCCCGGCAGGAAAGGCCGCTCCGATCCAGGAAGTAGGCCGCGAGGTGGGGGGCGAGGACGCGACTCGGAGAAATAGTCACGTCCCCGCCAGGAAGTGACTGGGAAACAGTTTCCCCCTTACCCTGTCCCCCTCCCCCACATAGAAAAGTTAAGACTCCCCCAAAAACAAACTTTAAACCGACTAAAAATTAAAAAAAAAGATGCCTGCCTCCCATCTCTCTCTTCTAGCTCACCCCCACCCCACTCCATCAGCCTGATGAAGGATCCTGTCCCGAAACGTCATCTGTCCATTCCCTCATTAGATTTGTGCCTGATCCACTCACTGAGTTCCTTCAGCACTTTGTTTTTTGCTCAAGATTCCAGCAACCGCAGTTTCTTGTGTCTCCAACTTTTACCAATATTGCTCTTTTTTTCTCTCCGAGAAAGGAGTTTATTTGACAAATGTCATTATAATGATTGAAAAAAAAAAAAAATTATTGTACACGGCGATCGTTGTGCTCAATGTGGTTTTCAGGAATAGGCACCTGAATTCTATGAGGCCGTGAGAATTGGATTGATTCCCCCCCCCCCACCCAAACCCCCCACCCCCCAGCCTTGCAGTGGGGAATTATTATGTATTATTGATGTTTAATGTCATTCTCAGACCTCCCTGTGGATATTGACCGCTCTAATAAAGGTTGCTTCGGTCGTCATCCTCATCACTGGTTGGGTACAATGGCATTTCAAGCTTGCCTGTATAGGCAAACAAAAAACACCCGGTCATGGAATATCAACGGTACTGTGACTCACACTCAAAGCAACTCAATGAACCACAGCACACCCAGTCGCAATGTATTGTAACACAATCCTGCGTACGGTGAGCTTGATATGATGTTTAAATTATGTAAGGCTCACTGCCATTTCAATCCCACTCTTTGTTTCCTCACTAAAAAGGCATGTTTACTTGATCTCAGAGAAAAGGTTGCTGTCACTTTTGAAACATCTTTAAATCAGACAACATCTTGGCATGCCTCAGAAATGTCCTTTCAAAAACACTGATTGTTCTAAAAAAAAACCCTGCACCTTGCTAATTCAATATCCTGTTAAATGACACGAGTTAAATATAGAACTTGAGGGGATTAAATGGATGATTTCACAACTTTCCTGGCTCTTGTTACTCCTCAATTGACAATAGCAAGATAAAATGTTCTTTCCAACAGCTTTTGCTTCTAACCAAATCAATGTTCTAATGCGTTCTGACTCCCTTCATTTATGCTTTCTGATTAATTTGCTCTGATGTTAATCAATAATTGTTAATGATTTTAATGAAGAAGTTGATTTTTCTCCAGTTGTAGTGGTATTAACATATCATGCTGGCTTGGAGCACTGCTTCAATCAAATAATAATTAATTAAATCACCATCCTTTTTTCTAATTTCCTAAAGAAATTTATGGAAGAAATTATGTAAGCACATTTAATCTTAACATTTAGGGAGATTTCAGAATCACATTCACACTTTATTTGCAAAGTATGTTTTGCAACATGCGAGGAATTTCATTGGCCAGGTCAGTCATACAATTAAAAGCAACAGATCACTCAAAAAACACATGTTAACCTGAGCATCCACCAAATGTGTAATTTAACTTACACATAACTTTTAATCGAACTCTTGTCCAGCAACTCTGATAATTGGCAATCCCCTATTTCCACAGCTATATTCTTTAAATAATTACTCAAGCTGCCTACAACCAATGCATTTTAGCTTTGGGCTGGGACCTTGCCTGATGGAGATGATGTCTTGAAAAGTATTATGCAGTATATTATGTGACTTCAAAATGTACTTATTTCTACAGAGGCAAAATAATGTGAATGTCAGAAAGCAGAAAATACCATAAATGTTCAACAGGTCAGCCAGCATCCATGAAGAGGGAAACGTAGTTAATATTTTGTACAAAGGAACTGCAGATGCTGGTTTACACCGTAGATAGAAACAAAATGCTGGAGTAACTCAGCGGGACAGGCAGCATCTGTGGAGATGCTCTCTCCAGAAAGCCTCTCCCCAGAGATGCTGCCTGGCCCGCTGAGTTGCTCCGGCATTTGGTGTCTGTCTATTGTTAATATTTTGGCACGGTGACAGTTCATCAAAATCTGATTTTCTTACTGTTTTCAATAATTAGCTAAGGTCAGGGGTGAAAAGTACCAAGTGTTGATAAAGTGAATAGAAATCCACGATGTGAGTGGAAAATAGTTTCTGGGGAGATCGCAGCCTTCTACTGGAACACAGTAGCTACATGTGTACCCAAAGTGATGTGAAATAGAGGAGTCTTGCTTGACCGTTCAGGGTAACTTACTCAGAGTACAGGGTGAAGAACGACCTTGGATAATCAATCAATCATTTGAGATTGAATGTGATGTCATTTGTGCCACGAACCACATGAATCGTATCAGAAAGATGAATTCAAATAATTAGTATATTGATTGAAATAAATGCTATCCTACCAATTTTTATGAAGCCTGTACTATGTCAACCTGCCAGAGGACATTGGGCAAAGGTAGACACAAAACGCTGGAGTAATTCAGCGGGTCAGGCAGCATCTCTGGAGTAAAGGAATGGGAGACATTTCAGGTCTGAGAGTCAGGGGAGAGGGAGACTAGAGATATGAAAAGATACAAAGAACAAATGAATGAAAGGTATGAACATGATCAAAGAATGGTGGAGCCCACAATGGTCCATTGTTGGCTGTGGAGAAGGATGAGTGGATGCAAATAATGCAAAAAAGCAGGACGACAGTGAAACTAGTAGGACGACTAGGGTGGAAGAGGGACGGAGTGAGAGGGAACACAAAGGTTACTTGAAGTTAGAGAAATCAATATTCATACTGCTGGGTTGAAACCAGATAGCCATCGTTAACTAGTTAGCAAACTAAAAGGCAATAATGCAGTTCCAGATTTCCTTTGAAATCATTAACTACTTATGCTTTACCCTTGAAATCTGACGTAATCTCAAATGCATGTCGACAAGCTATAAAAATGACAATTATTGTTCTGGGTCTAACATTAGATAACCAGATATAACAGAATGGCTGTAATGAGTTTATATTTGTGCATTAATTCAACAGGTAACCATATAACTATATAACCATATAACAATTACAGCACGGAGACAGGCCATCTCGGCCCTTCCAGTCCGTGCCGACCATTTGTTTTCCCCTAGTCCCATCTACCTGCACTCAGACCATACCACTCCATTCCCTTCACGTCCATATACCTATCCACTTTACTTTTAAATGTTAAAATCGATCCTGCCTCCACCACCTCTGCTGGAAGCTCATTCCACACAGCCACCACCCTCTGAGTAAAGAAGTTCCCCCTCACGTTACCCCTAAACTTCTGTCCCTTAATTCTCATGTCATGCCCTCTTGTTTGAATCTTCCCTACCCTCAATGGGAAAAGCTTATCCACGTCAACTCTGTCTATCCCTTTCATCATTTTAAAGACCTCAATCAAGTCCCCCCTTAACCTTCTGCGCTCCAAAGAATAAAGACCTAACTTGTTCAACCTTTCTCTGTAACATAGTTGCTGGAACCCTGGCAACATTCTAGTAAATCTCCTCTGTACTCTCTCTATTTTGTTGACATCCTTCCTATAACTAGGCGACCAAAATTGTACACCATACTCCAGAATTGGTCTTACCAATGCCTTGTACAATTTTAACATTACTTCCCTACTCCTATATTCAATGCTCTGATTTATAAAGGCCAGCACACCAAAGGCTTTCTTTACCACCCCTATCTACATGCGATTCCACCTTCAGGGAACTATGCACAGTTATTTCCTAGATCCCTCTGCTCCACAGCATTCCTCAATTCCCTACCATTTACCATGTACGTCCTATTTTGATTTGTCCTGCCAAGATGTAGCACTTCACACTTATCAGCATTAAACTCCATCTGCCATCTTTCAGCCCACTTTTCCAAATGGCCCAAATCTCTCTGTAGACTTTGAGAATCTACTTCATTATCCACAATACCTCCTATCTTAGTATCATCTGCATACTTACTTATCCAATTTTCCACCCCATCATCCAGATCATTGATGTACATGACAAACAACAGTGGACCCAACACAGATCCCTGAGGCACCCCACTGGTCACCGGCTTCCAACCTGACAAACAGCCATCCACCATTACTCTCTGACATCTCCCATTCAGCCACTGTTGAATCCATCTTCCTACTCCGCCATTTACACCCAAAGATTGAACCTTCTGAACCAACCTTCCATGGGGAAACCTTGTCAAAGGCCTTACTGAAATCCATATAGACAACATCCACTGCTTTACCCTCATCAATTTCCCTAGTTACCGCTTCAAAAAATTCAAGAAGGTTTGTCAAACATGACCTTCCAGGCACAAATCCATGTTGACTGTTCCTGATCAGACCCTGTTTATCCAGATGCTTATATATATTATCTCTAAGTATCCTTTCCATTAATTTTGCCCACCACTGACGTCAAACTAATAGGTCTATAATTGCTAGGTTTATTCTTTGAACCCTTTTTAAACAATGGAACAACATGCGCAGTACGCCAATCCTCCGGCACTATTCCCGTTTCTAATGACATTTGAAATATTTCTGTCATAGCTCCTGCTATTTCTACAGTAACTTCCCTCAATGTCCTAGGGAATATCCTGTCAGGACCTGGAGACTTATCCACCTTTATATTTTGGTAAATGGGTTGATCCTTAACTGATTATCGTGATCCTGGTTGGCATGATTAAATGCCGTGAGGAAGCATTGACTCTGGAATAAGAACTCAAATCTTAAGTTAAAAATAAATCAAAATTGTCCGCATTTTCTCTGAGCAGCGGAACCATGCATTTTGTCTCATGAATGTGTTACTGCCGGGGGAACAAATCAGTTCTCTGATTCATTGGATAACCAGAGGTCAAAGCCTCAAAATTAAAGGATGTTCTTTTAGGAAGGAGATGTGGAGGAATGTCTTTAGCCAGAGGCTGGTGAGTCTGTGGAATTCATTGCCAGTAGACGGCTGTGGAGGCCAAGTCGATGAATATTTTTAAGGCTGAGATAGATAAATTCTTGATTAGTACGGGTGTCAGGGGTTTTGGGGAGAAGGCAGAAGAATGGGGTTAGGAGGGAAAGATAGAGCAGCCATGATTGAATGGTGGAGTAGACATGATGGGCCGAATGGCCTAATTCTGCTCCTATCACTTATGAACTTATAAGTTGACTGCCAGTGTAAAGTGCTTGGGATGTGCAGGTAAGGAATTGCAGCTGCAGTTTTTGACACATTCTCTCCGCTCTTTCCGTCCCTCAGGTCATGTTGGAGCAAATGCAGGGACTGGCCCACCTGGAGCTCTCCGGCTGCAATGATTTCACGGAAGCAGGGTTGTGGTCCAGCCTTAACGCACGGATTACCTCCCTGAGTGTCAGCGACTGCATCAACGTGGCGGACGACGCCATCGCCGCCATTTCGCAGCTGTTGCCGAACCTCACGGAGCTGAACTTGCAGGCCTACCACGTGACGGACACGGCCATGGCCTATTTCACTGCCAAGCAAGGGTACACCACGCACACCCTGCGCCTGAACTCCTGCTGGGAGATCACCAACCACGGCGTGGTGAACATGGTGCACAGCCTCCCCAACCTCACTGCACTCAGTCTCTCGGGCTGCTCCAAGATCACTGACGATGGCGTGGAGCTGGTTGCGGAAAACCTGCGGAAGCTGCGCTGCTTGGACCTGTCGTGGTGTCCACGCATCACTGACATGGCACTGGAGTACATTGCTTGTGATCTCCACAAGCTAGAGGAGCTGATATTGGACAGGTAGACTACAGGCTGCATCTGATAGTAATAATATTGCAGGGCCTAAGTTACAGTAAGTCACAGTAAATTGCTATCAGGTAAATCGTTCAGTAAAGCAATACACGGTGTCAATTTTCACGTAAGCGTGACGATCCATTTCAATGCCAGCTGTCGGGTTCTTATGCACAAATCACAATTCTCAATTATCATTATAGAACTACTCATTTTAACTGGCACCAAAACACAGGTCAGTAACTGTAACATTTCATGCCTCTTTCATTCTCGTTCTCTCGCACGCTGTTACTCTTCACGGGAATGTGTAGTTGTGCTCAATTCCAGCATGATTTCAAAGGCAATAAGACCAGACACTGGAAAACAGAACTAAAATGATAAAACAGTGGAAATACTCAGCAGGTTAGACAGCCTCTGGAGAGAAAGAATCAGAATGGGGGAGGTATTTGTCCGTGGATGGTGTTAGGCCTGCACATTGCAGCTGCAGTAACTTTAATGGAACCAAATTTGAGAAGCACAGTGCCCACGCTGAAAGCATTCTTCTTCTTCTTCTTGCGAGTGAAACATAAACCAAAGGAATAGTTAGATCTCAAGTGTTGAGCAGCCAGGTTACTATCTCTGCGTAAATGTCTGCCAGACCCTGAGCTCCATTTGGTGGGTGGTAGAGCGGGCTCCCAGAGATGACATGGTTGGCTGTCTGTTGTTCTGCTCCGCATTCACAGGCTGGGCTCTGGCGAAGCCCCCATCTCCACATGCCGGCATTGAAATGCCCAACTCCAGTACCAAGTCTGTTCAGCTTCACCCATGCCCCTCTGGGGAGGTCAGACCCTGGACAACTTTTATCCGGTGAAAAGATGTAGCTGTGTAGCATCCCCCTGTATGTTTAGCACCACCATTCTACCAGCTAGAGTGGGATGATAACCTGCCATTTGAATTGGTTTTGCTCTTCACATATGCTGCTCAACCTGCTGAGAATTATCGATAGACAAAAAAAGCTGGAGTAACTCAGCGGGTCAGAGAACATTTCTGGAGACGAGGAATAGGTGACGTTTTGGCTCGAGACTTTTCATCAGACTGAGAGTCGGGGGAAGGGAAACGAGAGATATAGACGGCGGTGTAGAGGTTATGCAAAAAAGTAAGAATGATAAAGGAAACAGGCCGTTGTTAGCTGTTTGAAAGGTGAGAACGAGTACCGACAATGAGACTCAACAAGACGGTAAGTTGGTACGACTTGGGTGGGGCAGGGATGGAGAGAGAGGGGTTGCGGGGGTTACTTGAAGTTAGTGAAATCAATATTCATACCGCTGGGTTGTAAGCTGCCCAAGCAAAATATGAGATGCTATTCCTCCAATTTGCATTGATACCATTTTATGATTTGTATTTCTCCAAGCTGAGAGAGCCACAGCCCCTTCTCATCGCAAACCCTCTTCCCCGGATGCTCCAGGAGGTGTTGAGTGTAAAATACGTGCGCCAGCGTATCATCAAGTGAGGGTCCATTTACATTTTAAACTCAAGCATCTGGATGGTTGCGCGATTCACCAGCCCAGTCACATCACAACCTGGCTCAGGTCTGCTGAGGGTTGCTGTTGCTGAGAAACTGCGAACTGGATGGAACTTGGATCAATCTGAAACCAAGTGGCCATCATCAGATGACAGGGGACCATCTGTTGCTTCTTTGTAACAGGGCGCACTTCCAAATAACATATTCTTCCACATTGAATGCAATGTTTGTATCTACTGTTGCTCCGCTGCACAACCATAATGTGGCAATTCATTTGTAGTTCTCATTGTCCGTGAAATTCAGTTGTGACTTGGGGTGTGAGTAAAGGCATTGTACCAGCTGTGGGCCTGCCAGGAAATGAGGACGAACTGGCTGAGTACAAAAAAAATGAGAAATATTCATAGTTACAAAATAATTCAAATGCAATTTTTACATATTTTAATTGTTTTGGCCACATATGTTTTTACAGCAGCAGTTTGAGATTACCTGCCGATTGAGTCTTACTTAGTGACAAGTTGCCTAACAACTAAACCTATTTGCCTTACTGACAATTGAATAGAAGTAAATGTTTCTAGGTTTACCTTTCGATTTCCATACTTTCATTGTGTGCTACATTTCATGGATCATTATTCTTATTTTAGAGATGCAATTGCCATAATACCAATAAGAAATATATGATGTATAAATCCACTTTGGTTTCTCTTGACTTCCACATAGTTGGCTGAAATTGGTGTCTTTTGAAGAGATGTTGGGGTTATATGTCCAGATATCATATTTCAATCCACATAACTGAGCCAGTTATATATTTATTCCAACATAATGATATTACCAGTGGATTAGGTTCTCTTTTCTACTAAGATACTGAACAAAAACGTTTTAAAGGGAACATAAACCCTCTCCATCGTGTGAAGGCATAGGTTAGCATCACTCAATGAGTGATCTGAAGGCTCTGGAAGTACCATTGATGGGTGGAAGGGATTTGATGACCTGAACTAGACACAAACTGCTGGAGTAACTCAGCGGGACAGGCAGCATCTCTGGAGAGAAGGAATGGGTGACATTTCGGGTCCAGACCCTCCTTCAGACAGACGATGACCTGGACTTTTCAACAAAACCATTGAGGATTAAAGCCGTGTCACCGAATGACAAAAGGCCAGCAAGAAAACTGCTAACCAGCCCGGGGAAAATCACTTCCATTTGCCATGTGATATTATCCAGTCCTTCAAGGCACTCTGATATATTTGGTAAGTCATGAATTAATTTCCTTGCTGCTTTTAACTAAAGATGGATAGCATCATAGTAAAACGCGTAAAGCCTCCGTTAACTGGTCAAGTCAGTTCATTTCTTGTTAAATGTGGGGCAGAAAACGTAATCACTTCTTGTCCATTCAGATGGTATTTTGACACATTTTATGCAACCTTCAAAGTCTAATCATGTCCATTCTTAAATCTCCACAGATGAGCTCTCCTCATGGGATGGCGCAGAAAACAGTCTCAGTCGATGAAGAAAACACAAAGGTGTTGAAATATATCCACCTTGGAGAACCAGGGCAGTCAAACATGGGTACAAGCAGCTGGCAATGCTGCTTAATGTCAGCTAAACACGTTGATTGTGGCAACTTCCTCCCACCCTAGTGCATGAGTTGGGGCTCTGTGCAGATTAAAGCTGATTCTCATCACTGTTTGAGACTGAGGGTCACAGGAGGCCATTTACAACCTGTGTTACACAACATAATTCTGCGCATAGATGGGCCTGGATAGAGTGGATGGGGAGAGGATGTTTCCACTAGTGGGAGAGTCTAGGACCAGAGGTCATAGCCTCAGAATCAAACAACTTTCTTTTAGGAAGGAGATGGGGAGGAATCAGAGGGTGGTGAATCTGTGGAATTCATTGCAACAGAAGGCTGTAGAGGCCACGTAACTGGATATTTTTAAGGCAGAGATAGATAGATTCTTGATTAGTAATGGTGTCAGGGGTTATGGGGAGAAGGCAGTAGAATGGGGTTAAAAGGAAAATAGATCAGCCATGATTGAATGGAGCAGTAGACTTGATGGACCGAATGGCCTAATTCTGCTTCTATCACTCCTATATTTGTTAATTTATGGCAATCTGGAAAGGCTGGGTGTTCAGTCACATGATGCGGTGTACATGATGTGGTATATACATAGGTAGACATATTGGTGAGTAAGCAGTTGCTTCTCTAATCAACTTGCTTATCACCAGCAAGTCTGCACAAGCTTTCCCCTGACATCTGCAGGAGATGTAATACCCTCGCCTCACACCTCCTCTCTCACATCCATCCAGCAGCCCTTCCAGGTAGGACAGAGATTCAAGTGCACCTCCTCTAACCTCATCTACTGCCTTTGGTGCTCCCTATGTGGCCTCCTTCACACAGGCGAGACCAAGAGTAGACCTGGTGACCATTTTGTGAAACTCTTTCACTCGGTCCGCCGAGGCCCACTAAATCTCCCGCTTGTATCCATATTAATGCCTCTGCCCATTCCCATGCTAACCTACACCTGTCCCTATACCTCCTCCCTCGACTCTGCCCAGGGACCCCGACAGTCCCTTTCAGGTCAGGCAGAGGTTCATTTGTACCTCCTGCAACCTATTGTATCCATTGTTCATGATGTGGACTCTTATACATGGGCCAGACCAAACGTAGACTGAGCGATCGTTTCGCCGAACACTTTCGCTCAGCCCGCCTGAACCTACCTGATCTCCCGGTTGCTGGACACTTTAATGCTCCTTCCCATTCCTACACCGACCTTTCTGTCCTCGGTCTCCTCCATTGCCAGAGTGAGGCTAAATGCAAATTGGAGGAACAGCATCTCATATTCGCAGTGGCATGAATATTGATTTCTCTCACTTCAGATAGCCCTGGCATTCCCTCTCTCTCTCTATCCCTCCCCCACGCAAGTCGCACTAGCTTCCCATTTTCACCCTACAAACCGCTAATAACGGGCTGTTTCCTTTATCATCGTTACTTTTTTGAATATCTTTAATTTATTGTTCTTTATCTCTCCACATCACCGTCTATATCTCTCCTCTCCCTTATTCCTAACCAGTCTGAAGAAGGGTCTTGACCCAAAACGTCACCCATTCCTTCTCACCAGAGATGTAGCTTGTCCTGCTGAGTTACTCCAGCTTCTTGTGTCTATTTCCCATGTTGACCTTTCTGTCCAAGGCCTCCTCCGTTGCCACATAAACTGCAGGAACCGCACCTCATATTCTGCTTAGGTAGCGTACAACCCAATGGATTGAACATTGAATTCTCCAATTTTAAGTAACTGACCAACAAACATCCTCCATTCCCCCCCCCCAATCTTTCCTGTGCCCCACCTGGATGTGCACTTATTTCTCCCTTTTCCCTCCCTCCATCCCCTTCCACCTAGATTCCTTCCCCTGGCTTCACATGTCACGTCTCTTCTATTCTTATCTCCTTACCTCACACTTTTTAATTTTTCATCTCTGGACTTTGTCGAACAAACTGCCAATCAACTCCCCTCACGTGTATCCACCTATCACTGACCAGAATGTGTCCCACCCCTTCCTCTGTTCCAGCTTTCTCTCCCCCCCAAATACAATCAGTCTGGACAAGTGTCCCGGCCCAAAACGTCACCTATCCATGTTCTCCAGAGATTCTGACTGACCAGTTGAGTTACTCCAGCACTTTGTGTCTTGGTTTAGTTTAGAGAAACAGCGCGGAAACATGCACTTGAGCCCACCAAGTCCGCACCGACCAGCGATCCCTGCGCACTAACACTATCCAACACACACCAGGGACAATTTACATTTATACCATGCCAATTTACCTACAAACCTGTACGTCTTTGGAGTGTGGGAGGAAACTGAAGATCTCAGAGAAAACCCATGGAGGTCACGGGGAGAACGTACAAACTGCGTACAGACAGCACCCGTAGTCAGGTTGGAACCCGGGTCTCTGGCGCTGCAAGCGCTGTAAGGCAGCAACTCCACCGCTGCGCCACCGTTCCGCCCCTTTTTTGTAAACCAACGTCTGCAGTTCCTTGTGTCTGCACAAGGTAATATCTTGATATTGCTGTTACGGGCAACTGTGGAAGCATGAAATAAGCAATAAGCTCAACCCGACTGCTCTCAATTTTACATGCCCGAATCTTGAGCGACATCTCACGAGATGCTCTTTACGAAGATAGAAATGTATTTTCCGTTATTTTTACCATTCAGACATATATGATGGTGCAAATATATTTTTTTAAGTTTCATTAATAAATCTTATTCAGAATAAAACATCTATACAAAATAAAAACAGTGCAAACTTTATTTCATTCCAAAAATCCAGGAACATTGACTTGATTGGAGGTGAATTTTGAACGTGGAAGACAGCACCCAGACTGCTACAAAGATAGACACAAAATGCTGGAGTAACTCGGCGGGACGGGCAGCATCTCTGGAGAAAAGGAATGGGTGGCTTTTCAGGTCGCGACCCTTCCTCAGGTCGCGACCCTTCCTTGGGTCTGACTCTTCCTCAGGCCTGAAGAAGGGTCTCATCCCGAAATGTCACCCATTCCTTCTATCCAGAGATGCTGCCTGTCCCGTTGAGTTACTCCAGTATTTTGTGTCTATCCAGCATTGGTGTAAAGCAGCATCTGCAGTTCCTTCCTACTCACCCAGTCTGCTACAATGTGCATGTGACCAAGGGTGGATTTTAAGACAGTACACGTGTGGATGTCAAGCCTAGTGGTTTGTTGTCAAATACCCAAGTAGGATGAAGTACCCATTCCTTCTATCCAGAGATGCTGCCTGTCCCACTGAGTTACCCAGCATGTTGTGTCTACCTTCACATTAAAGAGCTTGCCTGCAGCAGCTTCATGGGCATGTTGAATCAGACACACCCTGGATCACACACATCAAAACAACGTTTCTCTGTACCACGTGACACAAAACGAGCTAAACTAAACTCAAGCTTTACGTAATTTTCAACAAATTTTACATGAAAAATGCCATGCAACGCACCAGATATTAGTGCAAAGTACAATTAGGAAAAAGGTTCATGGAAGTTTGAGGTAGTATTAGGGTTGTGCAGGTCAGTTCAGGAACCTGATGCTTATCGAAGAGTAGTTGTTCCTGAGCCTGACAGAAGGATATCCACTGAGGTTACACAGAGAACACATTCACTAGACTTTAGAGATACGGCGCGTAAACAGGCCCTTCTGCCCACCAAATCCGCGCTGACCAGCGATCACCCTGAACACTAGCACTATCCTACACACAAGGGACAATTTACAATTTTACCAAAATGGTTCTGGTTTGACTGTTTGAATGTTTTGTCACTTGAATATCAGAATGAAATTCAGGAAACCTTTTCCACCTGATGACTTTTCTACTCCTAAGAACCTTTTATCTCGTTGGACTTGCAACGTTTCTGAAATGGATGCATTCATCCCAAAGGTAATCAGCATCAGGCCATACAAGTTTTAGCTTTACATCTTACGCAAGCATATCCTAACGTTTTCTAAGGGGAGCATAACCGCTGGCGTGGATGAGTTGAACTCTCTCTTTGATTAAATTTATTAATGTCTATTGAGAAAGCTGCCTCATGGACAATTATTCTAATGAGTGCATTAGACATATGACAGACATTAGCAGTAATTGTAATCACTGAGAGTATTTGATGGTGCATCTCCACTGAAGGTAAATACTGAACAGTCATTTTAAAATAGAAGGCTAGAAATTGGAGTGTCTAGTGGAATGCCTTCATCTGAAAACCAGGAACTGAAGGCCTTACACATCCCAAAGACGTGCGGGTTTGTAGGTTAATTGGGCTCTGTAAATGGTCCCTGGTGTGAAGACAGTGGATGTGAAAGTGGGGTAACATGGAACCAGTGTGAACGGGTGATCAACGGGCGGCATTGGACTCAGTGGGCCGAACAGCCTGCTTCAATGGCATGTGGAACGCTATGTGCAACAATTGTTTAAGAAAGAACTGCAGATGCTGGAACAATCGAAGGTAGACAAAAAAATGCTGGAGAAACTCAGCGGGCGAGGCAGTATCTATATCTGGAGAGTTGGCGACGTTTCCGGTTGAGACCCTTCTTCAGGCAAGTCCCCTTTGTTAGGATTCCTGACTGAAAAAGGTACTGAATCTGGTGAAAAAGGTATCAGCTGGTATAACTGCAGCCTCACAGGTCCAGGGACCCAGGTTCGATCCTGACCTTGGCTGCTGAACGTGTGGAGTTTGCATGTTCTCCCTGTGATGACATTGGTTTCCTCCTGGGTGCTCTGGTTTTCCTCCCACATCCCAAAGATGCCTGGGTTTGTTGGTTAATTGGCCGATGTAAATTATCCCTAGTGGATGTGAAAGTGGAGTAACACGGAACTGGTGGGAATGGGTGATTGATGATCAGTGTGGACAGTGGGACAAAGGGCATATTTCCACACTGTGTCTTTCTATCAATATTCCAGTTGTGGGCCCCAGTTATCTGTGTTGGGCCCAAAATGGCTGTGTGACTGCAAAGTGTGTTTGTGCTTAACAAGTTCAATTTAACACAGGAGCAGAGCAACCTAAACCAGCAGGTTTTAAATTCAGCTCCTTTGACCTCAATAACCAGGTTGATATTACTATACATGCCCATTTGCTGCTTAAAATCAGGACTATCGGGTTTTGAGGACTGTTTGATGTTGGGCTTGTGGACAGAGTTTGAACCAATTTCCCCAGGTATTTTAAATGACCCGAATGTAAAGCCTGAAACATCAAGAATGTCCCACCACTTACCTGCTACCTCTCAAGCTCCTCTTCCTCAATCCTCCACGCCAGCTAACCATCGCTCTGGTGGTGGCTTCTCTGTACATCCAGCTGCTTCTACTATGATTGGTGTCTTTCCCCTTTTGTCGCAATTGGTATGCTCAGCCTGTTCGGTGTTACCCGATAACACAAAACCAATTTCCTGCAATGCCCTCCATCTTGTTCTTCGGTTTTGAGAGAATTGCTTGCTGTTGAGCTTGGGGACAGAGTTGGATGTGAACCAATGTCAAGGCCACACAATGCTCTCCAGCATCCAGCAAACAATATACTGCTGATGCAGATCCCTGCCTGTGTATGATACAATGCAAGGATGTAAAGAAGCAACAAGAATCTACTTTTCCGCAGATCCTTTCTTTGACCCAGTTTTGTTCCCTGCAATCAGGATGTGAGAATATTGGAGGCAATCAAAAGGAAATTACCCAAACGAGAGGCTTGTCAGTTTGGGTTAGCAACCCTTGGAGTTTAGAAGAATGAAGGGTGACCGTATTCAAACGTACAAGATACTAGGGGGCATGCTTGGCTTGATTTTGAGATGTTTCCACTCAGGGGAAAGTCACAAACAAGGAGGCATAGCTACAAAATAAGAGGCCAGTTATTTAAAACTGAGATGCACTGTAACCTCTTCCCACATAGGGCAGTAAATCTCTGGAATTCTCTGCTCCTGATGATGGGCTAGGCCAGATCAATAGATATATTTAAGATGGAGACAGGTAAATAGCAAGAAAGATCAAGGAATTTAGAGTTACGGGGAACTGGCACTGGGATTGGGGCCATTGTAGATCAGCTATGACCATGTTGAATGGTCGGTTAGACTTGAGGGACCTGCTCCTAGTTCCTTGTGTTTTAGTGTTGACATCCTCAGAATATCCTGAAGTAATTCACTCTAAATGAATTTCGTCACAAATTTTACTTCGGAGTCACGTGAGTGACTACGTGAAGAACCCCGCCTGGCGCTGGAACGGCATTACGTCGACGCTGACGGCAGAAGGAAGAGCTGCAGAGGCTAGCTCGTCGACAGCGGTAGGTACGGAACCGGCAGGTAAGTGCAGTTGAAAAACTTTTAGGGTCTGGAAAACTCCGTGCCTGGTGTATTGAACCAGGATTTGAAATGAATTTAAATACGTTAGGGAGTTTAAGATGCTCCACAACCTTTTGGCAGGGGGGGGAAATTTAAATGTCAGAAAGGCCATAATTTAAAAAGTTAATAAAGGCCTTCAGACGGAAAATAATGGAAATATTCCCTAACCTACCCTAAGGGGGTTTCACATATAAAAAGGAAAAAATATGATGAAATATTGTGGGAATATCTACCTCAGATATTTCTGAAGGTAGTCTCCTTGAGGGGAAAAAAACTCAGGAGAAACAAGGGCAGTGAAAAATAAAATGGAAAAAACTGACCCTAAAAATGCACTGATAGTGGTGGGCTGGTCATGAAGTACCCACCACAGCACCAATATAAATATATATATATAATTATTATATATATATCCACACAGGTGTATGCACAACACCTGAATAAAAAGTGAGGCCATGGAAAATTACCATGGAAACCAAAAATTAGTTGTCTCTCATTAAAAAGCTGTTATGGTTAAAACAGCAGAACTAATGATGAGTGAGGCCATGAAAATAAACATGGAAACTAAAACCTCACCAAAGCTGTAGTGATTGAAAACAGCAGAATATGATAAAACTTTTATGTTTTATAAAGATATCAAACGGTGAATCCGTTTATGATATCCCATGTCTCAAATCTATATGAGATAATAAAGAAATACAATTTCCTAAAGTATTTCAAACTGGTGCAATGGCATTTACTATTCAAAAAGAAAAATAAAATAAAATAAAAACGTTGTGCAAATAACTAATACTTTTAAAATAAAATAAATTGCCATCAGTTTGTGGAGCTCAATGGGAAGAAATATATATAATTTACCAAATCTGCACTCTAGATTCGCAGATCAATACAAATCAGGTTATGTTAAATTAAACTCCTGATTATTATGGAATAAACCTGCCTTATGATGAATCAATCGATATTGATTACAAAAGAACAGACTACTGATCTTTAAACTTTGGGGGAAAAACTATGATCCAATTAAAGATTTGATAAATGGATCAAAACAAAGGCTAAAGATCTTTAAAACTTGGGGGAAAAACTATGATCCAATGAAAGATTTGATAATGGATCAAAACAAAGGCAGAAGTGGTATAATCCAACATAGCCTTATCCAAACCCATATAATTGGGAAAAGAAGGCTTGAAGTACGTTGAAGAGGTGCAAACATCTTTTAACAAAATAAGTTCATGAAATCTCCAATTGTGGGGATTACAGGTGTATTATGATCATTCATTTAATATAACTAAGGAAGGATTAGTTCACCTGTATACGAAAACCTTAAAAATTGTTTTTAGGTTTGCACTCAAAAGTAAACTCCAATAAGAAGGGGTACGTACATATATATTATAAAATTACACTCAGTGTAAAGATTTGATGGTATAAACCATACAAAACATCATTTTATATACACTTTCACAGTGTAAGAACATTTATTAAAATGGAAACATCTAGAACATGGAAATACAGTTGCTATTAACAAATTGTTAATCAATATTACAGGTGCTTGAAATTAATTAAAATGGGTCAAGCTGTGGGCAAGTTAAAACATTTCCAAAGGATTAAACCAGTTCAAGGCTGTTAAACAGAAATACTGGAGGAACAATTATGCTGATAAAAAAAAAAGATAAAATTTTTCAGCACTTGCACTAAATGAGGTCATGGTCATGGTTATCTTAATTACATTTAAATTGGAAGGTTATAAGTCAGCTGCAAATTAGTGCTGCAATTGCAAACCTGGTGGAAGGCAAGGACCTGACCCATTACATAAAGCGTATGCTTAGGCATTAATAAAATATTCCATAAATTACTCTATTCTGAATTTAGAAGTAATTCAGCACCATAATAGGGGGAAAATTGTTCCATGATACAAATATGTCTCATTGTTGTTGACATACTTTGTCCCTCCATTAGGTTAGGTAAGGAATAAATAAAGTTCCAAAAGAAGGAATACAGAAGCTTATAAGAATATGTATGCCTTTGTGAGAGGCTTATGCAAATATCAAATGATACGTTATCATTATTAAAGTAATGTAAAAAAGGTTTCACAAGCTGCTTCAACTATAAGATTAAACAGCTGTTGCGAACTGAAGCAAGTGTTACAGATGATGTACAGCTTCTGTGAATGTTTGGGTAAAGATAAGAATATTATCTATTCTTATAAGATTAATTGATATGTCTCTTGTTGGGACTGAGGACAATACTACCAGGTGAGCATAAATGGATTGTCCTAAGAAATTTTCCCAAACATTTGTATTAATTATTGAAGTATAAGGAGTTATGGATTAAATATCGATTGTTTTATTATGGAAGTGTCCCATATCATATCAAGATGAACAATACCACGGCTGTGGCATATGTTAAAACACACAAGATAAGTCAAATAACAATCATGGGATTATCTGAGTAAACAGATGTGGCATATTTTAAAGTTTAGTCCAGCTGTTTATCTCTAAGGAAAGAGACAATGGTATCGGAGACAACAAATATTGGGAGAAAAAAACATATTGTCATTAATATGGATTACTTACGATTAATCTGGTTGCATACAGATTAAATCACCGATCTTTCGAATGTTTCTTGTGGGTAAACCAAGAACAGGAAAGGTGGATGCTTTTCTCTCAATTACAGAGGAAAAGAATGTTCTTTTGTGTTCCTCATTTTGTTTGATAGGGCAGTTGTCTGATGAAAATGTAGCAGGACACTGCCAGAGGCATTTTGGTGGCCTAATACGGATCCTTCATGGTTTCATAAATATTGAGTGATGTTGAACCACTTGTGATGATTCATAGTTGCAGTAATTTATTTAAGTCTGAGGAAGGGTCTCGACCCGAGGCGTTGCCTGTCTCCTTTCGCTCTTTGGATGCTGCTGCAACCCGCTGGGTTCTCCAGTTTTGTGTTAACCCTGCAGTTAATTTATTGTTGTACAAAGGCATCCATGACATGAAAATATGAATTTTGACTATCTGCAGGTTGACCAGACCATTACAACAGCTGATGGTCAAAGAAGTTCTATGAATGTTTAACTAATATAAACAACATAACAATAAAATAATTATGTATAAAAGAAGTGTTTATAACCTGCAATTTGCAGAAATGTCTAAAAAACAATATTTTGTTATACAAAATTGGAAGTCTGTGTATACAGTAAAGTTATTTTATCATATTAGATATATGTGAGTTCCTTGTGGATTGCATTTTTCTGAGTATCTAATTGATAGAGCCAATAATAGGGCTCAGAGTGTTACCGTCCTATTAACGACAATATACTAACCAAGAAGTTATCAGGTGCATTCATAATATCCCGATATGGAAAGGGATATATATGTGGATATTAATATAAATATATATATATGTGTATATATATATATATATATATATATATATAATCTGTCCAAAATTGTAATATATAAATCGGGAGATAAATAATCCTGAATTGCCTTAGGCAATGGACCTCTAACTCTATCAATGATTCAAAAAAGTTAACATTGAAAATAATAATGCTGATGACTTTAGTATCAATATAAGAGTGCAAACATTGCAAATGTTACGTTATAATTGCATGTGGATACAGATTGCATTATCATATATGTTTATGAATTTACCAAACAAAGCACACCAAGAGGAGCTGAAACCAAGGTAAACCTATAAGCATATCCTGTCGGCCTTAAGTTGTGTGTGTGTGTGTGTGTGTGTGTGAACATTGATGAAATATGTTGAAGTAGGTAAGAGTCTCTGTGGTAATGAGACAGCACTACTTATTACACACAAAAAAACACATTAGGTTCAGTAAAAACTGATGGTTCTAGAGGAATTGTATTCTAGATGGTTAGAAATTGGATACACTCAGTGGAACTAGACACTGAAAGGTGGAAAATCACTCTGTTTAATGAGGTAGATACATTCACAGGAATGGCACGGGATGAGCCGCTCGAGCAAAGATGCAAGGCCGCAGGAGGGTGTAAATTAATGTTAAAGTAAAAAGGAACCAGTCATGGTGTCAGGTTTGGACATGGAGTGTTGGGTTCTCTATAATTGTTGCTTTGTCATACCATCAAAATATATATATCAATTGATATTTTGTGATAAACTTGCCTTTCAATGGAAAGGGCATTACTTTTATTCTTTATAATGTGAAATAATTTATCACATAACTTGAGGCAATGTTTGGGGAAAAATGTGTTATTCGCTCGTCACTGTGTTGAATGAGCCGGACTGTCGTATGGAATAAATTCTACGACATGAAAAACACAGAAAGCTTCAAAATCTTCACGTAGTCACTCACGTGACTCCGAAGTAAAATAGTAAGATTAAATGAGAACTTACCAGTTTGAAGTTTGATCTTTATTTTATGAGGAGTAACGATGAGGGATTACGTGCCCTCCACTCCCCACCCTCATAAAATAAATGATCATCTGGTAGTTCTAAATCTATGAGAAGCCTTACTATCTTACTCCGGCTATTATGTTCTGTGTTTTTCATGCCGCTGCTTTGAAGTATGCCGTTCCAGCGCCAGGCGGGGTTCTTCACGTAATCCCTCATCGTTACTCCTCATAAAATAAAGATCAAACTTCAAACTGGTAAGTTCTCGTTTAATCTTACTATTATCATCTCTCTTGTCAAGTGATAGGAATGATCTTTAAGCCGTGTGCAGACGGGGCGGCGAAGGACGAGAAGCTGAAGCGGAGAAGTGGAAGCCAAGGTACCAAATGGAAATGATGCCGAAAAGGGCAAATAACCGAACGGGCTCAACGCCAAAAAGCCAAATAACGTTTAATTTTCCTTCGGTGCTTTTGGACTGCCAAAGATCATAGAGCGGGTTATTTTTGTAAGCGTTGATTTACCACGGTGCTTGGGGTTAAGAAGCTGGAATCTCTCTCTCTCTCTTGTTCTTTTTCGCTCTCGCTTTCTCTCCCTCCGCTCTCTCTCTCCCCTCCCTCTCTCATCTATCTATCTATCTATCTATCTATCTGTCTATCTATCTATCTATCTATCTATCTATCTATCTATCTATCTATCTATCTATCTATCTATCATAGGAACGAATTGCAGATGCAGTCATCTTTGCAAAATGGCAAATGATTCCGGGAATGCCAAGAGAGAGATAGAGAGCGAGAGCAAGAGAGCAATACAGCGATAGATAGATAGATAGATAGATAGATAGATAGATAGATAGACAGACAGACAGACAGACAGACAGACAGACAGACAGACAGACAGACAGACAGACAGACAGACAGACAGACAGACAGACAGATAGATAGATAGATAGATAGATAGATAGATAGATAGATAGATGAGAGAGAGAGGGAGAGAGAGAGAGGGAGGGGGGAGAGAGAGAGAGAGGGAGAGAGGGAGGGGAGAGAGTGATGGGAGAGAGAGAGAGAGAGAGAGGGAGAGCGATAAAGAACGAGAGAGAGAGAAAGAGAGAGAGAGAGAGAGAGAGAGAGAGAGATTCCAGCTTCTTAACCCGAAGCACCGTGGTAAATTAACGCTTACAAAAATAATCCGCTCTATGATCTTTGGCAGTCCAAAAGCAGCAAAGGAAAATTAAAAATCCCCCCGTCCTCCCGTCTCCCCTGGCCAGTGATGTGATGGACGCAGGGTCTGGACCAATCACTGACAAGGTCTTGGACAATCCCGTCCCTAGAGACGTCATGTCCGTTATTTGGCTTTTCGCCGTCGCACCCATTCGGTTATTCGGCTTTTCTGCGTCGTTTCCGTTCGGTATCTTGGCTTCCACTTCTTCGCTTCGGCATATTGTCCTTCGACGCCCCGTTCGGGTACCCTTTAAGCAAACATTTGACGGATTTTTGATGGTATTATCTGGGGAATAAGCTTTTGGGCAAGGTGGCTGGATCTGTAATGACTACATAAGGTTCTAGAGTTATGACAATCAGGCAGAATACAGGTATTGACGCCACAATCAGATGGAGCACGGTATTACTGAATAACAGATGAGGATCAAGGGACAGGCGGGCCATTGAAGGGCAAATATATCAACATAGTATACGTTGCAGCCCAATACTTTGATTAAATCAATGAAAACTAAAGTGGTGCTACATTCATCTTCAAGAGTCAAGAGTGTTTTATTGTCATATGTCCCAGATAGAACAATGAAGTTGTTACTTGCTGCAGCACAACAGAATATGTAAACATGGTACATTGTAAACAATATCATAAATGAGAAAAAAAGTATATACATACATGTACACAAACATACGTGCATACACACAGACTCACATATATGTATATAATATATATATATATGTAATACACACACACATACATGGACTTGGTCTTTTGCACATAGACCTGGGGGCATTGGTATTGTCTTTTTGTACTATTATTGTTTGTTTGCTTTTACAGTATGTGTGTGTGTGTATGTATATATATATATATGTTTTGTGTGTGTGTGTTTGTGTATACATACAGACACACACACACACACACATAAAACATACAATAATAGTGCAAAAAAACAAAACCAATGCCCCCAGGTCTATGTAGTTTGGAGCTTATTTAAGGTTGTAGTGTTTAATTGCCTGATGGCTGTAGGGAAGGAGCTGTTCCTGAACCTGGACGTTAGTGTTCAGGGCTCCTGTACCTTCTTCCTGATGGCAGGGGTGAAATGGGTGTGTGGCCAGGGCTGTCTCTGATGCTGCTGGCTGCCTCTTTGAGGCAGTGACTCCTGTAAATCCCTTTGATGGTGGTGACGTCACAACCCGTGGTGGACCGGGCAATGTTCACCACTTTTTGCAGAATATATATTTCAGAGAATATAATGCAGCGTAACTGTTTCAGCTTTCTCTAGTTGCTTCCATCAGCATAAAATCTCTGCAACCTGGGAAACAATCTCCTCCCAAAGCATCTGCTGAATCGAAACAGTGTTTTTCTTTTATTAAAAAAGCTTTTTAATTAAAGATATATTTAGTTGTCACATCTCAGCTGTCTTTGATAGGTGTGGCTTCACTCTCGATATCTTCGGGTGTGTTTCGTTATCCTGTGATTTAGTAAAATACTGTAATCGAGAAGACGATTACAAATGTGCTAAGTCGTTGTTGCAATCAGCAATTGTTTATGAGCCAGTCGTTTCAAAACTCTGTGAAACACAAGGCTCACGGATATGGGAACCACGGTTAGTCCATTCCACATTTCCTGGTATGCAGTTCCTTTTCTGACATGCTGGAAAGAACTTCACGCCAGGAAGGCAACCCACACTGCATTCACTTGACCCAAAAATTGTGTGAACATCTGATTTGTGTTTGACGCCTCTGGGCCTGTACTCGCTGGAGTCTAGAGGGATGATAGGGGACCTCATTGAAACTTACCAGATAGTGAAAGCACTGGACAGAGTGAATGTGGAGAAGATGTTTCCACTTGTGGGAGAGTCTAGGACCAGAGTCTATAGTCTCAGAATAAAAGGACGCACCTTTAGAAAGGAGATGAGAAGAAATTTCTCTAGTCAGAGGATGGTGAATCTGTGCGATTAATTGCCACAGACAGTAGCGGAGGCTTTGGATATTTTTGAGGCGGAGATTCACAGATTCTTGATTAGTGAGTGTGTTGCGGGTTATGGGCCAAAGGCAGGAGAATGGGGTTGAGAGGGACAGGTGGATCAGCCTTGATTGAATGGTGGAGTAGACTTGATGGGCTGAATGGCCTGATGCTTTCCTAGAACTTATGAACAATCCATGTTGACGTGTAGCAAGACATAAACAATATCCGGGCTTTGGATAATCAGTCGGTGTGTTGCACCACTCAAGTGCTTGGCAATGGTGCACAAGGAGAAATCTAAACACTTTCTCTTGACTTTCAGTGGCATTATCATTGTTGCCTTCCCCACCAACAACCTCCTGAAGGGTCACCATTAATGAGAGACTCACTGGAATTAGACACACAGTGTGATTCTAACATCAGTTCAGAATAATCTTCAGTGAATTATTATCTTAATGATTCTCCATTAGTTTCCACCATCAATGAGTCAGGCATTAATAGTGCGGTTGACCATTTTCTATTTGTGTGGGTGAAGGAAGATCCAGCAACATAAGGGGGCAGCGGGTAGAGCTGCTGCTTCATGGAGCCAGACACCCCTGTTCTATTTTGACCTTAGGTGCTGTCTGCATGGCGTTGTGACCGCTGGAGTTTCCGAAGGGTGCTCTGGTTTGCTCCCGCCATCCCAAAGACGTGCGTGTTTGAAGGTTAATAGTTAATAGACAATAGACAATAGGTGAGAAAACAAATGGTCGGCACGGACTGGAAGGGCCGAGAGGGCCTGTTTCCGTGCTGTAATTGTTATATGGTTATATGGTTATATGGTTATAGGTGCAGGAGTAAGCCATTCGGCCCTTCAAGCCAACACCGCCATTCAATGTGACCATGGCTGATCATCCCCAATCAGTACTCCGTTCCTGCCTTCTCCCCATATTCCCTGACTCCGCTTTCTTTAAGAGCCCTATCTTGCTCTGTAAATTGGCTTCTGTAAATTGCTTCTAGTGTGTAGGGAGTGGATGGGAAAGTGGGATAATATAAGAACTCGTATAGATAGACACAAAATGCTGGAGCAACTCAGCGGGCCAGGCAACATCTCTGGATAAAAGAGAATTCTCTGGAGAACGAGTGTAAATGTGTGATTGAGGGACAGCATGGATTTAATGGGCTGTGGCAAGTAATACTTCCGTTTCTACGCTGTGTCTCTAAACTAAACTAACTTAAACTAAACATTGAAGAAGCTCATGACCAGCTAGACCAAAACACTCCGCTTGGTTTTCACCCCAATTTACCACTCTGGATATTAACTGCACTGACCATTGTCATACATCAATGTACTGAATGAATGGCAGCAAATGGTACAAGAGCACTTGGGAAACAACCACTTCTAACATCTAGAAAGACAAAGGCAGGAATCGCATGAGTAATCTGAGCTGGAAATATATACGTATGTGCATCTCCCTTGCTGCTGGCACAAAATCCTAACCCTTGTCGACTAATGTTATCGTGTGATATTGCAACCAGAAACTCGGGAGTTTGAGCCAGCAGCTCCCAGCTGCCTTACGGAAGGGAATGAAGAATTTTAGTAAACACCGACCTGTCCTGTGACAACTGAATATATAAAAAATTGTGAAAAGCACCTTCCCCAAAGCACCACGCTTGCCTTCTTACAACTGATGATCATCCCAGGGTCCCCTTGACCACAAATCATGACCGTAATATTTCAAACAATATTTATACATTGTCAAGATTTGTTTTATAAATCAGACAATTGCCACAAATCACCCATGTGTATGAGTACCTGCTTTCTGCAGGCATTCTCCATGCTGGTGGATGGTCGGAGAGAGAGATGAAATGAACTTTGGAGGTAGAGTACTGTGGCTCCTTCCAAGCCACGGAGTGTGTCCAGAGCTCTGGTTGATTGAACTCTGACCTTGCAGGACAGTGACTAAAGCCTTCGCTGCTGTGAAAATTCAAGCATGTGTTCAAAGCCTCCTTCGAAAAATTGCAGCATCACCCAATTATTTGAGAGAATCTTCCCCGCCCACGATGTTAATGGAGACGGATTGTTTGGTGTGGCACCGAATTCTTCAGACCCGTGCATCGGAAGGAACCGTGCACAGAGGAACTCTTGTGTTAATAATGGTAGAAAGAGATAGTCTGCCTCAAACCCTCTCCCCGCCTCACCCCGCCAGCCGCCCTCTGCTCCATCAGGGGAACGTCTGCCATTTCCATATCAGCGTCATCAGTCAGAACCCACAAGACCAGTCTGAGGAAGGGTCCCGACCCGAAACGTCACCCATTCTTTTTCTCCAGAGGTGCTGCCTGACCTGCTGAGCTACTCTGACACTTTGTGTCAAACCAGCATCTGCAGTTCCTTTCTACCCACAAGACCAGTTATTTATCAATCCCCAGTGGTTGTCTAAGAACTCATATATTTTAAATAGGTTCTCCTTCTACTGCAATAAGATACTACAGGATGCTTGGGGTAACCAAAAGATGAAATGGTGATTGATGTGGTGGTTCTGCTAAACCACTGGAAGGTAGGAACAGGCCCGCACCATGTTCCTTGATGTTTCATATTTGTGACTTCACCTTCTGGTGAGCTGCCACTTGGCTGTCCCCAGAACATGCCCTGGCAGCAAGCCATGTGTGCTGTCACTTACTCTCCCCAGATCACGTATGCAAACTATCAGAACAAAAGATGGGTTGTCATCCTCTTCGATATCTTGTTGCTTCTGCAGCTTGCACCCGGGTGCGAAAATTCTTGGCGATCTTAAAGAGGTGAACAATTGTCAGTGGAGGGTGGGGCACGAAGGAGGTGCATGTTTACCGCACCTGCATTATAAATCACAAGGGATGAATGGAAGTGGGAAATCAAAATGCTGGAAGGCAAGTTAAGAGTGAGCAAACTGACATCAATGATCTCTGAGCCTTTTGTGCGTAGGAAGGAACTGCAGATGCTGGTTTACACTGATGATAGACACAAAATGCTGGAGTAACTCAGCGAGTCAGGCAGCATCTCTGGAGGAAGTGAATAGGTGACATTTTGGGTCAAGACCCTTCTTTAGACCATTCTGAAGAAGGGTCTCGACCGGAAATGTCACCTAATCCTTTTCTCCAGAGATGCTGAGGTGATGTTGCAGTTTTACAAGGAGGCTTCGAACACATTGCTTGAATTTCTCCAGAGATGCTGCCTGATCCGCTGAGTTACTCCAGCTTTTTGTGTCTAACTCTGTGCATTTGCCGATCACTGATTCTGTAGTAGCCATTCCAATGGTCACCTACTCTCTTTCTAGGAAACCGACCAAAGAACGTGGTATTGACTATTCCCAGTCACAAGCTGCATGAGCCTGCCGGGCACCATCTCTTCCTACTAAAACAAAATGAAGTGTGCTAATGAGTGGACTTCATTATGTTGGCATGATGTACCTGCATGTTGAATGGCTGGCATTGAGTGCAAGCTACAGATGTGAATGTAAAGGGCCTGTCCTACCAGCATCCGACTCCATGCGGTGAGCGCGATCAAACCGGCAGCGGGGGCCGCGCGGAGGTGGGGTGAGCGGCGCGAAGTGAGGCGAACTTGGAGCAAAGTCTTAAAGGTAAGTTCGCCAGGACAGAGAGGGACACACAGAGAGGGGCGCAGAGACACACACAGAGAGGGGCACAGAGGCACACACAGAGAGGGTCACGGAGGCACGAGGTCGAGGGGGTGTGTAATGTGTCGAGGCGACTGCGAGCCGACAAGCCGTTGCCGCGCGGAATTTTTGAACATGGTCAGTTTTTCGGAGCCCCGCGCGATGTCGGGACGAACTCCGCACAATTCCGCACGGCTCCGGCGAGCGAAGTGGGACCGGCCCCGCGACGCCGGACGGCTCAAGCGACCACGTTAGGTCGCGCTCATCGCATGGAGTTGCATGCTGCTGGGCCAGGCCCTTAAGACTTAATGTGCAGTGTTGAGTATGTGACAGTGCGTGTGCCAGGCCATACAAATGTTTGATGTGAAAATCAGATTGCCCACTTGCTTCTAAAGGCTTTGCACTGACTTCCGGCACCAATCAGCAGCAATGAGCATCACCCCTTTATGTTCAGTTGCAGCTGTGTAAAACTTTGGCTCGGCCACACTTGGTGTACGGTGTGCAGTGCTGGTCGCCACATGACAGGAAGGAAGCTGAGGCTGCAAAAGAGGTTCACAAAGATGTTACCCGGATTAGAGAGTGTTAGTTGTAATGAGAGGTTGGACAAACTTGGATTGTTTCCCCTAGCATGTTGGAAGCCAAGGGATGATCTAACCAAAGTGTAGAAACCTCTGAGAGGCATTGATAGCATAGAGAGTCAGGAACTCTTTCCCTGGGGAGGAAATGTCAAATACTAGAGGGCACAGATTTAAGGTGAGAGAAGGAAAATTGAAAGATTATGTGCGAGGCAAGTTTATTTTTTTGGTAGATACCTGGAATGCACTGTGCGGGAGGTGTGGAAGCAGATCCGATAGTGGCGTCTAAGTGGCATTTAGACAGACTCATGAAAAGGCAGTGGATGGAGAGATAAGGACCAAATGCAGGCAGATGAGATTAGTTTAAATTGGTATGGTGGTCGCCATAGACATTTGGGCTGAAGAGCTTATTCCCGTGCACTAGTGATCCATGTTCTGTGCTCTATTTTCAGACATGATTTGAATCTGCCCAAAATTCAACTGGTGCTGGCTGCTCCCAGATAAGTTGGAATGGAGTAAAGGTTAGGGTGAATTCTGGTTAATAATCATTGTAAAGGGCCTTTCTCACTATCACGACCTAATTCACGACCTCTGCCGAGTTTGCCCTTGACTCATACTCGCAGCATGGTCGTTACAAGGTCGTAGGAGGTTGTAGGTAGGTCGTAGGTAGGCCGTGATGCTAGTTGTAGGTACTCGTGGCATCGAGTAGGTCGGGGCGTTTTTCTAGCCTGATGAAAAATGTCCACGAGTAAAAAAGGTCATGAATTAGGTCGTGAAAGTGGGACAGGCCCTTAAGGAGATGGTAATATAAGCTTCAGGTGCACGCCACACGAAGATCAAACAACCAACTGATTTCACTGCATGTTCGCCAGCACAAATTTCTCCCCCAAAAATAGCAATGTTACAAAATTTTGAGATTTAAAAAATCAAGTCTGCAATTTATCCCATCAGATAAAGCATAAAATTAAGTTTAATTTGACACCTAATTCACTTTCATATCTTTCATATCAGTATTAAAAAAGTCATGGCCATTTTCATACTCGGAAATTAGCATCTTGTTCCCTATTGCTTTTCCATTGACTTGACACAAAAGCTGTGATTGAGGACAGTCAAAAGCCCATAACTTTCTTAAAAATTAAGAGAACGGAAAGACAGTTTCAGTTAATATAGATTGAAATATTCTTAAACAAATATGAAACAATCTTACTTGGATGACCTGAAATTAAAGCATATAATTAGTTAGTTACGCAATTGTAGCTAATTACAAAATTCAATTACTAGATCTAAACATCTATCAATTTCTTAAGAAAAGGTTAACATTTTTAAATAGCCTAAGTGTCCAAATAACATTCACACAAGAATTCACAATATAACATGATTTTTAAATCTTATTTCATGAATTTATGGGCCAAATGGAAGTAATTTAGTGTTTAATTCCCGTAAATTAATGGCGATTTAAATCATCTTGCGAGTGAGATTTTCTGGAACGCGATCGATTGGAACATTGCGGTTGCAGTGAATTTGAACCCCATTTCAGCAGGAAAAATACTGCCGGTTCGTATGGGGAATAAATCACCTTCTCGCAATGTGGAATTTTGATTAAAGGTATCGTAAGAAGCACTTTTTAATGAAAAAATAAACGGTGTACCTTGCCTTGTCACCTACGCGAGGTCCGTTCCGTTGTCGGCGTTCACGGCTTTAGAAGATGTTTTAAATTTACTACAGCAATTAAATTAGCAAGCACAGTTTACAAATCACTTCAGAGAACGGCAGTCAAAGCGATTTTTCTTCATCAACTAAATAGCCTGTTCAAGTTCGATTTGAATTGGGTTCCGAAATACCGCATTTTAAACCCGTCCCCCCTCTCAGAGGCGCCAAAGACACGCACACAGGCAGTGGCAGAACTGCAGCGCCGCTAAAGGTACGTTTTGTAACATACCTACCAAAAATGTTTCTTTTATTTGGATTCCCACTGACATTTTATTATCTAATTGTGTTATATGTGAAATGGGAGCAAAAAAATGACATTAGCTCATTAAAAAAAAATGGTTCTGGTGTCAGTACAAAAGGATAAAAGGATGAGGATGACTTTGTAATTTTGGATGGATTTGAAAAATGAGATCCTGCTCCTGTGATGAGCTTGGGCTCAGGTTCCACCCTTGTGACTGAGCATGAAGCTACTGCGATGGTGGCAAAGGACAATAGCTTTGGACGCTTTGGAATGTGTATTACAGAAGCAGAGAGCCTTTCTGCTTACGAAGTACCAATGAAGTAGGCAAAAAATAGAGCTTTGAATATGCATGGAAAGTTGCAGGTTGAATGCATTCCTAATAGTGCTGACTACAGCAGTTACCTTGGCCCTCAGCAATAATATAAATGAAACACCCACTCATTTGAAGCCATTTATTTCCCTGCCAGTAGATATTTAGTAATGCAGAATAGCGATGGAAATTTCCACTCCTATATTAATGAATAGATGCCGAATAACCACAATAACTATGAGAGCTCTGACAGGAAAACAGGGAAGGGAAGGGAAGCCAGCAATCTCTACTTCTTTCATGATTAATGCTGCCAAAAATTATTTGCTGTTCCAAGAACCACGAGATAAAAGAAGGGCGCATTTTAAGGTTTGTAGGCATAGCAACCACAGGAATTTTGCCTGCAAACATTAAATTGATGGCGTTTTATACCTACCTAATTCCTGATCCTAATCATCATCTGTAGAAGATACAGATTGCACCAAGCTTCTTGTGCACACAAATTGTGTTAACTCCATCATTATTGTCTTTCACACGGTATAATTGAGATCTTTCATCAGGAATAACAAAATGGCGGGAACAAACACATAAGAAACGAGTTGTGGATGCAGATAATCAAAGATGCTGATTTTAACCGTTTGCGTGGAGAGGATAACAGTTGATAGACTGCTTTGACCTTGACCTGAAGACTTGGGAGATTTTATGAGATCATATTAACCTTTTAGAGAGATTAGAAGAAGTTCCATAGGGATTCTCCCACCAGCATCCCACACCAAATCTGCAAGCTATGACTTTAACCTGCTCTCTTGGAGAAGAGCCATGGCTTAAAAAGACTCGGGGACAAGTTACAAATCTAAAGGATACCATTGATTTCAAACTAGTGGCCTCTTGGAACTGCAGGCTTAAATTGGCCAGATTGATATGATTCCAAAGTGCAATTTTAATTGCTCTCTCGCTTACCTAGATTTTATCAAACCGCTTCTGTTAAAATCTCCCCTAACGCTTCCATTAGAATCTATTGGATTGGAAATCTGATTTATATAACTAGAAGGCTGTTTTCCCAGCTGACTACTTTGGTGTGTTTTCTCACAGAGACAGAAATCGTTTCTCCTCATTAATCCATACGTTGAATATAGAACTGGAGCTTAAAGCCAAGGAAATCCTCAGATGGGTACTGTAGAGGAGAATGAATGTAGAGAGTGTTTGTCTTCTATGTTGCTGTTTCACTTGTTCAGGTTCATGCTTCTGGGTGTAATGTTGAACATTGTGCATGGATTCAGTAATAAAATCTGTGAAAGAAAGAATTTAAAAATAGTGGAGGAGATCTTTGCCTTCTATTAGTTAATCACATGCAATGCACACACAATATGTCCATATGCCCAATTGTACTTGGCTGGAACAATGTGCTTTATGCTAAACAGTCCTCTGAAACGGCCAGACAAGCTACTCATTTAAATCAAGAAATGACCATCTTATGCAGAATAAGGAAAATCTATTTCCATTTACTGTGATAGAACTAAATCTTTCAACACCAGTACATAGTGCATATGCTAATTTATAGCACATTTAGCATGTGATGCAGAGGATAAATTTCAATTGAGTTTCAGCGTGGTATGTTTTTCGTTTTTTGAGATTTATTTTCATATAAGACTTATACATTTTTATTCATATTTTCTGCACAGGCTGTAACTGTAGGGTGAAACCATATCTTGTGTTGCCCTGGTGATGATCGGAAGTAGTCCCTTGAGAAAGGAACGGCACACTGACGTTCTCGTACGGACTCAGAAGCTCGGGCCTTTTAAAATCTTGCCTCTTTAACAAGGAACAAACATATTAGGCCACACAATCATTTTAGCTGCCCTTTAAATATCAGGAAGGTTAAAAATCCAAATTCTGCCAGATTGCAGGCCTTGAGATTTGCTTTGCCTTTTTTTTAATGTCAGCTTGACAGCAAAACCTACTGGCCACTTATTGCAATGCATAATTCAAATATTGTCCTCCTTTGATGTGCTTAAGGTCCGTTAGCAGCAGAGATGCGCCTTTCAAATGAATTGTACTCACAGGCCAGGAATTCATCTGCCTCAGTACTCTCCCTTTAACTTTAATTAGAAACATGAGACTGTGCCGCGGCTGATGAAATAATGATGAACGATCCAGTTTCACAATAAATGAGGTCAGGTTGGCTGCAGTTTTCCTCATGCATAATGGGGTTCTATTTTATTTGTCGAACAGACAAATGATTGATCGGCAACCCCACCCAAGTGAATTACATTTTTCCTGGATTGTAATCTTACCACGCTAAAGAATTAAACCTTCCCACTGTTGACTTTAACCGATTAGTCTATAAATGACACCATCCCGGTAATGCATTGATTGCATTCTACTTGCTTAAATGCTAAGAATTAATGCATGCTATTCTATAACGTCCAGACCTGCTCAATCACTGTAGCATGGTTGTTCTGTCAATAGCGGACTTACTAGTACATGCTTAACACTGGGACATGGATTGGAAACTGATCTTAACCCTTAACCCTTAAAGCCAGCGTCGAATATTATACAATTTTCATTATATGTTTAAAAAAATATAGGTGTGAGAATTCCATGGCACATTTCTGGTCAAGATTGGCAGGGGCGACATCAATTCTGCAGGCTCCAAAAGAAATAAGATCAGTTTTGTGATCAGAACATATATCACCCAGAAAAAATAACTGTCTGTGAGTGATTACTAGTATGTAATCTCCGCAAATGTCAACCCCATTTATTTAACCCCTTGAGCTCCATGATGAGATTGCACCTTCTTTGGATCCCTGTATAATCATTATTTTTTAAGCCCATCTTTGCCTTTTTCAATGGCGTATTTATTTTTTAAATTCCATTTTCTAGGAAAGAACAGAAATCAAGGACAACACCTAATGGGAGGTTGCTAGAATTTAAAGTGCTTGAAACACTTTTTGCATAAAAACATAGTTCATATTTTTCAGGAGAGTGAACAGTGAGGGTAAGAATGCAATGTATTTATTTCAGTGCTGTTTCACAGTGACAATATCGTTGCAATCAGGTTAGCATCCATTTGCAAACTGTTTTCATTATGGCGGTGTCCTTTTGCGTTTGCAACGGATCAATTAAAATCAAATGTTGCAACTATTATAACTAGCAATAAACCAACATTTGACAAATTAATCACTGCATCTAACAGTCTGCCACTCCAATATGCCATTCTAATCAAAGTATATGAATGGAACTTTCTAATTAACTTGTACATTTAGTGCCGTCAGTCGTGGCACCTGCTAACTAATGTGGTAGATCATGAGCTAACAACAGGCAGCAGAACTATCTACTTCTGCTTATAGAGGCACTTGGAATCTAATGGAAGCAATTAGAACCCTGACTATCCTAGGGAAACTTAGATGCAATGAGGATGCAGTTGGGTTATATCCATTTGATTTTCCTCCCCATTGATATGGGCAAAGAATAATACTATGTGAGAGACAAGAGTGTTTATTGTCACGCACTGACAATTGAACAATGAAATTCTTACTCACAGCAGCATAGCCAGGGTTAAAGGTGTTGCCATATTGTGGTGACATTTTGCAAGCAGCAAAGCAGGTCAAGATCAAATATAGAGAATCAAATATAGAGAGTCTGAAGGAGGGTTTCGGCCCGAAACGTTTCTCCAGTACTTTTGTCTACCTTCAAATATAGAGAAACAAGGAACTGCAGGTGCTGGTTAACACAATAAGACACAAAGTACTGAGGTGACTCAGCTGGTCAGGCCACATCTCTGGAGAACATGGTCACCTGACCTTTTGGGTGCGCACACTTTTACAGACTGATTGGGATTGGATGGGGGGGGGGGGGGGGGGTAGAAAACTGGAAGAGATTAGGACTGGGGTAAAACCTGGTGAGTGATAGATGGATACAGATTGGGGGGGGGGGGGGCAGATGGTTGGGGGGGGGGGAGATGGTTGGGAAAAGGACGGAGATGAAAAGGCAAAAGTTGTAAGAATAGGATAGTATAATTGTGAATTGTGAAGTCAGCATAAGGAAAATATGTGGAAGAGGAGAGGAAGGGGAAGAATGGGTGCGAGTCCAGATGGGGCACAGGGAAGAGAGGGACAGAGGTGCCGGGCGGGGGGGGGGGTGAGAAAAGGGGAGGGAGGAGGGAGAGGGTTTTTCGTAGGTTAATTACATGAATTGGAAAATTCATTGTTCATAGCGTTACACTGTAAGCTACCCAAATGGAACATGAGATTCTGTTCCTCACTCTGGCAATGGAGGAGAGGCCCCAGGCAGAAAGGTCAGTGTGGGAATGGCAAGGAGAGTTTAAATGGTTGGCAACTGGGAGATCCGGTGGGCCTTGACACAAGCAGACACAAGGAACTGCAGATGCTGTAATCTTGGTAGTAAAAAAAAACACGAAGCGCTGGAGAAACTCAGCAGGACAGGCAGCATCTATGAAGAACAGGAATATGCCATGTTCCCCTGCCCCAGTTCTCCACATTGGTGAGACCAAGCACAGGTTCGGCGATTGCTTCATTGAATACCTCCGCTCAGTCCATCTTAACCGTCGCCCTTCAACTGCCCCTCCCATTCCCACTCTGACCTTTCTGTCCTGGGCCTCCTCTATTGCCAGAGTCAGGCCCAGTGTAAATTGGAGGAACAGCACCTCATATTTCGCTTAGGTAGTTTACACCCCAGCAGTATAAACATTGACTTCTCTAATTTCTCCCTCCTTCCCCTCCCCCTTCCCAGTTCTCCCACTAGTCCTACTGTCTCTGCCTACTTCATTTCCACCCCCCCCCCCCGGCCCCGACATCAGTCTGAAGAAGGGTCTGGACCAGAAACGTCGCCAATTCCTACTCTCCATAGATGCTGCCTCACCCGCTCAGTTTCTCCAGCCGTTTCTGTCTACCATCAAATATAGCAGTTTTTTTTCAATACTATGCATGTGTAAAGACTGTTTGCCACAAAGATTAAATGGGTTTTCTGCTGAGAGGGAGACACAAGAGACTGTGCACGTTGGAATCTGGGGCAAAATAAACTGCTGGAAAAATTCAGTGGGTCCGGCAACATCTGTGGGGGCAAAAAAGATGATCATCCCTTTGAGTGATTTTCACTTTGCCTCCACAGATACTGCCTGACCACTGAGTTCTTCCAGCAACGGTTTTTTTTTAATTTTCTGGCTGGAGAGTTGGCGTTTAGTTAACCCTTTGCCAATCACCTGTCCTCTAGTTGGTCTCAGTGGATCTGTGCCCCTGCTGCATCAGTTCACTGAGACACTATCGATTTCTATTTAACATTCACTTTCTTCGCCCTGTGGGAAGTTCAAATGCGCTTTAATGGCTGATTATATTTCACCTCGATGCAAAATTTGTGATGTCATCTGACCTCAGGTCATCAAGAGTCAGTGAAAATGATGCTTTCGTTCTCTCCAAGCTTCATGAAGCACACTGGCATGAACTATACGAGGATAACATTTGGACAAACATATCAAATAAATCCGATTGTATTACGTTCCAGTGAACGAGGTAAATATTTTACATTGAGATAAGAAATGCAATGGAAGGGAAGGCAGCAAATACTGGATGTGAGCAGCAGAGCTGGTGAGTATCTGAGGCAGACAGCCTGGTTAATATCTTTGCCAGAATTCATCACTTAGTTTCGGCAAAAAAAAACATACTCCATTTTCTGAATTTATCTGTACATTTTTTTCCAAATGGACGTGAAATTATGCTTCCTAAATCAGCCTGAAGATACAGGCAATCAGTGTGCAGTGGGTATAAAACAGGAGCAGCTTCTCACTCTAATTCTTGGAAATGGAAAGAGTGATGTGACGTTACCGACAGTTGTATTTTGTTAGCTTCACAATGCATGCAAGTTAGTAGGAGTGCCTTAATTAACCATGGTGAATTGATTGTGAACCATATTGAACAAACAGATTATCACTGATGTACCCGCTGAGATTGCTACCTGCATTCGCGAAGGCCTAATGCACTGGAGTAACTTGGTGGGCCAGGCACAGGGTAGCCAACATTCTCACTCCTAAATAAGGGACAAAGGTCAAAATAAGGGACAAATTCCCGACGGCAATTCGTTGACCGACTCCTCCGTGGCTGGGTGAATGGTGAGTTGGCCCGGGCGCTGGACAGCACACAAAGCCCAGCCGGCGGGCCAGCTGAGGAGTTTTGGCCCGGGCGATGTCGCGCGCAAAGTCCGGCGCCCCATCCAACTCATGCCTTAAATATATCCACTGACTTTGCCTCCACAGCCTTCTGTGGCAAAGAATTCCACAGATCCACCACCCTCTGACTAAAAAAAATCCTCCTCGTCTTCCTAAAAGAACATCCTTTCATTCTGAGGCTGTGACCTCTAGTCCTAGACTCTCACACCAGTGGAAACATCCTCTCCACATCCACTCTATCCAAGCCTTTCACTATTCTGTACATTTCAATGAGGTCCCCCCCTCATCCTTCTAAACTCCAGGCCGTCAAACGCATCTTTGGAGAACATGATTAGTTATTTTTGTCTATTGTCACATGTTTTGTCTTTGTTGGGTGCTATCCAGTCACATTTCAGGCAACATTTCGAGGCCTGTCTTCAAACTGATTGTAGTGGAGATCACAAGATGAAATTCCTGCTTTGTGAAATTCTGCTGAACTCAGTATTATGTGCCTTGCAAACTTCCATGAAACCTCTGTGTAGAGATCTGGGACGAGAGTTTCCATTTTGGGAGTAATTGCAAATATGATTCAAAAATAAATTTGCTTCGTGAATAGATAATTCTGTGACATACTGTATATAGGATAGATAAGCTTTTGCAGTTTGATAATTCAGCTGAAAGTAACCTTTGTTAGTAACATAAAAAATACATTTGGAAGTTTATAAACCATATCCATTGGTGTCTTTCCACTTAAAGAATCAATTTGATTTTTAAAACAATTTTAAGAGTTGCCAATGAAAGCAATTAACCAAACCCCCCCCCCCCCCCCCCCCCCCCCCCCCCCCCCCCCCCCCCCCCCCGATACTGATTCACCTATGGTGGGATTGTGGCCACTTTGAAGGGTGGGCCTGTTCTGTGTTGTAGTTTTAGTTTAGTTTAGTTTATTAATGTCACGTGTACGGAGGCACAGCGAGAAGCTTTTTTTGTTTTGCGTATTCCAGTCAGCGGAAAGACTATACATGATTACAATCAAGCTGTCCCCAGTGTACAGATGCATGATAAAGAGAATATCGTTTAGTGCAAAATAAATTCTGGTAAAGTCCGATTGAAGAGTTGGGTTGAGTTTAGGTTTTTGTCACGTGTACCAAGGTACAGTGAAAAGCTTTTTGTTGCGTGCTAACCAGTCAGCGGAAAGACTGGCTAACTCAGTGTGACGTGCTTTGCAAACGTCCATCATTATACCCCAATGGAATTTGTGTGGAAGATTAGACCGTTTTGGCCAATGTGATAATGAATTACACCAAAAATACTTGCAGCCCAAATGGGCAAAGACCCCACCGACCTCATCATGGGTCTGTTCTTCTTTTTTGTCATGAGGTTGTGTGGATGGTAGAAATTTGAAATAAGAACCAAAAATGCTGGAAGTACCCAGCAGATGAGGCAGCCTCTGTAGCAGTGGGTGAAAAGGGATCAATTGTATTTTACTGTCACATGTATCTATGTACAGAGAAATTCCTTTTTTGCATACAGTTCAGTAAAAATATTACTTTACGTAGGCAGGATTAGACCTAACTATAAGACTGTAAGAATAGTAGATTACAGTGAGGCAGTAGATACACAAGAGACACCATGCTTATGACGTCATCTTGTACCTTCAAGCTCAAAGTTGTTTAAAATGTTAGTCTTAACTAGGCCCGTTGTAATGGTGGCCACATTGGGTTGTGGTTGCAGAGGTGGCCAGGCCAGGCAATATTGTTGGTGCCCTCCTCTGCAGCTCTGCGCCGCTGCAAGCCACTCCTCGACTGGAACACATCGTCCCTCGTCCCACACGGCCACCGCACATCCTCCCTGCCCTGGAGTTCCTCCCGCAGCCAACCGCAGAATATCCAGTTGCCCCCAGGGCGCGCGAGGTGTGCCCCCCCAGCCCGCTCACCAGCACCACTCCTTTCCTCTATCTGCTGCCGCCGCCATCTTGACTGCAGCCCTTTCATTCAAACAGCGTTGTTTTCGTATCTACTCTGGAACTGTGTCGTTTGTAAATGAGGGGAGGACTGGGCCACTGTCATATAGGCAATTGTGACGGACATATAGTTTAGTGAAACTACCTTTAAATTCACTAGAGACAGACACAAAATGCTGGAGTAACTCAGCGGGACAGGCAGCATCCCTGGAGAGAAGGAATGGATGGCATTTCGGGTCAAGACCCTTCTTCACCAGGTTTACTGGTACACTTAAAGTGCATAAGAGCAGTAAAAGGAATGAAATCCAATCGTTTGGAAAATCCGCTAGTACGGCACAACTAAAGTAGAGAGCATGGCAATTATTAGAGTGTTAATACTGCAGTTATATGTAACATCTGTAGAATTATATAGACGTACAGTTTAGTTTATTGTCACGTGTACCGAGGTACAGTGATAAGCTTTTGTTGCGTGCTAACAAGTCAACAGAATAACAAACAATTAAACTGCCAACATGCATGTCTTAGGGATGTGGGAGGAACTCAAAACCCACACAGTCTATTCAGTCTATTGTGCTGTCCAGTCAGCAGACAGGCAATACATGATTACAATCGAGCCATTTATAGTGCATAGATACATGATAAGGGCATAACATTTAGTGCAAGGTAAAGCCATCACAGTCTGATCAAAGGTAGTCCGAGGGACACCAATGAGGTAGCTAGAAGTTCAGCACTACTCTCTGGTTGTGGTGGGATGATTCAGTTGCCTGATAACAGCTGAATCTGGAGGTGTACGTTTTCACACTTCCAGTTGTCCTTTGATTAGGTTGTGCCTGATGTGAAGAAATTCAAACTACTGGAGTTTCTGTGTACATGGGTTTCTGTGTACATGAGTTTCTGTGCACCACTTAGTGGTGCTTCCTACGTGTCTATTTGGCTATTGCATGGGCAAAGATGTATAAAAAACTCTGCAAACGAAGGGAAACCCTGCATTCCTGCGAAAGAACAAAATAAAACTTGGGCGGCCTTTGTTCAAGGAGGGGCTTCGCTCAAAGGTGATCTTAGGTTGAGGGATTCAGCTTGCTTTGTTATTGTTAATAACCTTAAAGATAATCATCTTTCCTCAAAGCACACAAGGGCAGAGTAGAAATGTCCCACGCAGAATGCTTGCAACATTGGGACAAAGTGTTAGGATGTGCGTGGGTCGAATGTAGCGGGGGAGGAATTAATTTTGCCAGTAAACCACTTTCCTGAGGAATCTGTGCTCAGCCTACACTCGTGTGTGTGTGTGTGTGTGTGTACGTGTTGCTAAAGAGAACCTCATGAAGATATCCTTTCTAATGCTAATGCACTGGCGAAGTAACTTCCATTCCACAGGCAGCAAACATAATTAAGTGTTCCACTACATGAAATGTAATGAAAGCCAACTTCAAAAGTGAAGATGCCTTCTTCTCATAGTCCCTGCTCAGCTATGGAAATTTCTTGCCAGAGAATAGTATAGGCTCTGCAAGGAAGTGACAGAGGTCACAACATATACTGAATATTCCATGACCGCATTAAGGGGAATTCCTCTCAACCTGCGCTTTCCACGACCGGTCTCAAAGGAAAAAAACACACACACACATTCCAAGCTTTTTTAAGTCTATTTCCAGTAGTTAACTGATTCTTCACCTAATTTGCAAGTCGAATAAGTAGCAAGGAAGGCAAAAACAATGCTAACATTTATTTCAAGAGGGCGAGAATGTAAAAACCGGGATGTATTGTTGAGACGGAATGGGTGACGTCTCGGGTCGAAACCCGAAAAGTCACCCATTCCTTCTCTCCAGAAATGCTGCTTGTCCCGCTGAGTTACTCCAGCTTTTTGTGTCTGTCTTCGGTTTAAACCAGCATCTGCAGTTCCTTCTTACACACGATTTAATGTTGAGGCTCTCGAAGGCGCTGGTCATCCCGCATTTGGACTATTGTGAGGAATTTTGGGGACCATACCTGAGGAAGGATATGCTGTCTCTGGAGATTTTATCGGAGGAGGTTTACAAGAATGATCCCCGGAATGAGTGGGATAACATATGATGAGCTTTTGACGGCACTGGGCCTGGACTTGCTGGAGTTTGGAGCTCATTGAAACTTACCGAATAGTGAAAGGCTTGGTTAGAGTGGATGTGGAGAGGATGTCTCCACTAGTGGGAGAGTCAAGGACCAGAGGTCATAAAGGACATTCCTTTAGGAAGGAGATGAGGAGGAATTTCTTTAGTCAGAGGGTGATGAATTCTTTACCACAGAAGGCTGTGGTAGCCGTCAATGGATATTTTTAAGGCATAGAGATAGATACATTTTTGATTAGTATGGGTGTCACAGGTTATGGGAAGAAGGCAAGAGAATGTGGTTAGGGAGGGAGAGATAGATCAGCCACAATTGAATGACGGGGTAGACTTGATAGGCAGAATGGCCTAATTCTGTTCCTATCACATGACCTTATGACTTATACACAACATTATTTCGAGAGAAAAGGAAGTTAAATCTTTCTTTTCATGAAAATAAGTATTTTCAATTCCCCTCTTTCAGATCATAGGAATAGAAGATTTTGCCCCTCAAGCACATTCTATGATTCAATTAAAACCTTTTCTAATCTGTACCTTAGCTCTAGTCCCATAAATCTTAATATATCCTAATGCTAATCCATCAGTCCCAGTTTGAAATCTTCAATTAACTAAGTGAGCTCTAAAGTCTGAGTGTCATAGAGCACAGAAAGAAGCCCGCTGGCCCAACTTGTCCATTCCTGCCAAGATGCTCCA
The DNA here is from genome assembly GCA_035221665.1 of Okamejei kenojei. NCBI lineage: Eukaryota > Metazoa > Chordata > Chondrichthyes > Rajiformes > Rajidae > Okamejei > Okamejei kenojei. The sequence goes on along the minus strand of CM069152.1, from coordinate 38,691,696 downwards.
TCTAAGCTAGGTCCAGTTTTGTTCGAGCATTTTGGGCTTGTATCCGCGCGCTCTGACCCTAAGCTAGTCCCGTTTGCCCGCATTTGGCCTACATTTCTCTAACCTTTCTACCCACACCTGCTCCAATGTCTTTTAAATGTTGTTATTCTACCTTTCTCAACTACATCCTCTTGTAGCTCGTTCCATGCAAGTGTAACATCTCCAAGTTTGCGGATGACACAAAGCTGGGTGGCAGTGTGAGCTGCGAGGAGGATGCTATGAGGCTGCAGGGTGACTTTGATAGGTAGGGTGAGTGGGTAGATGCATGGCAGATGCAGTATAATGTGGATAAATGTGAGATTATCCACTTTGGTGGCAAGAACAAGTGGGCAGATTAATATCTGAATATTGAATACATTTTATTAACCAAGTATGTATACATACAAGGAACTTGCCTTGGTGCTTTGCTCGCAAGCAACAACACGATATACAGTAGACAATTAAAAATATAACATTATAATTTAAACATGTGTAGAATTAAATAAAACACCAGAGCAAAAGGAGGCTACAGACTTTTGGCTGTTGAGTAGAGCTACAGGTCGTGGAAAAAAGCTGTTTTTATGCCTGGCTGTGGCAGCTTTGACAGTCCAGAGTCGCTTTCCCGAGGGAAGTGATTCAAAGAGTTTGTGGCCAGGGTGAGAGGGGTCAGAGATGATCTTACCTGCTCTCTTCCTGGCCCTTGCAGTGTACAGTTCGTCGTTGGGGGGGAAGGTTGCAGCCAACAGCCTCCGGATGCCGTGCTTGGCGGCTGAGCCAAACCAGACCGTGATGGAGAAGGTGAGAACAGACTCTATGATGGCCGTATAAAACTGGACCATTGTTGCCTGTGGCAGATTGTGGTTTCTCAGCTGCCGCAGGAAGTACATCCTCTGTTGGGCCTTTTTGACTGTGGAGTCGATGGCGGCCTCCCACTCAAGATGGCTGGAGATGATGGTTCTTCTTCTTCGTCTTTCATGTGGCGTGCACAGCCTAAAGTTGTAGGACAACTCTTCAGCCTCCTCCACTCCAAGGAATAAAGTCCTGGCACACCCAACCTCTCCTATAGCTCAGACCCTTGAGTCCTGGCAACGTCATTGGACAAAGTCAGCATGGATTTACAAAAGGTAAATCATGTATGACGAATCTTGTGGAATTTTTCGAGGATGTAACTAGTAGCGTGGATAAGGGAGAACCAGTGGATGTGGTATATCTGGACTTCCAGAAGGCTTTCGACAAGGTCCCACATAAGAGATTAGTATACAAACTTAAAGCATACGGTATTAGGGGTTCAGTATTGATGTGGATAGAGAACTGGCTGGCAAACAGGAAGCAAAGAGTAGGAGTAAACGGGTCCTTTTCACAATGGCAGGCAGTAACTAGTGGGGTACCGCAGGGCTCAGTGCTGGGACCCCAGCTATTTACAATATATATTAATGATCTGGATGAGGGAATTGAAGGCAATATCTCCAAGTTTGCGGATGACACTAAGCTGGGGGGCAGTGTTCGCTGTGAGGAGGATGCTAGGAGACTGCAAGGTGACTTGGATAGGCTGGGTGAGTGGGCAAATGTTTGGCAGATGCAGTATAATGTGGATAAATGTGAGGTTATCCACTTTGGTGGCAAAAACAGGAAAGCAGACTATTATTTAAATGGTGGCCGATTAGGAAAAGGGGAGATGCAGCGAGACCTGGGTGTCATGGTACACCAGTCATTGAAAGTAGGCATGCAGGTGCAGCAGGCAGTGAAAAAAGCGAATGGTATGTTAGCTTTCATAGCAAAAGGATTTGAGTACAGGAGCAGGGAGGTTCTACTTCAGTTGTACAGGGTCTTGGTGAGCCACACCTGGAGTATTGCGTGCAGTTTTGGTCTCCAAATCTGAGGAAGGACATTATTGCCATAGAGGGAGTGCAGAGAAGGTTCACCAGACTGATTCCTGGGATGTCAGGACTGTCTTATGAAGAAAGACTGGATAGACTCGGTTTATACTCTCTGGAATTTAGGAGATTAAGAGGGGATCTTATAGAAACTTACAAAATTCTTAAGGGGTTGGACAGGCTAGATGCAGGTAGATTGTTCCCGATGTTGGGGAAGTCCAGGACAAGGGGTCACAGCTTAAGGATAAGGGGGAAATCCTTTAAGACCGAGATGAGAAAGACTTTCTTCACACAGAGAGTGGTGAGTCTCTGGAACTCTCTGCCACAGAGGGTAGTTGAGGCCAGTTCATTGGCTATATTTAAGAGTGAGTTGGATGTGGCCCTTGTGGCTAAGGGGATCAGAGGGTATGGAGAGAAGGCAGGTACGGGATACTGAGTTGGATGATCAGCCATGATCATATTGAATGGCGGTGCAGGCTCGAAGGGCTGAATGGCCTACTCCTGCACCTAATTTTCTATGTTTCTATGTTTCTATGTCCTTGTTCTCTGAACTCCTTCCGGCTTAATGCCATATTTCCGACAATCATGCTTCACTCATTCTAATCAAAATCATTGACATAGATGACAAATAGCAATGGGTTCAACATCGATCCCTGAGGCTCACCACTAGTCACAAACAAGCCTGCAATCCAAAATCAACCTTCCACCACCACCCGCTGCTTCCTACCATGAACCCAATTCTGTAACCATTGAGCTATCTCTCCCTGGATCCCATGCGAAACATTGGCAGACTACCATGTGGAACCTTATCAAACGTGTGGCTGATGTCCATATGGACTACGTCTATGACCCTGGCTTCATCAACCTACTTATTGAAAAAAATACAAATTTGTGAGACATTATCTCCCACACACAAAACCAAGCTGACTATTCCTAATCAACCTTTTTTCTTTCCAAAGCATTGTATATCTAAATGGATATTTCTCCTCTGTTTTAAAGTGGAGAAAGACATGATGGCTGGAGAACAGACGAAAGTTCATGGCAATGTTTTAAGGACTGTCCACATTACAGTCGAGAGGGTGAATGTGGAATGTGGACTCCTTTCTGCATGTCCCTTTGCCTGCAAACAACCTACTCCAAGAGTCTTGTCGAGTAGCATGAAAATTGGCCCAATTTAGCACTTTAACTTGTGGTCTCGCCCTGTCCATAACTATTTTAAAGCTAATAGAAATGTGGTCGCTGGTGGCAAAAGTCTCTCACTTTGACACTGTAGTCACTTGCCCTTCCCAATTCCCTACTTTCCCGCACCCTTGCAGGGCCCTCTTGAGGGAGATGATTCCAAATTTTCATTTGTTATTAAGTCGTGTTTCCTGACATCAACCCCAAATGGCCTAGCTCAAACGTGAAGGTTGTCATCTTGGTCTGGGCTTGTTCTGGCAGATTTGTGGGTTCTTCAAACCCATCCACCAACCCAGTAGTGAAGCAAGTGATCACAATATCCTCCTTTCCCAATGGATTGTCTGACCTTTGAGACTCCAATTCTCTCGATGCACCCCTGACCACCCGTTGCCCATGTTTGCTCTCGGCTTGTCATCTAAACACTGAATGTGCTGCTTTTCTCTGCTCACACCACTTTAGTGGAGCCTACACCAAAAAAGCCCTTTGGCATTTTTCATGCATAAAGCCAAAATAAAACATAAAACAATTTCAACTTTTGATTAACACAAAACTATTGATGGTTTGCTCTGCACTTTCCATTTATTTTCTTAAGCACATTTTCAGGACCTGGGCATTACTGGTTCAGCCAGCATGTTATTGCCTGTGCCTAATTGCCCTCGAGAGTTGAAAGAGAGTTGCCTTCTGTCTGAAGAAGGGTCTCGACCCAAAACGTCACCTATTCCTTTTCTCCAGAGATGCTGCCTGACCCGCTGAGTTACTCCAGCTTTTTGTGTCCATCTGCCCTCAAGAGCGAGCTGCTGTCTTGAATCCCTGTGGTCCTTCTGGTGAAGGTGCTCATACACGTACTACTGGATCAGGAGTTCCATGACCCAACAATGCAACATATACTTCTGATCTATTTCCTATCACTGGCTCTGGAGACAAGGCTGAGGTTAACATACGGCTCAAAGGGATAATTAAAGTTGTACAAGCCCACCTTGTCAAACAGTATCTACATCATGAAGAAAACTGGAGGCATGTTATTCTTATCCTAAACAAATTATCTAGTTTAGTTTGGTTTAAAGATACAGCACAGAAACAGGCCCGATGGCCCACCGAGTCCGGGCCCACCAGCGATCCCCGCACATTAACACTATCCTACACGCACTAGAGCCAACCTACAAACCTGTACGTCTTTGGAGTGTGGGAAGATACCGAAGATCTCGGAAAAAACCCACGCGGTCACGGGGAGAGCGTACAAACTCCGTACAGACAAGCACTCGTGGTCAGGATCGAACCGGGGTCCCTGGCGCTGCAAGGGAGCAAATCTATCTCTGCACCACCGTGCCACCCTTTATAGGCAAAACCTTTCAAGGTTACTTCAGAGGAAAACTGACAGGATGGGAGAAGCATTGGCAAGATTGTCAAAGAGATCTATCCTATGGAAAATGCCCAAAACATATTAAGAAGCACGCGCCTAAAGGAGACCCTGTAGTTTCCTTGTTCAACCAGTTTGTAACTCGTGCTAAATGAATGATCATATGTAATGCCTATCTCCTGCAGTAAACTGTAAGCTCAAATTGACTGCTGAAAGCATTTAGCACGTTGCAAGTTATAAGTGAAAGGTATTGAATTATTTATGCATCCCCAATGTACATACTGTCAAAGTGAAAGGACAGATTTTTTCAAAATTTGTTCTCTCTTTGTATCCCTGTCGCATTGCAGAATCTGATTTTTTTTTTTTTTCAGTGTTGATCCCTCTGGATTTTCAGCTGTGGATTTTCAAAATGCAGAATAAATTACTATCAATCACAACACCCAATCAAAAGCATGAGTTAATCCATGTTAATACCACAGGCCAGTTTAATTAATAGTCAAAGTATATAAAATGGAAACATATTCCAGGAAGGCAGAATCAAAACCAACCGACTAAGAGCGTGCATTTAAACTGCACCTTTCATAACCCCACCAAGACATCCTAACAGTCCATTTGGTGCTTTTGGATTTACAGGAGATGGACCCAGGAAGACTCTGACGACCACTGCCGGTCAGGTTTTGCTCTATCTTGTGTAGTACTGAATGTGTAAGAAGGAACTGCAGATAGACACTAAATGCTGCTGTAACTCAGCAGGTGAGGCAGCATCTCCTGAGAGAAGTAATGAGCGACGTTTCGGGTCGAGACCCTTCTTCAGACTGATGTCACGGGAGGGGTGTCGGAGAGAATGTGAAAGGTCGCCCATTCCTTCTCTCCAGAGAAGCTGCCTCACCCGCTGAGTTACAGCAGCATTTTGTGTCTACCTTCGACTTAAACCAGCGTCTGCAGTTCTTTCTTACACATTTTGTCCTCTCCACTGCGAAATCTCCTCAAGGTATATCTACTTTGAAGAAGTTTGCTTCCTCTCTCCGACACCCATCCCGTGACAAATGTCTGAAGAAGGGTCTCGACCCGAAACGTCACACATTCCTCTCTCCAGCTTTTTGTGTCTACCTTTGATTTAAACCAGCAACTGCAATTCTTTCTAACACAAAGAAACTGCAGATGCTGGTTTAAACCGAAGATAGACACAAAAAGCTGGAGTAACTCAGCGGGACAGGCAGGATCTCTGGAGAGAAGGGTCTCGACCTGAAACGTCATCCATTCCTTCCCTCCAGAGATGCTGCCTGTCCCGCTGAGGTACTACAGCTTTTTGTGTCTATCTTCGGTTAAACCAGCATCTGCAGTTCCTTCTTACACAGTGCAATTTTACCTTTCAGTAAAAGGGGTTTGTGCTTAGATTGCCTAATAGAATGTGTTACCGGTCTTCCCAAGGATCCTGTGGTAGCGGGTGAGGCAGTGTGATAAATCAAGTCCCGGGACTGTTCATCCTGGACTGCTCTTAGATGGCATTGGTATGAGATCAATGTGAAGACTGGTCTCAGGATCAGGAAATCACAGGGATCTTACAAGATAAAATAATAAATGGGCTGTTCCACTTGGGCGACCTAATCTGCGAGTTCTGGTGAGTTTGCCCTCAACTCATACTCGCCGTATGGTCGACGCGAGGTCGTGGGAGGTCTTTGTAACTCTCCTTCATGCTCGAGAGTAGTCCCCGTGTACTCGAGGCCTCAGCAAGGTTGCAGCGTATTTTTCAACATGTTGAAAAATGCCCGCGGGTAAGAAAAGGTTGCCATGGAAGAAAATCAATATTTTTTTTACTCGTAGGTTTAGTCACAGTAGGTAGTAGTAGGGCGGCGTGTTAGTCGTAGGTAGTCGAGGGTATACGAAGGTCGTCGTAGATAGAGTTGATCATAGTCAAAGGGAGGTTGAAGGAGGTCATCTTCACTCTCCACTATTCAGTGTCCAATTTTCCCGAAGTTAGTCATAGCTAGTCGAAGGAGGTCTTCTACATAGTCGAAGGAGGTCTTCTACATGACATTTTTTCAAACTCTCCTAAACTCGCCAATTAAGTCGCCCAAGTGGGACAGCCCCTTAAGTGTGGAGAATAAAAGGGGATCATAGATTTTTTTCAGAAATGTGTGTATTAGTCTGTAATCTGTGCCTTAGTGTGATTTTGTGAACAACCTCCCCATTTGGCCTCTGTTGCCATGATCGGCATTCTTACAATTTGTGATTTTTGCCCTAATGTTTTTTTAAATTTTGATCCTCATGCTACATTTACTTGTATTTTGTAACGACCCTCGCCACCATCCCCACCCAAAAGAAAATAGTCAGTGATTTTAAATCCCGCTGAACAGAATGCCGCTGCCCCCTGCTGTTAAGATCGCCGCACACGCTGTGAGCCAATTCTGTTTGGTTGCTCAAATTTGTTGGTGATGGGGTTGTGTTCCAAATGCAGGGATATGAAAGACACTAATGGCAGGTTATTATTTTGAATATTGATGGCAATAATTTTCCCTTCAGAGCATCCAGAATGGTCAGTGACTGATTACATTCTGCCCACTGGTCACAAGAATAGACTGCATAACATTATAAACTAGAATTTGCCCTGCTTTATTCTTCTCCCCTCGCCCATTCTGCTATCAATCTACAGATTCAATAGTCAACAAGCACACTGAGGTCCAGAGACTGAAGAAGGGTCTCGACCCGAAACGTCACCGAGATTCTTCTCATTTCACTTCTCTCCAGAGATGCTGCCTGCCCCGCTGAGTTACTCCAGCATTTTGTGTCTATCTTCACCCTAGTTTCCAATAGCACAGGAAGGGAGGCTTAAAGCATCCAGAGAATTTATCATCGTCAGAGTGCCTGAACTGTGCAGGAGTTTACAACAATCACCACCATGCCAATCTCATCCTCGGTGGGTGTGTGGAACGAGTTGCCGGAGGAAGTAGTTGAGGCAGGGACTATCGCAACATTAAAAAAAAAGTTAGATGGGTGCATGGATAGGACAGGTTTGGAGGGATATGGGCCAAATGCAGGCGGGTGGGACTAGTATAGCTGGAGCAAGTTGGCCAGTGTGGGCACGTTGGGCTGAAGGGCCTGTTTCCACGCTGTATGTGTAGGAAAGAACTGCAGATACGGGTTTAAATCGAAGATAGACACAAAATGCTGGAGTAACTCAGAAGAACTGGAGTAACTCAGAGGAACTTTCTGGAGAGAAGGAATGGGTGACATCACCCATTTCTTCTCTCAAAAGATGCTGCATGCCCCGCTGAGTTACTCCAGCATTTTGTGTCTATCCACACTGTATGACTCTGTGACTCATCTACCTATTCGCAAGACTCCATTTTCTAGCCATTGCTTTCTCCCCTACCCCCACATTTAGTATACTCCTTAGCTTATCTTGAAATGCTAACAACTTGTGTTCCTGTACAATCATAAACTACAGCAGAACAATAAGAACCCTTTAAAGATATCATCTACATAGATTTTCCATTTGGTTAAATTCCACACAAAAGGCTGGTTAATAAAACTGAGATCCACGGGATTGATCCGCAGAATGAATGTAATGTTGGCTAAAAGGTAAAAGGTGGCTTAAGCAGTCAGTGAAGTGGATGGTTGTTTTTCACATTGGTGGAGAGCAGAGAGTGGCCAGGTGCTAAGGGGGCAAGTGCCTGGACCACTACAGATACGGGTTTAAATCGAAGATAGATACGGGTTTAAATCTTTGCTATATTTAAGAGGGAGTTAGATGTGGCCCTTGTGGCTAAAGAGATCAGGGGGTATGGAGAGAAGGCAGGTACAGGATACTGAGTTGGATGATCAGCCATGATCATATTGAATGGCGGTGCAGGCTCGAAGGGCTGAATGGCCTACTCCTGCACCTATTTTCTATGTTTCTATGTTTCTACCTTGCTCTGGGTACATTTTAAAATCCCCCAAATTTGCAGGTGATATAGAGCTTGGAAATGTGATGTACAATGAGGATCACAGGGTGAGACTGCAGTGAGACACATATAAGAAAGCTAAAAGCATAGATAAGGAATGTAGTAGAGGGATTTGGGGAGGAAAAACAGGAGAAATGATAGTAAATTGCAGCATTCTAAATGGTAAGCAACATCAGAGGAACTAGGGTGAACTTGTGCACAAATGCTTTAAAATAGAAGGGCATGTTCAGACAGTGATTAATAATACATATGGGACCAGGTATTCATAGAAAGGGGAGAGAGTACAAAAGCAGGAAAGCAATGTTAAAGCTGTATGAAACACTGGTAAGGCCACACTGATATGCAGCATCCATTGGTGGTCACTACATCCTAGTAATGATGGGAAAGTCCTCGACTAGTTCTCGGGTTGAAGGATTTCATACGTAGGGCTAGAATGGAGAAGCCAAGGTTGTTCCACCTGGAACGGAGACACTCCCGAGGATATTTTACCGAGGTGTTGGAGATAATGACTGCCTTAGATCGAGAAAATAGCGAGAAGCTGATCCAATTAGTGAATGGTTCAAGGACCAGGGGACATAGAATTAACACTTTGGCCATAAAGTTCATGGGGTTAGTGGGTTTGGGGAGAGGGAGAAATGCGAGGAAATCTGGGAAAAGTAAGGGATAGAATTTATTACCTGTAAAGGACGAGGAGATAATTTACAGGATTATCAAAAATATGGCCAGTTTGCTATACAATCTGTACAGTAGATAGGTCAGATGGCCTCCTACTGCACCTTAACATTATCATTCTATCATTATCTCTTACATTTTCTATTATCATCTTTTCTCTGCAATCAGTAGTATTACCTCAACGTAGGAGAAAGGGGACAAATCTTTCTAATCTCTTGGTTTAATTGAGATAAATATACTCTGAACGTCTACTTTCATTGTACGGTCCATGCCTCTGGCATTTTGGATTAGTTAATTTCAAAAGATTTATGAGCATTTATTTTTACTAAATTCATACAAGATTTGCTTTGCTTATTTGGTTCTGGGACTCACCACCATTCACAAGGCACGTGCTATGCTCCTTGAATCTTTGGAATCACATCTTACTCTTTGGATCTTGATGACCACCTAATGTTTCGTTTGCCTGAAATACCAATTGGCCCTTGACTCTTTACACTTTAGCTTATTGTCACGTGTACTGAGGTACAGTGAAAAGTTTTTGGTTGCGTGCTAACCAGTCAGCAGAAAGACAATACATGATTACAACCAATCCATTTACATTGTATAGATACATGGTAAGGAAATGACGTTTAGTGCAAGGTAAAGCCAGCAAAATCCTGTCAAGGATAGTCCGAGGGTCACCAATGAGGTAGATAGTAGTTCAGCACTGCTCTCTGGTTGTGGTAGGATGGTTCCGTTGCCTGATAACAGCTGGGGAGAAACTGTCCCTGAATCTGGAGGTGTGCACTTTCACACTTCTGTACCTCTTGCCTGATGGGAGAGGGGAGAGGAGGGAGTGGCCAGGGTGCGACTCGTCCTTGATTATGCTGCTGGCCTTGCCGAGGCAGCGTGAGGTATAAATGGAATCAATAGAAGGGAGGTTGTTTTGTGTGATGGCCTGGGCTGCGTCCACATTTCACTGCAATTTCTTTGCGGTCCTGGATGGAGCTGTTCCCAAACCACGCTGTGATGCATCCCGATAAAATGCTTTCTGGGATGAAATGCTGGGGCAGGAGAGTGATGGGATGGGGAACTGTGGGCGGTGTGTTAGCAGGGCTGAGTTTAAAAGAACAATGAGGGCGGCACGGTGGCGCAGGGGTAGAGTTACTGCCTTACAGGGCCAGAGACCCGGGTTCGATCCTGACTAGGGGTGCTTGTCTGTACAGAGTTTGTACGCTCTCCCCATGACCTGCGTGGGTTTTCTCCGAGATCTTCCGTTTCCTCCCACACTCCAAAGACGTACAGATTTGTAGTTCAATTGGCTTGGTATAAATGTCAAATTGTCCCTGGTGTGTATAGGGTGGTGTTAATGTTTGGGGTTTACTGGTCGGAGTGGACTCGGTGGGCCAAAGGGCCTGTTTCCATGCTGTATCTCTAAGCTAAACTGGAAAGGCCAAGGAATGAAAAAGTGCCAAATGTTAGGGAGTAGGGCTGAGGTGACTGAAACATCTGTTGCTAATAATATGGATGGCGCTATAAATAGAAGAGGATGCATAACATCAATGTAGAAGTAGGTACGAAATTGGAAGAGGCTGCAAAGGGGGGGAATGCTGTGGTGCGATTTTAAACAGTTAACAAAGATTTTAGTTGCAGTAATCTGCATGTTGCTCGTCACTAAAAGTAGACATATTAGTGTAAGTAAGAGGGACATTCATTCAGTTCGGGAGTCCATGTAATGAGGAAGAGAGCAGGAGGTGTCACAGTCTAAGATGATGCCAAGATTGCTAAATCAGTGAGTGTATGACCAGGGAGGAAGATGGTAAACTGACTGATCAGAGATAATAGGATAACTCTACAGTCCTTCGCTCATTGTGCTCTTTAAGCTACCAACAAAAGCTTCCCATACATTTTCTTTCAATTCCCCGAAGAGTCTACGCTCTAATGCAGCACCGTACAGCAATAAATTATTTAAACTCTGTAGGAATGCACACAACATGACCACTATATATTTTTTGTTAGTTGCTAAATTTGGAATATGCCTTTGTTAGCAAAGTATGTGATGAAGAATCACGGCACATTTCTGTCCGTTACTGCTGTGGTGTATGTACAATTATAGGCTTCCATTTTCATCGAGCCAATATGGACAGTGGCTCAGAAGTGGAATCACACCTCATTCATTCTGTAGGCTCAAAAATGCCAGGTTATGTCTTAGTTACCGACCTGGCCTGCCACCTAGTACACTGGTGAAAGCTACTCCATAAGGATCCAGGGCACGGGCCTGAATGAAATTCCAATGTTCCTGCTGCTTTTTCCTGGCCCTGGAATTTTCCCAGGTGCAGGCAGTGGAAACAGATTCCATATTTTTAAACTTCGGGCTGTGGACAACATTGGCAAGGACAATATTTACTGCCCATATGCAAATGCCCCTGGAATTGTGCTGCGGTTCATCTGGCTAAGGTACTTTCAAAGTGTTGTGGGGGAGGGGGTTCAGAGTTTACAGATGCAGCGTGGAAACAGGAAACATGGAAACGCTGACCATTAAACTCCTCTTCACATCAGTTCTATGTTATCCCACTATCGCATCTTTGCACTGAGGCCAATTAACCTACAATTAACCTGTAAGTCTTTGGGATGTGGAGGAAACCAAAACACCCCCTGTGGTCACAAGGAGAACATGCAAATTTCACACAGACAGCCCCCAAGGTCAGGATCGAACATGGGTGTCTGGCGCTGTGAAGCAGCATCTCTACCAGCTGCGCCACCGTGATGCCCACTAGTCCCCGGATGTAGTTTCAGCGATGATAAAATGATACGTGTTTGAGACCAGATATTGCGCAAATTGGATGGGAACACCCAGTTTGCAGTGTTATGTAAAGCACCTCCTGCCCTTGTCCTTCAAGATGCAGAGTTGGTGGGTTTGAAAGGCACTGCAAAGTATCATTGGAAAAGAGTTAACCGTGCATTTTGTAGACAGTACACATTGCACAGGCAATGTATGTTGAGGTTGGCTGATGGAATACCAATCATGGGGACTGTCTTGCCTTGGATGGGTTCAAATTACCATGGTATTGTACTTGCACTGATCCAGGCAAGTGTATGTCTGTTGGGGAAGTGAGGAATTTGACACAGGAGGCAAAGCTTTGAGTATGCTCTTGCAGCCACAACATTTTAACTTTCCAGTTGAATGTAGTTTAGTTTAGTTTACTTTATTATCACGTGTCCTGAGGTATAGTGAAAAGCTTTATTGTTGTGTGCTATCCAATCAGTGAGACACTATACATAATTACTGTCAAGCTGTCTACAGCGTACAGATACACGATAAAGGGAATAACATTTAGTACAAGATAAAGTCCAGTAAAGTCTGATTAAAGATAGACTGAGGGTCTCCAATTAGGTAGATGAGGACCACTCTTTGGTTGGTGAGAGGACAGTTCAGTTGCCTGATAACATCTGAGACGAATATGTCCCTGAATCTGGAGGTGTGCGTTTTTACACTTCTGTACCTCTTGTCCGACAGAGAGGGGAGAAGAGGGAGACTCATCCTTAATTATGTTGGTGGCTTTGTTGAGACAGTGCAGGCACGGAACTCGCTATCAAAACATGGAGGGGACAGGGGGGACACAATTATTGGCGGCCGCGCGCACGCATGCGCACACTCACGCACACATGCGCGAGAGCGAGGCTTCGGAGGCTCAATCCAGCGCTAAATGCAGCTCAACTCTGCCTGTCTCACCAGGTTAACTACAGCCCTGCCTGGACTGACGGGACACCAGCGCTGCTTCTCCGCGCTGCCCATATTTCCCACAAGCCCAGGCAGGTTCACCTGGCGGGACAGGCAGAGTGGAGCTGGGTTTAGCGCTGCTTCTCTGCGCTGGCTGTGGGCCGGGGGGTACAGCTCGCGCCTGACTGCCGTGGTGGGGCACTCGGGTGGGGACGGGACAGCGCCGGAGACCCGGCCGGGATCGATCCTGGCTGCGGATGAGGCGCAGGTCTGTGCCACGTCTCCCTCCCCCAATCACCGCGCTCTATCCTCAGTCCCACCCCCGCATTCCTCCCTCCTCCAATCATCGTGCTGAATCATCATGTCCCGCTCCCATTGCCTGCTGACGGACATCTCTCTCGTCCAATCGGTGCCCTCGATCAGCAGTCCCCCCCTCCACTGTCTCGTGGAAAGCGGAGATTTTAAAATCCGGCTGACAAACACTGGGGGGGATGTCCCCCACCTCTCAAAACATGGGGGGGACATGTTCCCTCTGGCCCCCCCAGGTGTTTCGCCCCTGAGACAGTGTGAGGTATAAATGGATTCAATGGAAGGGAGGTTGGTGTGCGTTATGGTCTGGGCTGCGTCCACAATTCTCTGCAATTTCTTGTGGCCTTGGATGGAGCTGTTCCCAAACCGTGCTGTGATGCGTCCCCGATAAATCCCTAAGGCCCATCTGTAGACATCAGTGAGAGTTGTTGGGGGACTTGCTAAACGTCTAAGAAAGTAGAGGCGTTGGTGTGCTTTCTTGGCCATTGTTTGGGTATGGCTGGTCCTGCACAATGTGTTGGGGAGATTTATTCCTAGGAACTTGAAGCTTTCAACCATCTCTACTTCAGCAACGTCAATGCATACCAGGGTATGTGCAGAGGTGCCAAGTGTCCCGGAATCGCCGTATTTTGTCCCGGCGAAATAACCTTTTTACGGTGTTCCGGCAGCCAAACATGTTGTTACGGAACACCGCCGCGCCGGTGTTCCTCCCGTGGTGAACGCCGGCGCCATGTGCCCCCGGTTTGCCAGCCCGGCAGCTCGCAGCCACGCCCGGCCCAGAGCCCGGGCGGCGCCGGCCCGCGCGATCAGCGACACGGCGACGTTTCTTGCCGCCAGCCGGCCGCTCGCGGCAGCCCCATCACCGGGCCTCCCCCCCACCCCCACCCCCACCCAGTGCGCAGGCGCAGACCCGCCGGCAACCTTGCCAAGTGCGCATGTGCCGCACCCGCCCGCCGGCAGCCCGCTGATCTGCACCAGTGCGCAGGCGCATAGCCGCCGGCAACAACCCCAAGTGAGTAGTATGTTACTGAGAGAAATACATTTACTCCCATTTGTTACGGACAAATGGGTGGAATGTTACTGTGAACTAAATTTAGGGTTGGCATCTCTGTATGTGCACCACTTTGCTTCCTGAAGTTGGTCACAATTTCCGTTGTCTTGCTGACATTGAGCGAAAGGTTGTTGTCTTGGCACCAGGTTACGAGGTTCTCGGTCTCTTTCCTGTTCTCAGTCTCGTCTTTATTTGAAATCCAGTCCACAATGGTGGTACTGTCTACGAATTTGTAAACTGAGTTAGACTTGTACTTGGCTGCACAGTCGTGGATGTACAAGGAATACAGACGGGGGCTGGGACGCATCCTTGCACAACACCAGTGTTGAGGATTATCGTGGAGGATGATTTGTCCCCTATCCTCACTGATTGGGGTCTGTTGGTCAGGAAGTCGTGGATCCAGTTGCAGCAACACTTAACATGATATTTCAAGCAATGGTGTGTTAAACAAGCAGTGTGACTTAGATTTACATTTGATTTCAATATTTCGAAGAAATATAATGCTATTTTTAATCAGCACAAAAACTAGATCAATATGATTGAGTAGCCTAAATCCACGCACATAACATCCTTTTCTGCAACCGCTATGACCTGGGAGCTCCAGTCGTGGAGCCTGCAGACTTACCATCGTGGAGCTGGCCGGCTTCGGAGCGTGGAGAGCTGCGGTGGCGAGCGGCTGCGACCCGACTCTGGAGCTTCGGAGGCTCCAGCCGCAGGCCCGGTGGACGGTGACGTCGGGAGCTCGCGGGTCCCTGGTGGGAGACCGCTTTTCGGAGATCCCGCAACGGCAACTTCTCCCGCCCGAATTATGGGGTTGAAAACGACCCGGAGCGGGGCCTTACATCACCCGGCGCGGCTTTAATGGCCACGGGACTTGCCGGCACCCGCCGGGGGCTCCAACATCAAGACCCAGGCAGGCCCTTACATCGCCTGGCCCGGCCTTAACAGCCGCGGGACTGACCATTGCCCGCCGGGGACTTTGACATCGGGAGAAGAATGGAGAGCAGGGGAGAGACAAGACTTTGCCTTCCATCACAGTGAGGAGGAAATTCACTGTGATGGATGTTTGTGTAAATTGTGTTGGTGTGTGTCTTGGTTCTTTTCTTGTTGTATGACTTAGCAGAAACTACATTTCGTTTGAACTTCATTTGAGGTTCAAATGACAATAAACGGTATTGTATTGTGTATTGTATTGTATTAAATAACTAGCTGGTTATACACCTTTTTTACAACTCATTTTTTCAAATTATTAATGTACAGCCAATCCATGTGCATCATTTCATCCCACTCACATTTTTTTTAAATAATTCTAGACAAAATCTTTCAAACAAATCTAGAACAGAGCTGTTGGGACCTCCAATCGTGACTGTGCCTAACATGAACCTTGCCCTATACTGAACACTTAGTTTGCACCATTTAACCAATTCCCCAGAGCACTAATGTGCAGCCTCCATTAATGCATGGTATCTCATCCTTTTGCAGTGAAAACCTACAGCTGTTGAAACATTAAGGAGAGGTAAGAACTAGAAAGTGATGAACAAGATGAGGCTGGAGGATGGTGACATTTTATGGGAAGCTCCTCTTAAAACAGTTCAAATGGCTTTTTATAATTGTTTCTTCTTATTATCTATCCATTCCAGCATTGAGAAAGTCATTAGATCCAGTGCTGAGAGTCTCCTCTCAATTATAACATCATATATGGCAGAGCAGCAGAATTAGGCCCTTTAACTCATTGAGTCTGCTCTGACATTCGATTGTGGCTGATCTATTATTTACTCTCAACCTCATTCTCCAGACTTGTCCCTGTAACTTTAGACACCCTAATAGCCCTGTCCCACGGTGCAAATTCATTCCAAGAGCTCTCCCACGTTTTAAAAAAAAAATCAAACTCGTGGTAAGTACGGAGAATGAACGTAGCGGGTACGTCGGAGCTCGGGGACGTCTCTTAGCGCTAACGGCAGGAACTCGGGAAGACTCGCTAACGGCAGGTAAGCACGGGAAGACTCATGAAGATTTTCAACGTGATGAAAAAATATCAACGAGAGCCCCGAGAACCGACGAGTGGCCATTACCGTAAATCTCCGAGTTCGAATCAGGGCAAACTCAGGAGAACTCTTGGAATGAACTCGTACCGTGGGACAGGGGTTTTACTAATCAAGAATTTATCAATCTCCATTTTAAAATTAACCAACAAAAACTCCACCGCCAAATGTGGCAATTAATTCCACAAATTGGCCACCTTCTGGCTACAGAAACTCCTCCTCATCTCCATTTTAAAGATACATCCTTTTATTCTGAGGCTATTTCCTCTAATCCTAGACTCTCCCACTATAGGAAACATCCTGTCCAAGTTCACTCTAACTAGGCCTTTCATTATTCAGTCGGCACCAATGAGATCCCCCTCATCCTTCTATCCAGCGAGTACAGGCCCAGAATTTTCAAATGCTCCTCATACGTAAACCCAATCATCTCTGGGATCATTCTCATAAACCTCTTCTGGACCCTCTCCAACACCAGCATATCCGTTCTCGGATATGGAGGCCAAAATGCTCACAATATTCCAAGTATGGCCTGAACAGTGCCTCATAAAACCCCAGTATTACATCCTTTTGTATCATTTACATCCTGGTCCTCTTGAAATGAAAGTTAACATTGCATTTGTCTTCCTTACTACTGGCTCAACCTACAAATTAACCTTTTGGGAATCCTGCATCAGCACTCCCAGGTCTCTTTGCACCTTCGATTTCTGAATTCCCTCATTTATAAAATAGTCTACACCTTTATTCCTTCTACCAAAGAGCATGAACATGCACTATGGCTCACTGTATTCCATCTGTTGACCTTGAGATTACTAATGTATTTAAATGGGTGAAAAGCCCGCAACTCTCAGCTGATGTTGTGGCAGTAGGTTTCAGCTTTAAAAGATCCCGATTCTTCCAGAAGAATGCGTACAGCATTCTGGAGAGAAAGGCCCACTGAGATGGTCAGGTAAGATTACTAGCGCATGTAAATGGCTGTAGTCATGACTGCAGATTTCAAGAGCAAACCTGAAGAGTTTTGCGTGAAGCTGATGTATCAACGGTAGATCAGAGACTGTGTGGGAAGGAACTGCAAGATGCTGGTTTAACCCGCAGATAGGAACAAAAAGATGGAGTAACTCAGCGGTTCAGTCGACCTGAAACATCACCTATTCCTTTTCTTGAGATGCTGTCTGAGTTACTCCAGCTTTTTGTGTCTATCTTCACTTTAAACCAGCATCTGCAGTTCCTTCCTATGCAAATGCGATTCTAAGATTTAGAAAAAGAGGCAAGTGACTAAAAAATGGAACTAAAGGCATTTTTTGTATCACAAATAGATGCTGTCTTTAGCACTAATGGCTCACCCTTGTCTCACCTGACCCTGCTTTACTACCTTGGGTTATCTCCATTTGCTAGTGGCCTGTATGAAATCCTCAGGCAAGGGGAAAGGTGGCAGCGACTGCTTTATGATCAATGCTCGCGGTGAACTTATGTGATGTATTTATCTCACTTCTACTCCCCTGACCTTGCATATATGTCCATAAAATGCCATCCCTTTTATCTACTGAGGGAATTCACCTCTAGCGTCTAGTAGGAAATCTACATACCGCCCCAAGCCAACACAAAGATGGCACCGGAGAAATTATACCCAGTTGCCAACTCTCTTGAGACAGCAAACCTTGACGCCCTGTTCATCACTGGTGACTTCCATCAAGCTAACATCTGGAACATATTCCCCATGTCTCCTTCCCCATGCGGGATGTTAATACTCCAAACCTACACCAATCCTGACTACGGATGCTGTTTGTACGGGGTTTGTACATTCTCCCCGTGACCTGCGTGGGTTTTCTCCAGGTGCTCTGGTTTCTTCCCACATTCCAAACAATTCCCAGAGTGTAGGATAGATCTAGTGTACGGGAGATAGTGGTTGGCTCGGACTCGGTGGGCCTAAGACCCGTTTCAATGCTCTAAACTCTAAACTAAACTAAACTGGAACATGTTCAAGATGACTTCAACCATCCTGAAAGAGTACACCTCAGTCCTCACCAGTTTCATCCAGAAATGCATTGACAAGTGAGTTCCGATGACCAAGGAAATTCATTCTCTGCTAAATTCCAGATCAGAGGCTTTCAGGAAGGATGATCACACACTGTACATGAGAGTCACATATGATTGTCGCAATGCTTTTAGGGATGCTGAGAGAGAGACTTCCAAAACAAGGTTGTGGCACAATTCCATCAAATGGATGCCAGGCAAGCAAGGCAGAGCCTGTAATCGGTTGCAATCGCTCGCATTTCTACCGGATGAGCTCATTGCCTTTTACACTTATTTTGAAGTTCCACCAGGGTTCATCCCCTGCTGGCTCTGTCCCATTCATCTCAGTGGCAGAAGTCAAATCTGCTTCCACAAGGGCAAACTCTTGGAAAGCAGCCGTTGTGGATGGAGCCCCTGGAAAGGTTCTGAAATTGAACACCAATCAACTGGCCACAGCCTTCACCAATATTTCCAACCTCGCATTTCAACAATCCCCTGCCCCCAGTTGCTTCAGGGAAACCTCCATCTTTCCAATTCCCCAAGAAAGGTAAATGACCTGTCTTCATGACTACAGCCCTGTAGTTCTAACCAACTATAATGAGGTGCTTTGAAAGACTAGTAATGGCCCACAACTGCACCAGTCTGCCAGACAATCTACACCCTCTGCTATTTGCATGTGGGAGAAGTAGGCCAGCAGAGGGCACCATTTTGCTTGCACTACATACAGCTCTTTACACCTTGGTGACAAGAACACCTATATCAGGATTGTATTCACTGGCTACAGCTCAGCACTCAATGCCAAAATACTGAATAAGCTCATCTCTAACCCTCTGGACCCTGGCCTTGAGGCCTCCATCTGCAACTGGCTACTGGACTTCTGACTGGCAAACCTCAGTTGGTTAAAATTAGTCAGTGAAATGGGAGCCTGGCCAGGGTGGTGTGGGTCCTTGACGATGCTGGCTGCCTTTATGAGGTAGCGCCTCCTATGGACCCCTTTAATGATGGAGAAGTCTGTGTATTGAAACATCACCTGTTCCATCTCTCCAGAGATGTTGCCTGTCCCGCTGAGTTACTCTGGCTTTTTGTGTCTATCTTCGGTTTAAACCAGCATCTGCAGTTCCTTTCCTACACAAGTCAGTAGCCGTGATGGATCGGGCACTGTTCATTATGTTTTGTAATTTCCTTCATTACTGGGTCTTTGAGCTACCAAAGCAGGCCTTGATGCAACCGGTCAACATGCTCTCTACTATACACCTGTAGAGGTTCAAAAGAGTATTGGTCAATGTATCATTTCACACTGTCGCCATCATTACCCAGCATTGATTGCCCTCTCCTGCACTCTTAACATTGTTTATCTCATGCTGCTTTGAACTCAGGGCGCCTCTGTCTCCCACACTCAGTGCTGATGTTCCTTGGGTAAAGGTTGATGCGTAGTTAATGACGTGCACCGTCACTTTCTACTTGTCATTTATTCTCTTGCACAGAAGGTGGCAGTAGAGGGCTCTCCATTCCATTAAAAGGACATTTATCGATTAAGACGCCAAAACAGTTTCGAAGGTATCCTTAAAAACATTGTAGATCTCAGATCAAAATGTATATTTTTCACGCCCAGATACCAATTAGTAATGTTATAAATGGTTGAATAAAGGAAGAGAATGGCTTATCAAGGACATTGTTAGCTACATTGCAACAATGACAACTCAAAGCTTCCACACTGTAATGTTATTTTCTATTTTTAGGATATACTCCTTTGTTCAGAATTGATATTCACTGTAGATATTCAGTTTAAAAATTAATGTACAGCGGTAAAATCAACACATCCCACTCCTGAATTAAACATCCAGGTAAAATGAATATTTACCAGGGAAGATTTATGTTATGAGTGGGTGTTATAGTGTGTTAAATGAAATGCTGTGCTTTGTCATAGAGTGATGCAGTGCGGAAATGTTACAGCACGTGGTCCAATACAGCAATAGTGGTGGAAGGACCCAATGTATTAAATCAGAATCTGAGGTTTTAAAGAGAATGCCAATGTTATTGTCGCTGTTAAATTCTACAGGAACCTGACTACTTTTGTAAAAATGAACGACAGTTGCATTTTAGGTGTTATTTAACAGGCCTGAGATCCAGGCGTCTTGGGGAACATTGCAGGAAACATGCACAGCATTTTTTTTTGCAAATGCTCCAGTTACATTTCTCTATTACTTAAGGTTGTGGCAGGCTCATTTCCATACCCACCAAAACCAGGCTCATTTCAGCTCACCAAAATTAATATATCGCAAAAAAAAATAAAAAAATTCCTGAATAATAATTGGTTGCAGACACTTTATTCACATGACTAAGCATAAACCAAATGTTGATAAATGGTGTTGAACGAAAACAACAGATGCTGGTTTCCCCCAAAGATAGACACAAAATGCTGGAGTAACTCAGCCGGACTGGCAGTATCTCTCGATAGAAGGAATGGGTGATGTTTCGGGTCGAGACCCATCCTTCAGTCTAGAAAATCAATGAACATCACCGTGCTACCCCGTCGCCTATCTCCTTCGCTCCTTAGATGCTGCTGCACCCGCTGAGTTTCTCCAGCCTTTCGTGTGCCCTAGAATAGATCACCATTGGCTGGGAGAAGGTGACAACAAAGCTCACACAGATAAAATGTAATCAGGGGGGCAGTCAGAATGGTCAGAGGACTAGGAAGGGGGGGGGAATGGAGAGAGAGGGAAAGTAAGGGTTGCGAAGTTAGAGAAGTCAATGTTCATACCGCTGGGGTGTAAGCTGCCCAAGCGAAATATGAGGTGTTGTTCCTCCAATTTGCGCTGGGCCTCTCTCTGACAGTGGAGGAGGCCCAGGACAGAAAGGTCAGTATGGGAATGGGAGGGGGAGTTAAAGTGTTTGGCAACCGGGAGATCAGGTAGGTTTAAGCAGTTGATGAATGCCCCTGTGATTTAACTTGGCAGCCATGACTGTTGTCATTAACCAAACTATAATACATAATTTTACATCATTGTGCACAGAGAAAGCCTAAGAAGATTTATTTGAACCATTGAAACTAGAATAGGTTTAACTTAGGAACTTAAATCAAATTCAAGTACAATTGCGTATGTCAAATGTGCTTTTATAAGTTACACTTGTGTGAAAGAAACATGTGTGCCAAAATCTGTGATAAAAATCACACAAAAAGCCAAGCAAGTCCATCAAATAAAAGGCACAGCATTAGACTAAGCCTCATAAAAGAACAAATATGCAAAACTGATAATACAAAGAATCTTAAATACGGGCCAACAAATACAGGAAGGTATGGCTGAAACTGGTTTCCAAAGCTACACAAGCTGTGCCTGGAACTTTGAGATATTAAATGTAATAATCTAGACTCACAAACATTCTCTGTACCTTTTGCTGATGTTTTTTCACCCAGAGAGTTCTGAATCTGTGGAATTCTCTGCCACAGAAGGCAGTGAAGGCCAATACTGGATGTTTTTGAGAGAGTTAGATTTAGCTCTTGGGGCCAAAGGAATCAAGGGATATGGGGGAAAAGCAGAAACGGGGGTACTGATTTTGGATGATTAGCCATGATCATTTTGAATGGTGCTGGCTCGAAGGGCCAAATGGCCTACTTCTGCACCTATTTTTCTATGTTCTGTTTCTAAGTTTCCCTTCAAGATTTTAGGGCACATTAACATTTAGCTTTCAGCACACATGTCCTCTTTGGACAGGCAGCAATGTACATCTATCTTTTAAAATAATAATGTTTGCATTCCTTGGGGTATTTACTATTCCCATCCTTTCTGCCAGTTTTGGGCAATTTGTGTCAAAAACTGCCAGATAATTGGAATACAATTTATGTCCTTAAATTTAACCTGACAGGGAACTCATGAATGATGAAATTATGAGCAAAATAGAAACAGCCGTCAGTGCGAGATGTAAACTGTGGGGCTTATTTTTAATTGCCATGTGGGTTTCATGTGGATAGGGATGATGGGGCGAGTGTGAAATGGGCTTTATTTACATTTACAATGGCCACAGTGGTGGGGCGGTAGAGTTGCTGCCTTACAGCGCTGGAGACCGGGCTTCGATCCCGACTACGGGTGCTGTCTGTACAGAGTTTGTACGTTCCCCCGTGACCGCGTGGCATTTCTACGGGATCTCCGGTCTCCTCCCACACTCCAATGACGTACAGGATTGGAGGTTAATTGGCTTGGTAAATGTAAAAATTGTCCCCAGTGTGTAGGATAGTGTCAATGTGCCGGGATCACTATTCGGTGCGGACTCGGTAGGGCGGAAGGACCTGTTTCCGCAGTATTTCCACTTTACGGATTCCCATTAGGTAGCCATTTTGGAAAATGAAATACAAAGGCCTGATGGAATGTTAGGAAATTATGAACGTATAGTACATACAAATTATTTTCACTATTGTGTTTACATCTACTCTTACCATTATCACCATTACAACAACTATTTGCACGTAAAATATCTGAAGATCCTTCAGAGGCACCAAAGATTTTCACAGAATGTTACTGCATTGATTTTTGAGTGGCAACCCTTATTGATTTTACTTAACAATGTGCTAGGATCCATGGAGCAGTTAAACATGGTGTAGAATGTTAATAACTTGGAGGCATTTAACCTTTATCATTCTTGCCGCATTTCAGTTATTCTGTTTTATTGCAGTAATGTATTGACAGAAGGTTTAGTATGCAAAACTAAATACCTTTTCACTTGATTAATGTTGAAGTTTTATACCTTCTCTTTAAAAACCAACCTGAGTTTGGTCGCAATAGTCGCAATGATTCAGTAGCTTAGTTCCATTCTTCTTCTTCTTGCGTATGGCGTGCACAGCCTAAAGTTGTTGGACAACTTGTTCTATTTGGTATTACTTGATTGTGCACACCGGGTTGATTGCATTTGTCGAAACAGGAAAGTTGCAATCTCCCACCCCAACTTAGTTCCATTGATCTCATTTAACAATGGATGGTTGTTAATCATATTTGATTTTTGTCAAAATACAAAATACTGCTATGTTACATATATTCCCCCAATTTATTTTAATTGTTATGTGTTGTTGTATTGCAGATGCGTGAGGATCACCGATACAGGGCTCGGCTATCTATCCACAATGTCTTCCCTGCGCAACTTGTACCTGAGATGGTGTTGCCAGGTGAGTAAGGCACTCCTCACACTTTAAAGTTAAAATATTCACCTAATATTCACCCAGGACATACTGACAACTTTGAAAAAGCCGTGCTAACAAAGACTATTGGTCGGCAATTGTAACACTTAATACAGTGATACAATAGACAATAGGTGCAGGAGTAGGCCATTTGGCCCTTCAAGCCAGCACCGCCATTCAATGTGATCATGGCTGATCATCCCCAATCAGTAACCCGTTCCTGCCTTCTCCCCATATCCCCTGACTCCGCTATCTTTAAGAGCCCTATCTAGCTCTCTCCTGAAAGTATCCAGAGAACCGGCCTCCACCGCCCTCTGAGGCAGAGAATTCCACAGACTCACAACTCTCTGTGAGAAAAAGTGTTTTCTCGTCTCCGTTCTAAATGGCTTACCCCTTATTCTTAAACTGTGGCCCCTGGTTCTGGACTCCCCCAACATCGGGAACATGTTTCCTGCCTCTAGCGTGTCCAAACCCTTAACAATCTTACATGCTTCAATAGGATACCCTCTCATCCTTCTAAACTCCAGAGTGTACAAGCCCAGCCGCTCCATTCTCTCAGCATATGACAGTCCTGCCATCCCGGGAATTAACCTTGCAAACCTACGCTGCACTCCCTCAATAGCAAGAATGTCCTTCGTCAAATTAGGAGACCAAAACTGCACACAATACTCCAGGTGTGGTCTCACTAGGGCCCTGTACAACTGCAGAAGGACCTCTTTGCTCCTATACTCAACTCCTCTTGTTATAAAGGACAACATTCACTTTCTTCACTATCTGCTGTACCTGCATGCTTACTTTCATAGACTGATGAACAAGGACCCCCCAGATCCCTTTGTACTTCCCCTTTTCCCAACTTGACACCATTTAGATAGTAATCTGCCTTCCTGTTTTTTATATCAATGCAAATTACCTCACATTTATCCACATTAAACTTCATCTGCCATGCATCTGCCCACTCCCCCAACCTGTACAAGTCACCCTGCATTCTCATAGCATCCTCCTCACAGTTCACACTGCCACCCAGCTTTGTGTCATCTGCAAATTTGCTAATGTTACTTTGAATCCCTTCATCCAAATCATTGATGTATATTGTAAATAGCTGCGGTCCCAGCACCGAGCCTTGCGGTACCCCACTAGTCACTGCCTGCCATTCTGAAAGGGACCCGTTACAGAGCATCGTCCTTGCAAAATCATCAATACTTATTGACGTGGAAATCCTGCGAGGTGCAGCAGCTAAATGCCAGTGACCACTTAAGGGCCTGTCCCACTTAGGCAATTTTTTTGGCGACTGCCAGCGACTGTCACGGTCGTAGCAGGTCGCCGAAAAAGCGGCGACTGGATTCCCCCCCCCCCCCCCCCCCCTACAATAGACAATAGGTGCTGGAGTAGGCCATCCAGCCCTTCAAGCCAGCACCACCATTCAATGTGATCTTGGCTGATCATCCACAATCAGTACCCGTTCCTGCCTTCTCCCCATATCCCCTGACTCCGCTATCTTTAAGACCCCTACATAGTTCTTAGGACGTCCACCTACAACCACACCTACGAAAACCTACGACCACACAGGCGACAACCTACGACTACCAAAGTCAACATACGCCCACCTGCGACAAGCTACGACAAGCAACGACCCTGTCAGCGACAACTGAAGACAATTCAGTCACCGGTTTACGTAGGTTGACGTAGGTAGTCGTCAATGGAATTCACCGAGGTCAGCACCCGGCGACAACCAACGTCACCTGGCGACAACCTGCGTCATCCTGGCAACCAACTACGACAGCACCTACGACAGGAGAAAACAAGCTACGTCAAGCCCACAGTCGGCGAAAAGTTTTGAACATTTCAAAATCCAGCAGCGACCAGAAAAACGTTACGACTCTTTAGGCGACTTGAGAAGACTACTCACGACCATACAGGCGTCACCCCGCGACCATGTGGTGACAGCCTAGTCGCCTGTAGTCGCTTGAATAAAATTGCCTAAGTGGGACAGGGGCTTTAGGCTTTAGATTCCCCAAAGCAAACTAATTGTGCTGGAGGCCTCGGCCTACCAGCATTGTGCATTTTGATGACTGAGAATGGAGACTCCTGTATTCTGTTCAGAGGCTGGGTTCTATATCATGAACGGTCACAATACTATCAGCCCTAGTTTATCACGGGAATAATGGGGCAATCAGATATTTTGATGGTAATGATATTGGTGGCAGTGGTGGTGGGGTCGGGAGAGTGGGGTGAAGTGAGATTAGATACTGGTACTGATGCTGCGATGGAGTTGGGAGAATGGCATTTGGTACACCAGCCGAGCTTTGGACGATGAGGCTTTGCAATGTGATTGCCGGGCAGAATAACAGGAGACCCAAGCCTTGGACTAATGGGATCACAGAGATCAGATGGGTGTTCGGAAGGTGCTTTGCAAGGATGTGGTTAGTCAAATAAAAAGTAAGTCAATTGATTATTACATAGGAAATAATTGAAATTCCAAGGATGTTGCCCCAGAAGTGCCTGGCCAAATGTCTAGAGTGATGCAAAACAACCGAGAAATGGTAATTAATATT
The DNA here is from genome assembly GCA_035221665.1 of Okamejei kenojei. Classification (NCBI taxonomy): domain Eukaryota; kingdom Metazoa; phylum Chordata; class Chondrichthyes; order Rajiformes; family Rajidae; genus Okamejei; species Okamejei kenojei. Next base: position 38,665,818 of record CM069152.1, on the reverse strand, counting down.
CTTCACTCCTGACCAAAAAATAAGATTGATTTTCAATTGCACCAATGCTGATTTAAGAAAACACAGTAATTTTGGACAATGACAAATTCATATCAATAAGTAGGGTGGTAGATTTAGCAAAATGTCAAACATTAGCGTGGATTATTAATAGCTATGACACCAGGAGTGGGAGTAACCATATATAACCATATAACCATATAACAATTACAGCACGGAAACAGGCCCTCTCGGCCCTTCCAGTCCGTGCCGACCATTTGTTTTCCCCTAGTCCCATCTACCTGCACTCAGACCATAACCCTCCATTTCCTTCACGTCCATATACCTATCCACTTTACTCTTAAATGTTAAAATCGATCCTGCCTCCACCACTTCTGCTGGAAGCTCATTCCACACAGCCACCACCCTCTGAGTAAAGAAGTTCCCCCTCACGTTACCCCGAAACTTCTGTCCCTTAATTCTCATGTCATGCCCTCTTGTTTGAATCTTCCCTACCCTCAATGGGAAAAACGTATCCACGTCAACTCTGTCTATCCCTATAATGGGACAGAGATAATAGTACTATAAAGATAATTGTCAAGATTTTATATGAAGCATGTTGCACATGGACAGGTCGATGCAGACACGGTATCTTCACTAAATTAATAAATACTTAACACACTGTCCTAAAAACTATGATGGGGCAAGTCAAGCAACGGAGATAATGAACTGTTGTAATATTGATTACAATATCTCCATCACCACAGCCTTTCCTGGATATTTCCAATACCTCTGCATTTCACAGCTTTTACATGTTCCTCTGTGTATTTTCTTTCAAACTCTCTTACTAACTTATCAAGTTAGTAAGAGGTGGCTTCATCAACAGTTTAGAATTGTCTGTTTTTTGTGTAAATGCTGTTTACAATCACATGGGTTGCAGAAACGATTTAAGCATTCGTACAAAAACAAAAATCCTATTTTTTTTTCAAACTTTCAGAACATTTGATAGATTTGACACCATCTTTATGATAAATAATCATTTAGTTTAGTTTAGAGATACAGCACCGAAACAGGCCCTTCTGCCCACCGAGTCCATACTGACCAGCGATCCCCACTATTCCTACACACACTAGGGACAATTTACATGTATACCAAGACAATTAACCTACAAACCTGCACGTCTTTGGAGTGTGGGAGGAAACCGAAGCTCTCAGAGAAAACCCATGCAGGTCACGGGGAGAAAGTATAAATTCCATACAGGCGGCAACCATAGTCGGGATCGAACCCATGACTCCGGTGCTGCAGGCGCTGTAAGTCAGCAACTCTACCGCTGCGCCACCGTGCCACCACCAGTCCTGGTGACACAATACCCAGGATCCATTAAAACCCAGCTTTTGTTTTCAGCTTTGTTGCTGAAGGCAGTATATAATGGGCCACTTAAGATCTCTCTTTCCAAAATAAATTATTGACATTGTCTTCAGGTTACTACTTATACAACCTATTCTAACATAAGCAAATACAAAGCAAGCCTGTGAAATAATGCCCGATGAACAGCTAATTCATATTTATTGTTGCAGGTGCAAGATTTTGGTTTACAGCATCTCTTTGGAATGAGGAGTTTACGATTACTCTCATTAGCAGGTGAATAATTTTAGTTTTATCAACAGCGGCTAACATTATATATGGAAGAGTCTTTTGTGATATCCATTTTTGTGACCTGCTTCATGTGTAAAATGCAAGGACATTAAAGTTTTCCACAAAAGTATATAAACTCAGACATAACCTAGTGAGATAAAACACGGTTGGCACAACTTATAAAACATAACTCTACTGCAGTGGCATTATATCTGGTGGAGTTTTTGTGAGAAATGGGAAAAATGTTGGTGCATCTGGCAGGAATCTCAAACATGAAGACAAACTAAGTCTTGTTTGACATGCTCGACAAGGCTGAGCATGATGGTTATCTTGCCCATCTGAACCATTACATTTAAAAAATAAATTAATCACTCGATAGGGAAGTTGTAGTCATTTATTTTTAAGATACTGACAACATTGGACCGCAAATTTGTTGGATCCATCAAACACCAGACAAGGAGAAGAAAAGGAGTCCCAAACTTTCTTTTGATAGCTTCTTGAAAGACTTATTATCCAAGGTGAGTATCGGGAGGTATGTACGTTCCCCACATCGTGGGTGGAAAGTGCCCAAAGAACTTTCAAAGGAAGTAATAGTAGAAGTCACCGTGAAACGCCACAGAGGTACAGCACAAGGTAAGTAAAACCATTTTATTTTTATTTCTCAGAACCTATTAATAGTCACGCTCCAGCAGCGCTTGGAGTGGTGAGCATTATTGCAACCGATCCTTTCACAGTAATGACAAAGTGCCTTATTTCACTCTTGTAGGTGGCGTAAACTCTCTTGGTGCTCTCCTCTCCCCGTGTCAATTGCATAACCTGAACATCGTCTCGTAACTCCTTCATCACTTCACTCAACATACTTCCAATTCCCCACTCTTCTACTGCTTATCCGAGTTCCTTTCAGCGTAAGCACTGCATGCAGAAGGCTCATGCACGTGCATTCCCTTCTCACTACCCATTCATAATCCTGTCCTTCTCCATCTACAGGAGAAGAGAGCAGTCAATAAAAGGATAAGAGAGAGAGAGTTTCACTGTTGGCGTTAAACCAGTCATGTGATCCTCATCCAGATAGAACAGGAGACAAGATAATTTTTGGCACAACAAGAAGGGACTGCTTCGGCAATGGTGAGACTACAAAGTCCTTTGAGCAGAGTGGCTGGTTATTGCTTGAACCTTGACATGAACTGCAAGCAATTGCATTTTGGACAACTCTTAAGGTGAACCAGTGTGGTCAAGCTTTCAATTTGTTAATACTCCAGCTTCAATGCCATTCTAACATGCCTTTCTCTTTTTTTCTAGGTCCCACTTAGTAGCAAGAACCTCATCAGCAACCTGCAGATGAGGACACCTCAATAGGGCACCATCAGTCCTGAGGAATCACTGTTCTGCATCACATAACTTTCACACACCAGCACAGTGACTGACGCCTCTGGAGGATGCAAGTGATGTGGGATGGGTGGCAGTTGTCTACAATAAGTTAGAAGGGGCTTGTACCTATAAAATGCAAAGCACAAATAAACAGGAGCAGCTATTGAATTACTTTAATTCACGTCATGCACATGCCATGTTCACTGGCATGGAACGTATCACAAGCATCATCCGAGACCTCTAGAAGAAAGGAGATCAGTCAACTCAGACTTGCCAATACAATATTACGTATTAAAAAAAAATGAAGTTAACAATCGAGTGGGGATAAAAGTATTTGTGACAGCCACTCACAAACTAACTGAGGTACTGGAGGACGAATCCTGCTCCCCAGTATACAAATTAAAGGAAAAGAAAATATAAAGTCTGCTTTCACCAAGCAGCTCCAAGGCACCTTTGGTTTGCTTGAGATACTGACTGTGGCTCACATGTTGATGTATTTCATAAAGCAGGCCTGACAAAGGTGCCAGGCACCTTAGTTGCCTGTAGTAACGTGAGCATGGAGCCCCTGGAACCTGTTTCCTGGTTAAATATGATCAGAGATAATATGCAACCTTCCACATCGCGAATTTAACATCTCCTTTAGAACCTGGCCCCAAACAGTATGCAGAAGCGTCACCAGTATTGCATGTGGTGCATTATGAACTTGCATACTCATGCGCGTGATGTATCGGATGCCTCAGCTCCTTTTTCACTACAAGAAAACAGCATCATCTCAATGCATTTCTCACCCTTGTTGCTGCAGCTCGTGTACAAACCTTGTCCAAATTAAGTGAAACACTGTGGACTGTAGGTAACCATGGTATTTTATCCCATTATGAATCACGGTCTTCAGAGGTGACTAATAAAACAGAGCAAAGGTAAAAATGCTCTGGAATAATTATGTATATAAATAGAATACTAAATGAGAGCATTTACCTAACCTACATAACTGCCAGGTAAGATTATGAGATAATATTGTCCTCATTTTGGGGATTAACAGTTTAATCCCCAGTTCCAATCCTCTTGTACTTCCCGTGTGTTTGCTTTCATTTTCAAAGCGAGTTGATTGGGGTTAGGAATTGAGCGATAGATCAGGCGTGATTGAATGGCAGAGTAGACTTGATGGGCCGAATGGCCTAATTCTACTCCTATTCCTTATGACCCTATGATAACACTACCTTCTTGTTCCCTAGGCTGCCCGTTGCTGACCACTGCTGGCCTCTCGGGCTTGATTCAGCTGCAAGACTTGGAGGAGCTGGAACTAACCAACTGCCCTGGCGCCACCCCAGAGCTCTTCAAATATTACTCCCAACACCTGCCCCGCTGTATGGTGATCGAGTAAGGACACCAGGGATTGGCTGTTTACACAGAATGACCACTTCCAGCCAAACCCCAGCACTGACTACCAAACAGACAAAAGCTTGGAGATGAGTGTGCATCTGATCAATGATAGGAAAATGATTTTACAGTGTCCGTCCGGAACGAGAAAGAAACTGTGAATATAAACAAACTGAGATTACTTTTGCTTTGGTGTGCGACCAGAGTCATCCCATTCTCTGTCTGGATGTGTGAATTCCACAGTCATTCCTGCTCATCACACTTTTTCTCTAAATGTGGAGTGGTTGTGACCGGGCTTGTTCTGAGCATGTGCGGCATTTGCAGGTGGCTGCAGTCATATGCTGCTGCTGCTGCTGTAACTCTTGTGTTTCGGTGCTGGATCTCTGTAATGTGTCTAACGTTTATGTAGAATTCTGTTTGCTGAAATGTCTCCCTCTGCAGATGCGAGGCTGTATCTCTCGCTCTTATTAGGAAAAAAAAAACAAACGAGTTGTGGTGATCATTCCTTGTACTGGGGATGGATGTTAGAGCATCTCTTCCAGAAGCTGTTGTCAACCAATTCTAATAACTTTTAACCAGCTCACAATGGAGAGCATTCTCCACTAGCCCAAATATTGGCAGATATTGTTTTGTGTGCATACAAAAAAACACAATTAGTATTTTCTTTTTCAGTTTCTAATGTTGGCTGGTTCGCTGCTGAGGGGAACAGAGTTGGGGACTGGGGTTTAGACGAAGGAGTACAACACATTACTTTTTTTTTGGTGCAAATTGAAGGACGTATGGGAAACAAAATCAGCAACAGCGACTGCCCATTTCATCCCTGAAGATTTCAGGGATTGGATGAGTTGAACTGGACTGTTTTGATATCTACAGGAGTATGTTTTCATAGAGACCAAAAGAAGCCCATTCTGGTTGTGAGCCTCCTATGAAAGCAGGACGGCCTTGGGACTTCCTAACTGTATATATTTTTCTGTCTGTTTGGATACTCTTTAAAGAATCATATCTTATATTTGCTAAGTGTTTTCCTGTGCTGTTAGCCATTGGCCGTGATTTATAATATGTTGCTTTAAATGAAAAGATCTTAGAGGGTAAAATGGAAGGCCTGTACTCCATATATCAGCTGTAAAACTACCAAGCTTTTCTTAACCCCGCTTCCCCTCCTTGCCCAGCAATACAGTGGAATTTTACAACGAAACTCAAAGCAGAAGCAGCAATATTATTTCTATCATTGCTTTCAGCTGAATTGTGATGCCTTTGTTGTGTACAGTGTGATGCTTCCATGCAGTATCCTTTCGGAAAGTCAGTCCACTGTCAGTACAAATATTCTTAAAATAAATATTCCAAACAAAATCTCTAGATCTTGCTGCCTTCATTGAAAGTGCTATTTAGCTTATTTGCAGAACTAACATAAAAAGGTCAGTCTGAAGAAGGGCCTCAACCCGAAACATCACCCATTCCTTCTATCCGGAGATGCTGCCTGTCCCGCTGAGTTGCTCCAGCATTTTGTGTCTAAAAAGGTCATTCGATGGCTTTAGCAGAGGGGTCAAAAACAAGAGGATGTAGGTTTAAAGTAATTGGTAAATGATTAATGGGGAGGTGACAAAGAATTGCCCAGAGGACAGCAGGAATCTGAAATTCATTGTGGAGGGTTAGAGGTAGAAACTTTCAATGTATTCATAATACTTGAATGTGTACTTGAAGAGCAGTGTGGTAGAGCATTCTCTACGTTAAAATTTGCCCAAATTATTTTTTTCCTTTGCCGTTTTAAAAGCAGTTAGAACGACGACCTCTTCCAGATACAATTTGCGTGGAATAAAAAACAAACAGCATGAGCCTCACAGCCAGCTCAAGAACAATGGAAAATCACTTTTTACATGAAAACAAGCTGAACATGATAGAAAAAAGAATTGTCAGTCATAGAGCTTGGAAACAGGCCCTTTGGCCCATCTTGCCTATGCCAATTAAGATGTTCCATCCACACTAATCCTACCTGCCCATATTTGCCTTATATCCCTCCAAATCTTACCTCTCCAGTTATTGTTTTAGTACCTGCCTCAACTATCTCCTCTGGCAGCTTGATCCATATACTCACCACCCTCTGTGTAAAAAGTTGCCCCTTAGGTTCCTATTAAATCTTTCCTGTCTCATCCTAAACCTATGTCCTCTGGCTCTTGATTCCCCTACTCTGGGTAAAAGATTATGTGCATCTGCCTTATCTATTTCCTTCATGGTCTTATACATCACTATAAGATCACTCCCAATCCTCCTGATGCCAATAAATAAGGTCCTAGCCTGCCCAACCTCTCCAGTCCTGGCAACATCCTCGTAAACATCTCTGCACTCTTTCCCGCTTAACATCTTTACTTTAGCACGGTGACCAAAATGAACACAATATTCCAAATGTGGTCTCATCCGTGACTTGTACAATTGTAACATAACATTCCAACTTCTGTGCTCAATACTCTGACTGATGAAAGCCAATGTGCTGAAAGCATTATGACCACCCTGATGATTCATGATCTACCTGTGGCGCCACTTTCAAGGAACTATGTGCCTGCACTCCTAGATCCCTCTACTCTACAACATTGCTCAGGTTCCTGTCATTCACTGTGACAACATGTTTGGAATGATAATGAAGCAACAACCATTTACCTTTACTGCAAAGGGGAAAGTAATGCAAGATGGCACGAGAAGGAAAAAGTTGACAATTTAGAAGGTAATTCTCCTAAAAGTTGGTAGGAATTGAAACTGATGCATAAGTCTGCAAGAGACTTGTGCCAGTCAAAAAAGTAGACTTTGCAATAATTCATTTGAGCAGACTTCAAATTATTTAAAATAATTTAAGGGGCTGTCCCACTTGGGCGACCTAATCCGCGAGTTCTGGCGAGTTTGTCCTCGACTCATACTTGCAACATGGTCGACACGCGGTATTAGGATGTCTTTGTAACTCTCCTTCATGTTCGAGAGTAGTCCCCGTGTACTCAAGGCCTCAGCTAGGTCGCGGCGTATTTTTCAACACGTTGGAAAATGCCCACGAGTAAAAAAGGTCGTCGTGGAAAAAATCAATACTTTTTTTAGGGTTAGGTCAGTATGTTAGTCGTAGGTAATCGAGGGTAGTCGAAGGTAATCGAAGGTAGTCAAAGGTAGTCGTAGATAGTCTTCCTCATAGTCGAATGGAGGTCGAATGAGGTCGTCTTCACTCTCCACTATTCGGTGGCCAATTTTCCCGAAGTTAGTCGTAGCTAGTCGAAGCTAGTCTTCAACATAGTTGAAGGAGGTCGAAGGAGATCTTCTACATGACATTTTTTCAAACTCTCCTAAACTCTCCAATTAGGTCACCCAAGTGGGACAGCCCCCTTATTCTTAAGTAAAACCAAAAATGGTAATGGAATGGTGGACACAATCTGGAAATAGATTTAGATCAGGTATTGGCTTATTTACTTTTTCATGCATTGGTGTTTTTGTAGAGCAATGAGTGAACTTGAGTGAGGAGACAGATTTAAGCATGCAGAACATCTATCTTTTGGCAAGCAAATAGTAAACAAGTGACATTTCCCCACATCCGATTAAATATTCTCAAAAATGTTCCATGGCGTATATTTCACAGAACTCCGACATTATTGTGTAAAGCTTTCTAATAATATTCCAGGGTCATTATTCTCAAACAAAACCATTAGTATCCATCAACGATCTCCTCATAATTGTGTAAACATCCTTTTTTCCCTTCACAGGCAGCAACAAAAAAGTTACAGCACAGATGGGAGCTATTTTTCTCTTCACATCCATGTTAGGAAAGTCTTAGAATAAAACACTGCCACCATAAGAGTAGCAATTAACTTCAGCAGCAAGCTCAAGTAAAAGCCTAAAGTGTTATAAATAACAATAACAGTTGGAAATGTAAAAGAGTGCTACATACTCAATGACATTCACGTCCCTACTCCAAATCCTGCAATCATTTAAATCTTAATGATACTTCAACCTTCATGTACACCCTCCATCTCATTCTCTCCAAAATGGAGGCTTTGGCATTTCCCCTACAATTTATTCAGAAATAAATGTTCACTTTCGCCATCATGTCAAATGGTGTGATTCAATCTGTCTATTAAGGATGTGAAATGTAGATGATGAATAGTTATATAGTTTCATGGGTATAAATTAAAGTACATCTCTGATGCTTAGTGAGATTCAGTTCAAAACAGGTGCTGGAACACACAGGAAAAATGGGAGACGGAGTGGGACGCTCGTGATGGCGGTCAGAACCAGGTGACAGTTTAGAGATACAGTTTAGAGAAACAGGCCCTTCGGCCCACCAAGTCCACACTGACCATTGTTCACACGAGTTCTATCATATCCCGCTTTCTCATCAACTTCCTACACATTTGAGGCAATTTACAGCGGCCAATTAACCTGCAAACCTGCACGTCTTTGGGATGTGGGAGGAATAGACAATAGACAATAGGTGCAGCAGTAGGCCATTCGGCCCTTCGAGCCAGCACTGCCATTCAATGTGATCATAGCTGATCATTCCCAATCAGTACCCCCTTCCTGCCTTCTCTGGAACACCCGGAGGAAACCTACGCTGACACAGGGAGATCATGCAAAGTCTAGAAGACAACACCCGAGGTCAGGATCGAACCTCAGTCTCTAGCGCCGTGAGGCAGCAACTCTTATCAGCTGTGCCACTGTGCCAACGCTGGCAGTGTTTAGTGGCGGCAACTATTCCCAGAGACGCAGCTAGTGGAGTTGTTGATTCGCAGTACCATAAGCCTAGATTCAATCCAAACCTCAGATGCTGTCTGGGTGGAGTTTGCTTGTTCGCCCTCTGACTGCGTGGGTTTTCTCCCATTTTCCAAAATGTATGGGTTGGTCGTTCAAGTTACCACTTTGAGTTATCACTAGTGTGTAGATGAATAGTAGAATCCGGGGAAGGTTATTGGGAATGGGGTGAAAATAAAAAGGGATTAGTGTAGGATTGCTCTAATGGACAATTCAAGGCAGCGGCACAGTGGTGAGTTGTTGCCATGCAATGCAAGAGACCCGGCTATGATCTGGACTACAGGTGCTGTTTGTATGGAGTTCGTACATCCTGTGACTGCGTGGGTTTTCTCCGGGTGCTCTGCTTTCCTCCCACATTCCAAAGACATGCAGGTTTGTTGGTTAATTGGCTTCGGTAAATTGTCCTTAGTGTTTGGATGGAACTAGTGCATAGATGTTTGTTGGTCGGCATGGACCCGTAGGGCCAAAGGGCCTAATTCCACAGTGTATCTCTAAACTAAACAATTGGTCATGGCAAATTCAGTGGGCTAAAGAGCCCTTTCCATGCCTTATGGCTATATTTAAATGTAACATCTCCATGTTTGCAGATAACACAAAGCTGGGTGGCAGTGTTGTCTGCGAGGAGGATGCTATGAGTTTGCAAGGTGACTTGGATAGGTTGGATGAGTGGATGATCAGCCATGATCACATTGAAACACAGAAAGTAGGTGGAGGAGTAGGCCATTCGGCCCTTCGAGCCAGCACCGCCATTCAATATGATAATGGCTGATCATCCAGAATCAGTACCGTTTCTGCTTTTTCCCCCCATAAACCCCTTGATTCCGTTAGCGCTAGGAGCTATATCTGACTCTCTCTTGAATACATCCAGTGAATTAGCTTCCACTGCCTTCTGCGGCAGAGAATTCCACAGATTCACAACTCTCTGGGTGAAAATATTGAATGGCGGTGCTGGCTCGAAGGGCCAAACGGCCTACTCCTGCACCTATTTTCTATGTTTCTATCACTATTCCAGGTACAGTTTATAATGACAGAAAAAATATATAATTTAAAATTATTTTTAATCAGATTTAATACAATCTGATTTTGAAAAATCAGAAAGTCCTGGAAAACAGCATTTATTGGAAGAGTTCAATGTTTCAATCAATAAACCTCCTGAGTGCTGGACAGCTTTCACATTATGAAGTACCACTGATTGAATCCATCTGCTGATTACGTCATTACTATTGCTCCTCATAAGTCTAGACATGATACTGCAGTGTGTAACTATTGAAATGCATTGAATTGAATTAAATACTTTATTGTCACATGTGACAAGTCACAGTGGAATTCTTTGCTTGCAAGCCCAAGGTATGCAAATAGCCGCCACATAAAAGGTGCTTAGCTACAAAGTAGAGGTCCTGTCCCACTTACGTGTCCTTGGCACGCATATTACGCGATCTCGTGGTTACGTTGAGGTGCAGGGGCATCGTGTGGCCGCACGGGGCCGGCCCCACTGACAAGCACGGAGGAGTGTGGAGTTGTGCGCTGTATCGCGCGCCGCTCTGAAATTTTGTAGCTAACGAAATCTTCGCGTGCCACCGGCCTGTCGCGTAATTGACGGCCAAACACCCTGGCGCGGCGCAACGTCTCACCTTCAACAGCAGCAGAAGCAGGCAAACGATCGCCGAGCTCGGCCTGGGGCATCTCTGGAGAGAAGGAATGGATGACGTTTCGGGTCAAGACCCTTCCTTCAGACTGAAGAGGGGTCTCGACCCGAAACATCACCCATTGCTTCTCTCCAGAGATGCTGCCGGTCCCGCTGAGTTACTCCAGCATTTTGTGTCCATCTTCAAATGAGTCACGCGCTCCAGACGGCTATGCGGACGCATGAAGTCGCGCGCGACCTTCACGGGACCGTCGCGCCTCAACGCGACCACGAGGTCGCGTAATTAGCGTGCCAAGGACACGTAAGTGGGACAGGGGCTTTAGTAGCAATGAGTACAAGTGTTAGGACATCATCTTACAGTTGCATAGGACATTGGAGAAACCACACCCGTACAATTGGGTGCAGTTCTGATTGCCATACTATAGAAAGGATATCATTCAGCGGGAAAAGGTGCAGAAAAGATTCACAAGGATGTTGACGGAACTGAAGGGCTCGGGTTATAAGGAGAGAGTGGATAGGCCTGGACTATCTTCTCTGGAATGAATGAGGCTGAGGTTATTGAGGTTTACAAAATCCTATGTAGTCCAGGCCACATTCTTCTTCCCAGGTTGGGTGAGGTTAGGGGGTCTAAAACTAGAGGGCATAGGTTTAAAGCAAAAGGTGATCCGAGAGGTGAGTTTTCCACACAGTGGAGTGTGGTCAGAGGACGTGGTAGAGGCAGGCACAAAATGCTGGAGTAACTCAGTGGGACGGGCAGCATCTCTGGAGAGAAGGAATGGGTGACGTTTCAGGTCATGACCCTTCTTCAGACCCGACTGATCAGAAATGTCCCCACCCAAAACGTTACCCATTCCATCTCTCCAGAGATGTTGCTCGTTCCCTTGAGTTACTCCAGCATTTTGTGTCGATCTTCTGTCTAAACCAGCATCTGCAGTTCCTTCTTACACAAGTGGTAGAGGCAGGTACACTTACAAGGTATCAAAAATGTTGGACAGTTAGATGGATAGGAAAGGGTTTGCGGGATATGGGGCAAACACAGGCAAACTGGATTAACTCAGTAAGGCACCTGGGTCGAGAGGGACAAGTAGGGCAGCTCTGCCTGTTTCCATGCTGTATGACTCTGTGTTATCGGTAAGGACTTATTACAACCACTACTCCTTGTCTCAATTAAATTGCCCATGGCCCCATTTGACACGATCAAACCCTTCACCAGGTATTTATAACTGAACTTCCAAAATCTTTATCATAGGCAGTGCCATAGCTAGTTGAGAAATCATTTAGTCCTCCGTGCTCTTACCGTTAGATTCCATCAAATACTGCAAAATAAATTGAAGATCCTCCTTTTCTGTTCTTGTGATTGTTTGATTTGTCCCTATTTTACTGCCGTGACTTAGGTATTTAATGTAGGAAGGTTAGAGGAACCCAGAAACACTAATTGTAATGATACAAAACAAGTGCCATCTTACAATTGCTGCATAAAACATTGACAGCTCGTATTAAACTCTGTGTTGCTCTTGGAAATGTTTTGAGACTCTCGTTGCCGTTTCTGCAGCCTCAACACATCTTGAGTGATGGAAATGTGGTTCTGATATGCAAACACAAAATCGCTACGGTGCAGTAGGCAGAGTATTACATACTCACTTCAAACAAAATGACAATAGATGAATGACATGAGTCAACAGTGCATCAAAATAGAAAACAAAACTCAAGTTAGAAGATTTATCACTTCATTCCCGTGCTCTCCCTACTTTTTGCTAACTCTTTGTAATTAAATGATAGTAATAATACACGGTTACGTCACATCTCGGATTAAGACAGTTCATTACTGGATAAACTTGCTTTTTTGCCTATTTTAAATGCTTTTATCACAATAGTCAATTGAATGGCTGTGTCCTCGTATTCTGCACTCATAACAAATCGACTTTAAACAAGCTAATTAAACATATAGCTCTATACATTGAGAAGATAGCATTTCTGACATGGATGTGTGGGTTGTTTGTGACAAATCTCAATCAGCGCTGGTGAATGTATTGAATCTGGAAAGTGGCAGGTAGGTGGGTGAATTTTAAACTCGTTGACCTGCCCTCCCAATAATCCATTAGACAAAAGAGAATTTCAATGGGGATTATGTGCTTACACTCACTGACAGCATATGTAGCAAGGGACACTGTCAACAGTCTTGTCAGTGCTGAACAGGCATGTCATCCATCAGTGACAGCAACTCATTAGAGCTCCCCTGATACAAACACCACATGTCAACAACTTTGTGAATAATTCAGATGTGGCAACAAAGTATCATAAGGATCAAAGTATCATAATGCTAAAAAAAAAAATATTCCCCCCAAAAAAATTGGTTGGCTTTTTGAGCGCATGTTTTATTCAAATGCATTCTACATTTTCTTCTTCTGGGAATACAAAAGTGGGGCTCTTTGTTCATAATATACATTCACTTATTCAAAATGGCCAGATCCTTGGAGTGGAAATATCCATGGCAACATGTCCTGCAGCAATGTAGCAAAAATGTAAGGCAACATCCACAAAGCATTGAAAGTAATGCCCATTTTTGCCAGCAGCCAGCATAGTCTTATTCAGGCATATTGCTGTCTTGACCATTTAATGCCCATGTCCAATTGCCTTTAAATTGAATGGCCTTGCCATTCCAGGGATAGTAACAAGGGCTTCTTCTTCTTCTTTCGTGTGGCGTGCACAGCCTAAAGTTGTAGGACAACTTGTTCTATTTGATCTTTCGTTTGTGCACGTTGAGTTGATTGCATTAGCCGAAACAGGGCGGACCACGTGAAGGTTGCAATCTTCCACCCCAGTAACGGGGGCAAAGCAAATTATCTCCCTAGTTACGCTCTTGGTCTTAATATACTTACAACGGACCAAGCGTCCCTTTCGGCGGGTCAGAAAGCGTCTATGTCAAGGCTGGGAGCCGTTTGTTCCCTCCACACACATCACCCACCCAACTCAACCACCAGCTTCAAAATACCGTTCTTAAAACCTACGCCATGAGGGACCAAAGGCCCGCTGATATTCACCTCATCAAGTATCTCATTTCCAATGCCAGCCAATGTGAGCTATTGTTGAGATGACCATTTCTTGATACCACTTGAAGTGTTAGCTGAAGCAAACTTTTGTGATATTAGTAAATCATAGATGGTAAAAGGAAGCATTCATTTGGGTCATCTGGTTGATAACATTTATAGGAGCAATAGACAAGATAGTTAAGAAGGCAAATAAGAAACTTTCCTTCAAAGCCCAAAAGATAGAATACAAGAATAGAGAACTCAGCTGGTCAGGCAACATCTCAGGAGAAAAAGAATAGGTGACGTTTTGGGTCAAGACCCTTCTTCAGTCTGCAGAAGTTCTTTGTCACCTATTCCATTTCTCCAGAGAAGCTGTCAGACCTGCTGAGTTACACCAGCTTTTTGTGTCTTTCTTTGGTTTAAACCAGCATCTGCAGTTCCTTCCTACACAAGAATAGAGAAGTCATGCTAGGATTGGATGAAACCCAATTTACACCACAGCTTGGGGACTGTGCATACAGTGCCCTCCATAATGTTTGGGACAAAGACCCATCATTCATTTATTTGCCTCTGTAATTTGACATTAGTAATAGAAAAAAATCACACGTGGTTAAAGTGCACATTGCCATTTTTATATATTTTGGTTTCACCATGCAGAAATTACAGCAGTGTTTATACATAGTCCCCCCCCCCCCCCCCCCCCCCCCCCCCCCCCCATTCAGGGCACCATAATGTTTGGGACAGCAATGTCATCTAAATGAAAATAGTCATGTTTATTGTCTTGGTGCATATCCTTTGCATACTATGACTGCTTGAAGTCTGCGATTCATCGACATCACCAGTTGCTGGGTGCCTTCTCTGGTGATGCTCTGCCAGGACTGTATTGAAGCTATCTTTAACTTATGCTTGTTTTGGGGGCTAGTGCCCTTCAGGTTTCTCTTCAGCATATAAAAGGCATGCTCAGTTAGGTTCAGATCGGATGATTGACTTGGCCACTCAAAAATTGACAATTTTATAGCTTTGAAAAACTCCTTTGTTGCTTTAGCAGTATGTTTGGGATCATTGTCTTGCTGCAGAATGAATCACCGGCCAATGGGTTTTGAGGCATTTGTTTGAACGTGAGCAGATAGGATGTGTCTATACACTTCAGAATTCATTATGCTACTACCATCAGCAGTTGTATCATCAATGACGATAAGTGAGTCAGTACCTTCAGCAGCCATACAAGCCCAGGCCATAACATCCCCACCACCGTGTTTCACAGATGATCTTGGGCAGTTCCTTCTCTCCTCCATACTTTGCTCTTGCCTTCACTCTGATATAAGTTAATCTATGTCTCATCTGCTCACTAGACCTTTTTCCAGAACTGTGGTTGCTCTTTTAAGTACTTCTTGGCAAACTGTAACCTGGCCATCCTATTTTTGCGGCTAACCAGTGGTTTGCATCTTGCAGTGTAGCCTCTGTATTTCGTCTTCTGCGGACAGTGGTCATTGACAAATCCACACCTGACTCCTGAAGAGTGTTTCTGATATGTCGGACAGGTGTTTGGGGATTTTTCTTTATAAAAGAGAGAATTCTTCTGTCATCAGCTGTGGAGGTCTTCCTTGGCCTGACAGTCCCTTTGTGATTAAGCTCACCAGCACTCTTTCTTCTTAATGATGTTCCAAAGAGTTGATTTTGGTAAGTCTAAGGTTTGACTGAAAAACAAGAATAACAGTTTTATTCTTGTTTTTCAGTCTCATAATGGCTTCTTTGACTTTCATTGGCACAACATTGGTCCTCATGTTGATAAATAGCAATAAAAGTTTCCAAAGGTGATGGAAAGACTGAAGGAAAGACTAGGTACCTAGAGCTCTCTATACCTGCATTAAGGGGGCAATTAAACACACCTGAGCAATTACAAATGCATGTGAAGCCATGTGTCCCAAACATTATGGTGCCCTGAAATCGGGGGACTATGTATAAACACAGTTATAATTTCTACATGGTGAAACCAAAATGTATAAAAATGGCCTTTAATAAAATCTGACAATGTGCACTTTAACCACATGTGAATTTTTTCTATTACAAATCACAAATTGTGGAGTACAGAGGCA
This sequence comes from Okamejei kenojei, assembly GCA_035221665.1. Classification (NCBI taxonomy): domain Eukaryota; kingdom Metazoa; phylum Chordata; class Chondrichthyes; order Rajiformes; family Rajidae; genus Okamejei; species Okamejei kenojei. The sequence continues at coordinate 38,649,916 of CM069152.1, read as the reverse complement.
AATAAATAAATGATGAGTCTTGCTCCCAAACATTATGGAGGGCACTGTACTTCCTGTCACCTTACTGCGGAAAGAATGTGATAGCAGCAAAGATTTACAAGATGTTGGCAGAATTGGAGAATTATTACTTGGCTGGCATTGTTTTCTGAGGAAATAAGCAAGCAGGGAGGAAATTAATAAGGGAGTGTTTAAAATTCTGACACTTTTAGAAAGAGTAAAACAAAATGGGATCAATTTCCCTTAGCAGAGAAGTGAGTACTTGGGGGCATAGACTGAAGTTAATTAGTAGATGTAGAGCTAAATTGGAGACAATTATTTCCCTGAACAAATGTTACGAGTCTGGAACTCACTGCATGAAATTTAGTGGAGGCAGAAACCCTCACAATATTTACTGTACTTGTATGAACTCGCAGAGCCACCTGGTCGTGGAACTGGGACTAAACCCAAATCTATTTTCGGCCAGCATGTACATGATCAAACGGCCACTGTGCCATAAATGTAGATGATTCTATGAAAGACTACAGCCTTGCCTTCTCCACTCGTGTGCTTAGGTATACCATTATTGACAAGAGAATGAATGAGGAGCCTCCTCCACTCATTGGTATTCGTCTGCCACCATTCTGTGCATGGCAGAACTGCAGAACTTTAATATGATTTGTTCCATGTATGATTTATTTGTTCTATCAATGGAACACTTTGGCTGTATTGCTTGCAACAAACCCCGTACCACTGACTCACTGGATTCTTTGAAGCAGAGACCAGCCTGCTGTGTCATCTGTCCATTTCCCTCCACAGGTGCTCTCCTAGCTGCTGTGTTCCTTCAGCAGTTTGTTATTTTACTCAAGATTCCAGCGTCTGCAGCTTGTTGTCTCCAGCCAGTTGGTGCTTCATTTGTAAAGATGATTCTGCCATAGCTAAAAGCAATAAAGCAACCGATTAATTTGTGGAATTAAAGCATCATTGTCCAGGCCAGCGTTTATGACACATCCGCAAATTGGCCTCGAGTAGATGGTGGCAAGTTGCCACCTTGAAGTACCGCAGTGCTTCAGATAAAGCTACTCCCACAGTACTGTTGCGCATGGAGTTCCCGGTGTTTGACCCCGTGACAATGAAGGACTAGCAATACATTTCCAAGTCATAATTATATTTTCAAAAACAAGGCAGCTGAGTGGGAAATTATTTTTTATGCACTTATAAATTCATCAATATCTGCAGACGTAAAATAAGAAACTCAATGGGGTGAAAGAGCAAACCAAAAGAGCAAAACATCTCAAGTTAAAAATTGAGACGTTATCAAAGGAAGCTTCACAGGTCAGGAGTGGAATTAAATTGAAAGCCAACCTCTGCAATAGTTTTTTTTTGTTTGTGGTGCAAAATTCAAATTTGTTTTAGATTTTATTGAAATCTTATCAGTTTAATGTTAATAATTCTTGGTCACCACACTTTGAAAAGGATGCAGAGAACGTCTGTAGCAGTAGCATACTGTCCAAGGTTCATACCTCTACCTGACAAGGATATAAAAACACTATCAATAGTGAAAATAAAAGTAAAACCTGGAGTAAATTAACCAGTTATCGCAAAATCTAGACATTTTGTTCTTATCAGCAATGAAGATGCAGAGTGGCCTGTCAAAGGACTTTAAAATAATGATTGGGCATGTTGAATTTTAAACGAGCATTGTCATTTGTGAGAGAGTTCATTGCTAGAGGTCATAAATACCAAGTTGCTATAAAAAAAGTCTCATTTCCCAATACTCCAAGAGTGATTAGAATAGCGATTTTATTCTCAAGTACAAAATAAATTGTTTTAGTTATTCTATGTTTAATGGCAATTGGAAGAAGCAATGAACATTAAGGCTGACACAGAAATTAATATCATATTTATATAATAGTATTTTAAATATAGATTTACCATCGACAGAGGCACTTAGAGAAGAGTGGGAACGAGAATTAATGATAAAAATTAAGAAGGAAACACGGGAAAAGTATTTGATATATATACACAAATGTTCGATTAATGTAAGACATAATTTAATTCAATTTTAAAATTTTACATAGATTATATTACTCAAAAATTAGACTGAATAAATTCTATCCAAATACTTCCCCCATTTGTGATAAATGTCTATCCCAAAATGCAACTATAACACATTCTTTTGTCTCCTGCATAAAACTTTATAAATTCTGGAGTGATATTTTTGAAATATTTACAAAATTATTAATTATTAAAATGGAACCTAATACTGAAATGATTATATTTGGAGTAATGGAAGATGGGAATAAACTGAACTCATCTCAAAAATTATTTTTTAATTATGGGTTAATAATGGCAAAAAAACTTATACTTAACTTTTGGAAAAATACAACCATACCAACGCTTAAAATGTGGATTTCAAACATGTTGGACACCGCACGCACATCTTGAGGAAATGTGATTCCTCCTAATACATAAATCAGACCAATTCTTAACGAGTTGGTCTCCATTTGTCGATTTTGTGGAAGCATATGGTGCAACAAAACCGTAGAAGCTAATTGTTTCACGATTGGGTGAGGGATGGTCAAGAATATAGATAACGATCTCCTTAATCTCTTACTTTCTACTCTTCTCTTTTTTTTTCTTTTTCATTCTCAACTTTCTTTTTTCACACTTTTTTCCTTCTCACACACCATATAATCACATGTTTCTCTATCTTTTATTTTCTACTCTCTCTTTTTCTTTTTCATTATTAAAAAAATTAAAAAATAAGAAGCTGTACATAAAATGTAATATGTCAATATATATTCGCACCTTGGTGCCATATTGCTGTACTTCTAATTTTTTTAAAAACTGCTACCTAAAAAAAAATAATAATATTTTTTTTTTAAATGGCAATGCACATTACAATCCACGAATGTATAATTTGACTGACACTGTTTCATACCCTCTGCACTTATAATGAAAATCACTACAAGCTGGTTCATGGATATATACTACTTCAGCGATCACACGATAATTTGGCATGATTTAGTCATTCGTATTTTCTAGTTCTTAAAAAACAGATAAGTAAAATAGACATTCACAATTGTGGGTCAGCTGATGGCATTGTTGGTTTCGAGTCAGGAGGTTGTGGGTTCAGAATCACTGCAGGGATTTGAGCACAACATCTAACCCGATACTTCAGCGTTGCACCGATGAAATCTTTCAAATGTTAAAACAAGGACCTATCTGACATCTCAGGCAGAGACAAACCATCCTCAGAGTTTGGGCCAATACTTATTCTTCATCCAATGTCATAAAAATATTATTCAACATCATTTGGTCTTTAACATATTCCCATTTGTGGGAACTTGGCTGTACACAAATTCCTGCAGGTTTTCCACATTGCAGCAGGAACTCCAATTGTATGTGAAGTGTTTTATAATGATTTAAAGTCATGCAAGTAATCAGAAATAAAAGTTGTGTTTTCGCTTTCCTTCAATGTTATTAATCGAAAATCAGATTATGTCCATGGTCTATTATCAAAATAGGGAGCAAAGTTTCCGAGTTTCCTCATGTTTGCCAAGTGCAAGATAACCAGATCCTTAAGTTCTCTGCATGATAAGAGGCTAAATGTTAGGAGAGACACAAATCTGATGCATAGTAAGCTGCCATAACATTTAGGTTTAATCATTTATCTTACTTTGAATAGGGATGCAAGCAGAAGCCTCCACGTGGCGCATCCCGGGCAATGCTGACAACAGGAACTGTACCACAGTGACTGACTGAAATAGCCAATTCTGCAACCACCGACTGTCAGCCGTCACTGACCGACTGGAAAGACGCGATATGGAAGATGGCCGGACACGAGGAAGAAGAACTTTGAATAGATTCAGTTAACTTTGCTGTACCATTTAGCTGTGCCAGATCCATTCTGCATACAGAACAAACAGCTGGAGGAAAAAGGATGAAAAACATTTACAATTATATTGATCACCATATGAACTCAGTAGGCCATTTTTATACGTTTTGGTTTCACCATGTAGAAATTACAGCTGTGTTTACACATATCTCCCACCACACACACATTTCAGGGCACCATAATGTATGGGGCACATGACTTCACAGGTATTTGTAATTGTTCAGGTGTGTTTAATTGCCTCCTTAATGCAGATGTAAGAGAGCTCTCAGCACCCAGTCTTTCCATCACCTTTGGAAATTTTTATTGCTGTTTATCAACGTGAGGACCAAAATTATACCAATGAAAGTCAAAGAAGGCATTATGAGACTGAAACAAGAATAAACCTGTTGGAGACATCAGCCAGACATTAGGCTTACCAAATGCAACTGTTTGGAACATCATAAAGAAGAAAGAGGGCACTGGTGAGCTTACTAATCGTAAAGGGACTGGCAGGCCAAGGAAGGCCTCCACAGCTGATGACAGAAAAATTATTTCTATAATAAAGAAAACTCCCCAAACACCTGTCTGACAGTTCAGAAACATTCTTCAGGAGTCAGGTGTGGATTTGTCAATGACCTCTGTCCGCAGAAAACTTCAAGAACAGAAATACAGAGACTACACTGCAAGATGCAAACCACAGGTTAGCCGCAAAAATAGATGGCCAGGTTACAGTTTGCCAAGAAGTACTTAAAAGAGCAACCACACTTCTGGATAAAGGTCTTGTGGACAAATGAGATGCAGATTAACATACCAGAGTCATGGCAAGAGCAAAAAATAGAGGAGAGAAGGAACTGCCCAAGATCCAAAGCATACCACCTCATCTGTGAAACACGGTGGTGGGGGTGTTATGGCCTGGGCATGTATGAAGGTACTCGCTCACTTATCGTCATTGATGATACAACTGCTGATGGTCGTAGCATAATGAATTCTGAAGTGTATGGACACATCCTATCTGCTCAAGTTCAAACAAATGTCTCAACACTCATTGACCAGCGGTTCATTCTACTGCACGACAATGATCCCAAACATACTGCTAAAGCAACAAAGGAGTTTTTCAAAGCTAAAGAATGGTCAATTCTTGAGAATCACCAGAGAAGACACCCAGCAACTGGTGATGTCCATGGATCGCAGACTTCAAGCAGTCATTGCATGAAAAAGATAAGCAACAAAATACTAAACATGGCTACTTTCATTTACATGACATTACTGTGCCCTGAAATGGGGGGGGACTATGTATAAACACTGCTGTAATTTCTACATGGTGAAACCAAAATGTATAAAAATGGCCTTTATTAAATTCTGACAATGTGATCTTTAACCATATGTGATTACGTTTTCTATTACAAATCTCAAATTGTGGAGTACAGAGGCAAATAAATAAATGATGGGTCTTTGTCCCAAATATTATGGAGGGTCTAGAGAGGGTCTAGTCATTCAATTACAACAACCTACTACAGTAACACAGAAGTACTATCTATGTGCACACATTTACTAAATAGATCTGCAAATGCACAACAATGGGTTTCTCCTTGCATTTGACTTATACTGGATAGGGGGCTCCATCCTGTATGGTATGGCTGCCCAGCCTGCAGCTGTTTGTTTTTCACTCTTTTTTTAATTTTTAGTTAGTTTTAGTGTTTTGTTTTAGGAGTTCTAGACTTGTATATGTGGGGGGTGGGAAGGGGGAAACTACTTTTCAGGGTCCCTACCTGGTCGGAGAGGCAGCATTTCTCTGGGTTGCATTTTCGACCTGTCCTTGCGGCCTACCAGCGGGCCTGGAGCGGCGTTTCCTGAGGGGACCGCCCAGAACCTTGGCTTCAGCGGCGGCACAGCACTGGAGCGCTATTGCGGAGTGGGCGATGCCTTGCCTGGGTCGCCGCGCTGGAACTCCGGTGAGCCGAGAAAAACATCGCGGAGCTGCAGGTCTGCGGAGAGGCCAGCGGCGGCGCTGAACTTTAACATCGGGAGCTCCATGCAGCGTGGCCTTGTTGGCTTCGGAAGCCACGGACTCCGGTAAGGAAGCGGCCGTTCCAGGCATCCCAAGCCGCTGAGAGCATTCTCCCGACGCTGGAGCACCATCATCCGGCGAGAATGGCCTGGAACATCAGGCCCCCGTGAAGGCGACTCCGGAGGCCTCAATAGGCCCAACTATGGGTGGACATGGATTGGGGACTGGACTTTGTGCCTTCCCTCATAATGGGAACCATTGTGGGGGGTTGTTTTTTATGTTTAAATCTCTTTATTATTGTTATCTGTATTCTCTTTTTGTGTGCTGCATTGGCAAGAAACATTTCACTACACTAATTGATGTATGTGACCAATAAATTAACCTTTGAACCTAAAGATCTCATGGGAGACATAGCTCCACTTAAATACTATTTTTTTTTATAGCTTCCTCTGCTGGAGTGTATTAAGGGCCTGTCCCACCAGCATGCGACTGCTTGCGGCGAGCGCGACCTAACGTGGTTGCTTGAGCCGTACGGCCTCGCTTGGCCGCTCCCACTTCAATCGCCGGAGCCGTATGGAGTTGTGCGGAGCTGGTCCCGACATCGCGCGGGGCTCCAAAAAACTTACCGTGTTCAAAATCCCGCACGGCAACAGCCGACAGGCCCGCAGCAGCATCGAGGCCGTATGCAACGTCTCGACGTTGTACGCAGCGTCATGACGCCGTACGCAGCTTCTGGACGCCGTATGTCTAGCGCGTAGCGTTGCGTGATAACATCAACGCCCTGCTTGCCGTTGCGTGATGACGTCACCGCCCGACGCCGTGCAACGTCCAAATTCACTCGGCCCGCCTCCTGCCCAGCTGATTGGTGAGTATGAGGTTGGGACAAGCCCCGCACAACTCTATACGCCTCCGCGAGGCCGTACGGCTCAAGCCATCACGTTTGGTCGCGCTCGCCGCATGCAGTCGCATGCTAGTGGGACAGGCCCTTTATAACTGCAGCCGAAGGAATAAACAAGTTTCAATACACGAAGCGTATAGGTTTGTAAATAATTGCATTTATCAATGTTTTTGAAGATAAATAATGTTTGAATGCTTCTTAGATGCTTCCTGATGTTTTCCTCAAATTTCCCCTGGAGCTTAACTTTAAAGCAAATAGTGATTTGGCATCTCAAGCCAGAGTGCAGCACTTCCTCAGTACTGCACAAGAGTCGGTCTGGACTTTGTACTGAAATTCTAGATTACAGGTCAACCCCATAGACTTCGAAACCAGAGTCCTATGCATTTCTACAATTTATGGCTTTCCTTAATAACAACTCAAAAACGGCATTTTACTTCAGAGTCACGTGAGTGACTACGTGAAGAAGCCCCGCCAGGCGCATGCACATCATTACGTCCGACGCATAGCGCACCGACGGGCTGGAGAGCTCAGCTCCACCAGCGGTAAGTAGTAACCCGCAGGTAAGTCAATGTGAAACCTTCCCTGCAAGTATTTTTTTAAACTCTGTAAGTCTGGCTCGGAGATGGAGTTCCTAATTTGGAGGTATTAAAAATATGAACTGCTATTGTGGAGCGGAACGCGCGGGGACCGCGGTTACCGCTTATAGATTGAGTCGGGAGATAACGGCCGCGCTAAAGCCGGCTCCGCGATTACCGCTATTTAGATCGGGTTTGGAGATAATGATTGCGCTAATGCCGGCTCCAATACCGGCTATTGTTGCTACTGGCAGCTCAACTGCCTCCATGAATTTCCAGTGCTTCAGGGCACTCAGGAATACCAAAATAAAGTACTCTCAGGCTCATTTGTCTCATGAGTCTGATGATGTGGAAGACTCCCTCCTTTTAATTTAAAGGTATGGGGATGGCTCAACCAAATGGGAAAATGCTCCAAATTTAAAGAGCCATGGAAAATTTCAATTGGGGCCGAATGCCCCTAGGATTCCCCACACAGCCTCTCGCAGAGGTCCATACAACGAAGAAGAAAACACCGCTTATGGATAACAGTGGGAATCATCCTCTCCAGCACCTTGTTTAGGGCTGGAAGAGACCTCCCTAGAACATGACTCGGGAGAAGCCAGGGCATGAGTAATCTGACCCTGAAGCTGGTGTCACTGCTTTTGTGCACACACCAGAGCACACGAGCCATGCTCCAGGTGTCCCGGTCGTAGTGTTAAACTTCGCTAAACCCGGAAGGGACTGGTGAGGCTATCGAGAAAACTCTAGCTGCCAATGTAAATTACATGGCTTCTCACCAGCTCCAGGATACGATCATGGAGGAGACTGCCACACGTTACAAAACACCTGTAAACTGTGCTTCACTCAAAATGCCCACCGTGAACTCGGTAAGGGCACAAATGAGTGCAACGATGCGGGGACAAGAAGTAAGATTTCAGCGCATCCTCAAGTTGGTGGCAGCAGGCATCACTGCATTTGGGAAAATGGTCCAGGGGGCACCGATGTCTGGTACTCAACAAGACATGCTGGCCCTGTTCTGCAACGTCTACTTTGAGGTCAATTGCATCAGGAAGATAGCCATCAAACCGACGTTGAACCCAAAGTTTGCAGCTCTATGTAGGTCTACAAATGTTCAAGCCCCCGACTATTTGTTTGTGGTGGACCTCATCAAACAAGTCAAGGACCTGGAGAAAGATGCCAAAACAATCCGTCTCATGAAGACATACGTCCCTTCTGCCAGGATTCCACCTCGCAGGTCGTTTTCAGCGCAAAAGGTGACGGATCCAGGGGCAGGGCCAAGCACAGTGGGGCCAGTGGGATGACGATATTACTCACCTGTGTATCCCAGCTACAACCCCAATGTGGGAAGAAGGAGGACTTCAAGACCGACTGTAGAGGTACAGGTGATTCATTCTGTCCAGGATAAGATTTCTGGGGAAAAACCTCCGGTTGGGGGTAGGTTGCAATTGGTATGATGAATGGTGCTGCATAACATCTCATCGGTTTATACTAGACACTGTGTCAGGCTCGAATAGAGTTTATGTCAGGAATTGATCCGCCTGTACACAATATGCCTAATAGAGTATTGGGTTTTTTTCTGCACCACAAACTCAGCAGGTAAAAGAAGAAATTACGGTTTTGTCCCGAAAAAGGGGTAATTGAGAGGACGACAAACCATCCTCAACAATTTGTGTCCAATATATTCCCCAGACAGAGAAAAGATGGGGATGTAGAGTCATTCTGGACCGAAACCGGTTAAATTCCTATGTTCAGTATTAGGCATTTTAAAATGGACGCCTTCAATACTGCGAAACAGCTGTTATCACAAGGCTGTTATATGGCAACTATAGATCTGAAAGATGCATATTATTCAGTACCAATTCATCATCAGTATCGAAGATACTTGAAATTTAGTTGGATGGGACAGCTGTGGCAATTTAAAGCTTTACAGAGTCAACGTCAGCTCCTAGGCTGTCCAAGAAATTGTTGAAACCAGTGCTGGCGCTACTTCGGGCCCAGAATCACATGGTAATGGTTTATCTAGATGATATTTTAATCATAAGCAACACTCAGGAGACAGCTGAGGAATCGGTTTTCAGCAACCAAATACCTGTTTGAAAGGTTAGGGTTCCTGGTCCATCCAACCAAATCCAAGTTAAAACCATCCTAAAAAATTGATTATTTGGGATGTGTCATTGATTCAAGTTGATATGTCAGCGACTTTGCCTACAGCCAAGGCTGTGGAGATCAGAGAGGTCTGTACTAGTCTCGCTGAAAAACAATATCCCTCCATCCGGGAAGTAGCCAGTGTTATTGGTAAATTGGTGGCAGCTTTCCCTGCAGTGCAGTTTGTACCACTGCACTATCAAAGTCTGCAACGAGCTAGAGAATGCACTATCAAAGTCTGCAACGAGCTAGAGAACTAGCACTTAAAGAACATGCAGGTCATTTTGATAGACCTATGCAGTTACCAACCAGAGCCATAGCTCAATTACAATGGTGGATTATCAATATTGTACAAACTACCAAAAACATTTTGGTTCAGCAACCTTCAGTGCTTTTACAGACAGATGTGAGTGCTGCCGGATGGGGAGCTACGGACAGCGAGTCTAGCTGTGGTGGTAGATGGAGTGTGCAAGAGGATTTAATCCTGCACAGGCATGGTATAAATTACTTAGAATTGCTGGGTGCATTCTATGGATTAAAAGCTTATTGTTCAACAATGAATAATTTACATGTTGAGCTCCAGATTGATAATACCACGGCTGTGCCATATATTAATCCCATGGCAGGAATAAGGTCAGTATCATGTGATAATCTGGCTAGCCTCATGTGGCACTGTTGTATCTCCAGGAACATCTGGGTCTCAGCTATCTACCTACCAGCTAGAGACAATGTGGTGGCATACAACAGGTCACGAAAGTTCAATGACAACATAGAATGGATGATTAAATCCTGAAGTTTTAAAATGATTGTCAGCCGCTATGGGTTGCTAGATATTGATCTGTTTGCATCCAGGCTAAATCACCAGTTGCCTAAATATGTTTAATGGGAACCGGGTCCAGGAGCAGTAGCGGTGGATGCATTCTCGCTACATTGGGGACGTACATTCTTTTATGCTTTTTCCCCATTCTGCCTGATTAGGCAATGTCTCACCAAAATAGAGCAGGATTCCGCCTCAGGCGTTTTGGTGGTTCCAGACTGGCCTACACAGCCATAGTTCCCATTGGTGCTCAGAATGATGACTCAGCCATTCATGACTGTCCCCAACTGCAGTAATTTGTTGGTGCATCCAGTAATAGGAGAAAGTCATCCGTTACATGATCGTATTAATTGTTGATCTGCAGGTTCTGACCAGACCGTTCCCAGGCTTTGGACTGTCGAATAGGACCATGGATGTCATAACTGCAGCTTGGAGAGATAGCACTAAGAAACAATATGTGTCTCATATTAAGAAATGGGAGATGTTTAGTTTACAGTCAGATATATCTTATACTGCAAGCATACTGGATGTATTGGAGTTCCTTGCTATGTTGCATTTTTGATGAACTTGAGTTATAGTGCCATTAATAGTGCTCGGAGTGCTTTGTCCTCCTATTTAGGGCAGTTTCAGAACAACAACCTATCGGGTCTCATCCATTAGTGTCCCGATTCATGAGAGGAATTTTTTAACAAAAATCCTCCTAAACCTAGATATACAGAAATCTGGGATGTCAGTATAGTTCTCACACTGCTTCCGCAATGGGCTCCAATTACATAATTGTCTTTTCAGAAGTTAACACTTAAAGTGGTTAAGCTCATGGCGCTAGTATCAGCGCAAAGAGTGCAAACATTGCAAAAGTTACGACTAGATAGCATGTATTCTTCTGCAGATAACATTACGTTTTATGTGTATGATTTAATCAAACAAAGCAGGCCAGGACTGGCCGGAACCAAAGTAAGTTTTAAAGCATACCCTGTTGACCAAACGTTATGTGTAGTTAAGCACCTGGGTCAATATTGAGGTAACTAAGAGTCTCTGAGACAGCAATGCTCATCAATCACAAAGAAACTCATAAGAAGGTGACAGCATAAACTATTTCTAGATGGTAAACCAGGTTTTGGATTCCGCTGGAGTAGACACTCATGTGTTTTAATCTCACTCCACCAGGGCGGCATCAACATCCACAGCGAGGCTACAGGATCTAAGGAATCAAATTTTCTAAAATTTAGGATAAACCTGTCCTGACAGTGCCAGGGTTTGGGCATGCTGTGTTGGGTCTGTTTGATTTGATTTGCTTTGTCTTTATAAATTTCATTTGTAATTTCCCCTGGGATAGAGGGGTTATTACTGTTTTGTTATTTAAAAAATGATTATTGGATAATTCAAAGCAATGTTCAATACATTAGTTATTCACTACTGTGTCAACTGAACCAGTGTGTCGTATGGAATGGATCTACGGCATTAAATCACAGAGCTTTGAAATCTTCACGTAGTCACTCACGTGACTCCGAAGTAAAATAGTAAGATTAAACGAGAACTTACCAGTTTGAAGTTTGATCTTTATTTTATGAGGAGTTACGATGAGGGATTACGTGCCCTCCGCTCCCAGCCCTCATAATCGCAACGATCACCTGGTAGTTCTAGTCTTCTCAGTCTCACTATATCACTTCGGCTATTGTTTCTGTGTTTTCACACCGCTGCTTTGAAGTATGACGCGCATGTGCCTGGCGGCGCTTCTTCACGTAATCCCTCATCGTAACTCCTCATAAAATAAAGATCAAACTTCAAACTGGTAAGTTCACATTTAATCTTACTATTATATCTGCTTATGGCAGATTATGTTACAACAAATCACTGTTGCGCTTATGTTTATCAAAGGACAAAGAAGGGATAGAGCGGTGGTGTGTATATTGATGTGATGAGGCACAGTTCTATGTAAATTAATGGTGAATTGGCAGAAATTCTAGAAAGATGCATCTTTATTTGTTTCTATCAATCATCCCTCTTGATTTTTTTTTTACACCTTAAAGTCATCAGTCATAATAGAAATGGTACCAAAATAATTAATGTCCATCAGTTTATAGTCCATGGTCCTTCAACTTCTGGGGATGTCCAAGAATGCTACCTATGAGATTTCTGTTCAATTCCATCACCAACCGATTCACTTCCCTCCCCATCCTCTTTTCATAATCCCAATTTTCCTCAACTTCACCACCATCGAACTCTCACTTTCTTGAGTAGGATGACCGCACAATGGCTGGCTGCTGAGTATTTCCAGCGTTTTCAATTTTTTTCTCCAGTGATGACAAGTTTTGATTTTTAATATTTATTACTCCTCCACCTTTGCTTTTAATTTTCTGACCCATCTTTCTTTGTCTGTGAAGTAACAGATTTTTCTAGTTAGCATGGAAATTTTCATAACACCCTTCCGGTCCAATAAAGACACAGGGTGTTGTCTCAGTTATTCCCATGTTTTGCAGATTCTCAGTAAAGTTCTCAAGTCTAAAACACAAGGTAATTTAGCTTGACAATATCTTTCCAAATTAATGCAATCGTTAATCTTCTGATAATCTTTCAACACAAATTGCTGGAGTAACTCAGCGGAACAGGCAGCATCTCTGGATAGATGGAATGGATGACGTTTCGGGTCAAGACCCTTCTTCAGACAGAAAACGTCACCCATTCCTACTCTCCAGAGACACTGCCTATTCCGCTGAGTTGCTCCAGCATTTTGTGTCTATCTTCGGTGTAAACCACTATCTGCAGTTCCTTCCTACACAATCTTCCACCACAGTTTACTGACACTCAAAGTCAAAACTGATCTACTTAGATAGCATTTCTTCCTCAATCCTAACTGTGATGATTGTTGTAAAGCATTTCCCCACTCACTCCATTCATTCTGTTGGTTATCTGTTCTCAAAGCTCTTATAAAACCTCAGGTTATGATGATACAGTGTCCATGAGAAAGATGACACGTGTCTACTCAGCTTGATTATACTACCTACCTCTCTCCCTCAAAAAACAGGTTCAAAGGCCACTTTGTATATTATTCTCACATGTATCGATATAGTGATATCGTGATATAGTGTAAAACATTTGTTTGCATATTATCTAGTTATATTAAGTCATACACAAGTACAATAGGTGGGACAAAGAGAAAAATACCAGTGCAGAATATAGTGTAGCTTCGCTTAGCGATACAGCGGGGAACAGGCTGGGGAACATCATCGAGTCCACGATGACCATCGATCACCTGTACACTAGTTCTATGTCCTACCCAGTGTAGGTAATTTACAGAAGTCAATTAGCCCACAAACATGCACGTCTTTGGGATTTCGAAGGAAACCAGAGCACCCGGAGGACACCCATGCGGTCAGAGACTCCGCTCAAACAGCAGTCTTAGTCATGATCAAACCTGGGTTTCTGGTGCTATGAAGCAGCATCTACCTCTGCACCACCCTATAGTGTTACAACAACAGCATTACAGTTACACCGAGGACCAATGTCTGCAGAGGTAGGTTGGACGATTGTGACAAGTATATTTGGGGGGGGGGGGAGATCATTCAGTAACCATATAACCATATAACAATTACAGCACGGAGACAGGCCCTCTCGGCCCTTCCAGTCCGTGCCGACCATTTGTTTTCCCCTAGTCCCATCTACCTGCACTCAGACCATACCCCTCCATTCCCTTCACGTCCATATACCTATCCACTTTACTTTTAAATGTTAAAATCGATCCTGCCTCCACCACCTCTGCTGGAAGCTCATTCCACACAGCCACCACCCTCTGAGTAAAGAAGTTCCCCCTCACGTTACCCCTAAACTTCTGTCCCTTAATTCTCATGTCATGCCCTCTTGTTTGAATCTTCCCTACCCTCAATGGGAAAAGCTTATCCACGTCAACTCTGTCTATCCCTTTCAACATTTTAAAGACCTCAATCAAGTCCCCCCTTAACCTTCTGCGCTCCAAAGAATAAAGATCTAACTTGTTCAACCTTTCTCTGTAACACAGTTGCTGGAACCCTGGCAACATTCTAGTAAATCTCCTCTGTACTCTCTCTATTTTGTTGACATCCTTCCTATAACTAGGCGACCAAAATTGTACACCATACTCCAGAATTGGTCTTACCAATGCCTTGTACAATTTTAACATTACTTCCCTACTCCTATATTCAATGCTCTGATTTATAAAGGCCAGCACACCAAAGGCTTTCTTTACCACCCTATCTACATGCAATTCCACCTTCAGGGAACTATGCACAGTTATTCCTAGATCCCTCTGTTCCACAGAATTCCTCAATTCCCTACCATTTACCATGTACGCCCTATTTTGATTTGTCCTGCCAAGATGTAGCACTTCACACTTATCAGCATTAAACTCCATCTGCCATCTTTCAGCCCACTTTTCCAAATGGCCCAAATCTCTCTGTAGACTTTGAGAATCGACTTCATTATCCACAATACCACCTATCTTAGTATCATCTGCATACTTACTTATCCAATTTTCCACCCCATCATCCAGATCATTGATGTACACGACAAACAACAGTGGACCCAACACAGATCCCTGAGGCACCCCACTGGTCACCGGCTTCCAACCTGACAAACAGCCATCCACCATTACTCTCTGACATCTCCCATTCAGCCACTGTTGAATCCATCTTGCTACTCCGCCATTAACACCCAAAGATTGAACCTTCTGAACCAACCTTCCATGGGGAACCTTGTCAAAGGCCTTACTGAAATCCATATAGACAACATCCACTGCTTTACCCTCATCAATTTCCCTAGTTACCGCTTCACAAAATTCAAGAAGGTTTGTCAAACATGACCTTCCAGGCACAAATCCATGTTGACTGTTCCTGATCAGACCCTGTTTATCCAGATGCTTATATATATTATCTCTAAGTATCCTTTCCATTAATTTGCCCACCACTGACGTCAAACTAATAGGTCTATAATTGCTAGGTTTATTCTTTGAACCCTTTTTAAACAATGGAACAACATGCGCAGTACGCCAATCCTCCGGCACTATTCCCGTTTCTAATGACATTTGAAATATTTCTGTCATATCATAATCCGATAACAGTAGGAAAGAAGTTGTTCTTGAATCTGGATGTACATGCTTTTAAGTTTGTGTATCTTCTTCCCAACAGAGAGTAGAGAAGAGGGCATGATCGAGGTAAAAAAAGTTCTGAATTATGTTGGCTGTTTGAACAGCTATCATGGCTGCAGAAGTAGTTTAGTTTAGTTTAGAGATACAGCTTACAAACAGGCCCTTTGGTACACTGAGTCCACACCCTCCAGTGGTCCTGTACACTAGCACTATCCCACACATTAGGGACAATTTACACTCTTTACTAAAGCCAATTAATCTGCAACCTGAGCACCTGGACAAAACCCATGCGGTCACAGGGAGAACGTACAAACTCTGTACAGACAGCACCCATAGTCAGGAACAAAGCCGGTTCACTGGTGCTGTAAGGCAGCAACTCTATCACTGTGCCGTGGAATGTCTACAGAGGTAATTCTTGTGCCAGTATTTGTAGTTAATTACTCATTGTCCTTAAAGTGAATGCCTCGCCAAATAAACTAATGGAACCAGAGGCAATTTACCGTGGCAACAATCTTCCCATAAAATAAGTTAAGAGTCAACCGTACAGCGGTAAATTATTTGATTATGAATCAGAGGCTAGATAAGGCAAAGATGACAGCCTTCCTTCCCCAAAGGACATTAGAGAACATTATGGAGTTTCACTACAATCTAACAGTTTCTCAGCTACTATTCTGAAAACAGGAGTCATCATAGTTTCTCTATGTTTAAAGTGCAGAATATAAAAATCTAGGTAAAAATACAAGATTAATGTAAAAATGGAGAGCAGGTAATGCCAACAATAAGACTTTGAGCCAAAGGAATGAGGGGAAAATAAATAAGTAGGAGAGATACAATTTTGTAATTTTCAGATCTTGGAAAATATCGTTTTACTAGCTGACTGCAGTAAAACTTCATTTCAACAAAAAAAAAGTGCTGGAGTAACTCAGCAGGTCAGGAAACATCTGTGGAGAACGTGGATTGGTGATATTTCAGGTTCGGACCATTCTTCAGACACTTTGTGGTGTGGTGGGGGGGGGGGGGGGGGGGGGCGGCGGAAGAGGAGAAAGCTGGAAAGAAGCGGAGAGACAGGGCAAAATGTGGTAGTAATTAACTGCCAGGCCATGGTACAAGGCCATCAAAATAATCAAGGACCAGTCTCAACCTGGTCACTCCCTCTTCTCCCATCAGGCAGGAGATACAGAAGTTTGAAAATACATACCTCCAGATTCCGGAACAGTTTCTTCTCAGATGTTATTGGGCAACTGAAAGGTCCTATCATCAGCTAGAGTGTGGTTCTGACCTCCCATCTACCTCATTGGAGACCTTTGAACGTTCTTTAAATCAGCTGTACCCTTTACTGTGGGTGACTCGATTGTATTAATGCATCATTTTTTATGGGATAGCATGCAAATAAAACGCTTTTCATTGCATCTTGGTACAATAATAATAAACTAAACATTATTTAAAATTAGGTAGACAAATTAATGAATCTGTAAAGTGACAAATCCCCAGGCCTTGATGATCTGAATCCTAGGGTTTTGAGTTGGTTATGGAGGAAGGATGTATCTTCTAAAATTCTACAGATTAAAATGTAGAGAATGCAACCGTGGTATTTAAGAATGGATGAAGAGGGAGAAAAAAAAAACTATAGACCACATGGCTTCATACCTGTAATTGGAAATATGCTTGATTCTATTATTTTATGACATGATAACAGGATCATTATTTTCTAGGAGCATTAAGCAGAGATAGGATTTATGAAAAGGAAGGGTCTCGATCCAAAACGTCACCCATTCCTTCTCTCCAGAGATGCTGCCTGTCCCGCTGAGTTACTCCAGCTTTTTGTGCCTTTCTTTATGAAAAGGAAACCATGTAACCCACAGAATAAATATTTGAACTTCCCTTTAATATTGTGTCATAGATGAGATTATTGGGTGGGGGCGAGAAAAGAGTGCACAGTATTTAGAGCAAAGATCTTTGATTTAGAGTGAAAATCTGGGGTGGATTGAGGCCTGGTTAATGGTCAGCAAACAGATATTCAGAATAAATGAGTAATTTCCAGGTTGGGAGGCAGTGGCAAATGGGATCGGTACTGGGGCCCTCAGTTGTTCACAATTTGCGTCAACTTTTCCCACAACTTTTTGAAATCAATCCTGCAATTTTCTTAAAAAATAAAGACACTTGCATTAAATACATCCTGAAAGTTTCTGAACTATGAAATTGCTTTATACAGATAGTTATCTTGGTAAAAGGCAGTGTTGGTTGTTGAACCTGTGTGGGATGTTACTAGCAGAAGTACCTTGACTGAGCAGCTGGAGGCGCTACCTGCTCCTCCTGCCCCAGGTCACTGAACTCTGTCTGTCTGGGAGGGGGAGGGGGAGGGGGAGGGCGGGTCCGTTGGTGGGGGGGGAGGGGGGGAGAGGAGAGGTTTTGATTGGCTGCTGCTCCTGCTCATCAACGGGCCTGACCTTGTCACCCGGAATTGACGTCGGGGGCAACGACGTCGCTGCCGCCGTGTGCGCGGGCTCACGCTGCGATTGGCCGGGCCCGCTGCCACTCACCCGTTGCCCCGACGCTGTGGGCGTCACGTGTGCTGGGCGCTCCCAATGGCGGGGAGGGGGAGGGGCGGGTTCCGGCGACGCGAGTGAGGCGCCGGGCAACAGCGGTGGACGCGGGTGAAGCGGGGAGAGGATGTGAAGGGGGCAGCGGGGCGCCTGACAAGTGGAGGCGCCGGCCCGGGAGCCTGAGCCTCAGCCTGAGCCTGAGCAGAGCGGGGCTGTGTTGCTGGACAGGGGGAAGGAAGGCAGGCAGGCGGGCGGGCCCAGGAAACGGCGGCGTCCCTGGAAACGGCGTCCTCCCCCCCCCCCCGGCGACCACACTCACTCGCTCACTCACTCACTCACTCACTCGCTGCCAGGACCAACAACATCAACCCCGAGGCGTGTTGATGCCGTGGATCTCGCTTCCCGATTTGTGCGTGTAGGTATAATTGGAACAATACAAAGTTGAGACTGAGCACTAACATAGCTGTGCCGGGGGGTAGATACGTTTGTACTTGCTGAACTCCGGCATTAATGTGTACCTTACTTACAGTGATGAAAGCGACAGCAATCCTAGTTTGTGTTTCAATATGACATTGAAACATGTTTTCTACCTCAAGTGTGGTTGAGCTTTGACATCTTTGACTTTATTAATTATGTAACTATCACTTGGTGTTTAATGAATATTAGTTAAACGGAGCGATTACAATGCTGTATCAATTATTTTATTACATGCCTTTGGTGAGGTGTCTGTTGTCATCTATCCAGTATTTCTTTTTAGTTAATAGAAAAAGGTACATGCCATCGACCAAAAACAAACGATGACAATTTGTCTACGTGGATTTTTCTAGTTTGTTTGGTAAAGATTTATTGTAAACGAAATGTGAGCACCTTTTACATTATTGGGTTCCAGGTGAGAGGATTGTCAGGGCTTAGAAACGTTTGATAGTCTGAATTGCTTGTCAGCTTGAGTTCAAAGTGTCATGATCTTGTGTCAATTGGGGACAGAAACATTGATGGTGATGATTGTCACAGATTGTTTTCACCAGATTGGAAATGAAGCTTCCTTATGCATCAGAATCTTATACGTTTCGGGGTATTTCATTGGAGAAAATTTTCAAACATAGTTCTTATACAGTAACTTTGTATTGGCAGAATATTTCAATAGTCTTTTGCGCTTTGAGTTGTCAGAGAAAATTGCATTACATCAGGAATGATTTAATAATAGATTTTTTGATGGCCATTTTGCACCATTGAATTTTGAAGCAAGCATTAGGACAAGGTGCAAACTGTTATTTAAATATGATTTATTTATCATCATTAGACTAGTCCTGGTACCCTAATGTTAGTAAAACGTTATAATATGGGAACAAATATCTTTGGTGTAATAGGATGATGATTTGCATTGCAAATGATTTAACTGGAACATGAGTTACAAAATCAAAGTGGACTTTATGAATAGCTTTACACTATTTTACAGTGAATATATTAAGTTGTTTTTCCAGCAGAAATAATATAGTCTATATTTATACTTTAAATCAATGTTATTCACAGATAAACTAAAAGTTGACCACCAATTCACTATCGTTTTGATTACATAAGATAAACACTTTGCCCAATCCAACAAATAGTATATCACAGAATTTGATTACTTGTGCTTGCAAAATACCCTTTCGGTTTATCTTTGCTTCTATAGAACATGACTTATTTTATTAAAGGCCAACAGTTCCATTTTTAACTAGTGAACATGTTAAACTGTATGGTGGAAGTATGCTACTACATTGACATTGTGGATTTTAAATATTATTGCACTTTGTGTTTGTTTAATAGAGTCACACTTTTCATCTGGCATAACAAAAATGCTTACATTGAAATGCAGAATTGGTTGAGTAGCACACTCATAAATCTTTGCTTATTCCATAAAAAATGTTAATTCCTTAAACTATAGAATGGATAAGACATAAAGTATTTAGAATAGTTACTTTTCTAATCAGACTTCAAACATTGAGAGGTGCATGAGATCAATGGACGTGAGTAACTTTGAGAGGCAACTTCTGCCTGTTTGATGGGTAGATTTTATTTTGTGTGACTATATTTTAATAAACTCTCATATAATATATCTTATTAGATTCAAAAATATATAATTTGGTTTGATCTTGTTGCTGATGATGCGTTTCTATCCACGGCAGTTTGTGCTGAAGTTTGGGGAACAGCTGTGGTGACGTAGCGAGCAAAGTTCAGAGAGGCAGAGAGAGGAGTGAGAGTGGAGTTGGTGGCATTCGCGTTTTGGATTAAAAGCTGCTGAGGTGCTGGAAAGAGGGGAGCAGCCTGTCTGTCCGGGTCTGCTGGCGGGAGGATGGCATGAAATTGGGGGTTGCGGGGTTTATTTCTGTGAGTAGATGTGTTTGTAATTTCGTTGTGGCGAAGGGAGTTGAAGCCCGAGGAGAGAAGAGAGGGGGAAAGAGAGCAGCCACTTTCTGAAGCTGGAAATATGAACCTTTGGCCGCTGAGACCCCGCACCGACAGGCCGTGCCCATGGTGAGAAGGAAGAAGACAGTTTCGGCTGCCGAGGACCACCAGAATGGGTATGAACAGGAGGGATAGACGCTTTATTCCGGCCGAGTGTGTGGAGGTTTCAGCTGCTCCCGGCCGACATGTCGCGGGTTTGGAGTGAAGCTCAAGGGGAAGGAGGAAGACATTAACGCTACGAGAAACTGCAACTCTCTCAACACGAACACCTTCAAGAGTCGAAGAAAAAACCCTTTCCCCCTCCGGCTGCGTCCGAGACTCCGCTTCAGAACCCCAACCTGGACGAGGAGAACAAAATTTTCAGCGGGTGGTTGCGGGACAGCGATCGGGGGATCAGGAGAAAAACAACGGCGGCCATGTTGGAAAAAATGTTTACAGTTGCAAGTTGTGAGGCTTTAGAAATATAGAAATAAAAAAGCTTTAAAGTATGTATTTTACTGATTTTTGCCTTGTTTTGTGTTCTTCAGAATGACGGCGAAATGTGCGGAGGTGAACAGCGATGAAGGGCTGAGAAGAGTGTGTAAAAGAACTGGTGACGAGGAGAGTGCTGAAGGAGATGGGGAGAGTGAAGAAGGAGGCTGCAGATCTGAACACAGCACAAAGAGAGAAGATACTTCAGCAGCTGCCACCAGCCCAGATCAGCATCATTTCTTAAGATCCAGTGTGAGACCTCCCAACAAGAGGTTAAGGAAAGATCCAGTTGCTTCTCATGGATCCAGCAGCTTCCAAAACAATAAGGGAAAAGGTAAAATGATGGTTCATGCCAGTTAAAGTTTGGTGACATCAAACACATTAGAGTTCTACAAGGGTAAAATGTTTTTATCAAGGCTATTTCAACAATTTCTCATTCTTTATGGCAAAAGTGGTTATAACCAAGATTCCTTTAAATAGGTTTTGTATATAAATGGATGCATTACTTTCTGTATGCGACCTGCAGCTATAGCAGCCTGTATGTTCACTGCTTTGCAATAGAAGTCACTTAAGGAATAATTCTCTTCACTGGGGAAGCTATATTCCACACTACTGGTATATGTACCTGATCCCAAGAATATATTCATAAACAAATCACTTTAAATTTAATATATTATTGGAGTTTTTTCAGCATATAACTTGTTCGAGTGGAACGGCATTGTAGTTGGTGCTTATGTGAAACAGAAGCTGAATTACAGAAAGTAGGTTTGGTACAGTTTTTCAAATAATATATTTATCTAGTTTTAAAACACTTACTTATACAATTCACATTTTTGCCCATCAGTTACTGTAATTTTTATTTGACTTTTTCCCCAAATTATGCATTTCTTACGCCACTCAGTGCATTATCACAAATTTGAAGTGTTTTGTGGGTAACGGCTAGAAGTATGTGCTCTATCATTGGCCATAGGTGACAAACTCATGTTGTTGCACTTAGTATAACACAGGAAAATGTGCATAGACACTTTAAGAAAACATTGTAATACTACATCTCTGAAATCTTAAAATAATTCTACATTCATCTATTTCAGACATTGCCTCCTTTCGCATGCTGTCAATAATTCTCGTCAATTAATTTGTTAATAGAAAAATAATTTGATTGTGCAGTGAGGACATGTCATAAAGGACTGAGGTAAAACAGTTAGGATTTGCACAATTAATTGTGCAAAACATCCAGCTGTTAAATTCTCCGTAGTGGCCTTCTGTTAAGTGCACAATTACATTATTCAGATGTAATTCATTAATCGGATTTCAATGCCATTTGATTTAAGTTTTAACTTGAGGTTATTTAATTTGGGAATATTTGGCCATGGCTCTAAAATAACTTGCAATATAATTTAAATATGACAGTATGATTTCACTCATAACAAAATTGTATTTTCAGATGAAGAGTAACTAAGTGTAATAGAGTATTCTTTTAAATAACATTCAATACTTACAGTGAGGTCTCTTCTACATTGGAGAGACCCAACGTAGATTAGGTGATAATTTTGGCCAAGTAACTCAGCCTATAAATGCAGAATTGTGGACGCAGCCCAGACCACCACACAAACTAACCTCCCTTCCATCGATAGACACAAAATGCTGGCGTAACTCAGCGGGACAGGCAGCATCTCTGGAGAGAATGAGTGTGTGACATTTTGGGTCGAGACCCTTCTTTGGGTGCAACCCTTCCTCCCTTCTATTGATTCGATTTACACTTCACGCTGCCTCGGCAAGACCACCTGCATAGCTGTGAACTTACTGTTTCCTGTCACTTTAATTTTCTGTCCTGATCCCACTATAACTTCCCTGCCTTCAACGTTCTATAATGCTCTAACTATGCCTAATGTAAGCTCGAGAGACAGCACCTCTTCTTTCATCTGGGTACATTACAGCCATGGGGGAGAATGTTGAATTTAACAGTTTCAGATAACTTTATTTCTCGCTTTCCACAGATGTGGTAGTACTTTCCATTTCAGTTTAATCCATTTCTCTTTTCTGTCTCAAAGTCATATTTTTAAAGTCGCCTTGAAAACATTGCTGTGCACTCTTATCACAAACATTATTTCCGTCTCCCTTTTTCTACTATTTTAAATCTGCTTGTCTTCTCATTTCTCCAGTTCTGCTAAAGGATCCTGAGATCGAAGTGTAAATCCTATTGCTTTCCCTACTGATATTGCGTGACCTGCTGCGTGCACCTGATTTCTGATTTGGATTTCCACCACCTGGAGCTTTTCTTTGCTCTGATTTAGATTAGATGAAGAGCATTGTTATCT
Source organism: Okamejei kenojei (assembly GCA_035221665.1). Taxonomy (NCBI): domain Eukaryota; kingdom Metazoa; phylum Chordata; class Chondrichthyes; order Rajiformes; family Rajidae; genus Okamejei; species Okamejei kenojei. The sequence continues at coordinate 38,626,721 of CM069152.1, read as the reverse complement.
AACATCGGAGTTTGAACATTGAGACATCCCAAATTATTGTGATTTCATTATTTTTGTTGTAGTTTAACCTTCATGGTGTTTTGGATTAGTATGTGGAATCCTTCCCCAAACCCTTCTTCTTGCATATGACGTGCACAGCCTAAAGTTGGAGATCAAGTTGTTCTATTTGATGATGTTCTATTTGATTCCATAGATGTTGTTCTATTTGATCTCTTGTTTGCGTACGTTGGGTGATTGCATTAGTGGAAACAGAATGGACCATGTGAAGGTTGCAATCTCCCACCCTTCCCCAAACCCATTGAATGTTAATAAACATATCAAATATCCAAAGGGAACAATATCGTGAGGAATATGCAGGATTTAAAAAAATATGACATCTATTGTGCAAAATATGAAAATAGATGTTTTTGATTCAGATGATAGAATCCTGCCTTAGAACATTTTATGATCATAGAAACCCTCTTGATTACAGTTTACCCTTATTATGGACCTCTTCATAAGGGATTTTGGTTTAAGCCATCCCCACAGTAACCAGCCACTGCTGCCTCTTCTAAGAACAGGCTGCTACTTATACTGCAGGAGGTTACTGAAATTGACAAGCAATTTCTTCGATCGACACTTGCGTAACGATACTCTATTAAACAATGTAGCAAACAGCCTTTAGTATTTTTAGATTGCAGTAACAAAAGTACATTTTTAGCTGTTTAAAAAGAACCTTATATTTAAAAACAACCCGTTTCACGGAGAAACCCGTACTCGGTTAAAGCGGACAATCGGCATTAATAGACACCGTTCCCCCATGTTCGGTTACAAAGAAGGTTATCTGTACATTAATATTAAATTCCATGCTTTTGAATTAAAACAGTCTGTTCTTTCCAAGTGACTGTTAAGTTATCTTACTAAATTCACAATAAATATGTAATGTTAATGAGTGACTGCCCGACAGTTGTTTGTTCTTATCCATTTATTCTATGTCATTCATATCATGGTGTAAGTCCATATAAACTAGTAAGTTTTGGGATCATGACAAGAATGCTAGTGTGATTGGATCTGGAACATTTACTGGCCAATGTATTCACATATTGTGGTACTCAGATATTGGTTGCTTGTTTCTTTGATTTGGAAGGCCTTTGATTTCATTACATTTATTTTCTAAGGATTAAGTTTTGTAATGACATAATTTGAAGTTTTTTTTAACTTTAGATTTTTTTGGAGAATTAGAAACAAAACAATTTTTTGCCTATAACAAACTAAATCAACCAGGTTACCTTCAGAAGTCTGAGAAATGCCAATATTTCAGTGAGGGTTGGTGATGTGACTGTTAGATCTATTTCTTCTTTGCTTTGTAGTTCGGTTATCAGTTGTAACATGCCAGAATTGATTATTATTGGATATTTACATGGCACTAACACCAGACATGCTGAACGTTAGTCTATCTTGCCCAAGCCATTGTTTACGAACTTTGCTAACCTATGGTTATTATCGGCATTGACACTGCACCAATCATCCCTCTATTTCTTCTTCTTCATAGCTACCTGTCTCTGGCACATATGCCATCCATTTCAAGCAACTCCTATGGCAGTGAGGTCCTATAACTGCAAATAAATCTTTGAATTTTGTGTTTGATCTGTTACTGGTATTCTCATGTTTTGTGTTATTCTAGTGCATAATGAGCAACCTTTTATCAGACTCGTAGATAAGTGAAGCAGCCTCCACACTATCAAACCCCTTATTTATGGTGCTAAATAACTCTTATCCAGTCTTCTCTTTTGATGAGAAAAGAGGCCCAGCCATTAGTGAATGCAGCATTCTGCTAAATTCTTGACATAACATTTTTGTATCATCGAGATTGGAATATGCAATATAGTTAGAGGTCTAACTACCGCTTTGTACAAATTTACCATTGCTTCTCGACTTTTGAGGTATAAAAACAAACTCTAGTCCTCTTAATGTCCTTAACAATTTGTGTTGCTGATCTAGTGTTTATGCAGATCACTTGTAATCTCAGAACCCTTTGCATCTGTAGCCCATTAATTTTCTTAATTCTAAGATTCATTCTGCCATGTGTCTTTAGTTCAGTTAAAGTACATTGACTTTCCAGTGTAGGCTAAATACCAAGCTGCTACGACAATTCCAGTTGTTTGGCAACTTTTCTTATCTCTTTGCATTTGTAATCATTAGATTCATACTGCTTTATAAATTCATACTGCTTTATAATTTATGTTCCACAATTCAAATTATTTGAAAATTTGATAATTAAGAAAGAACAGCAGATGCTGGAAAAATCGAATGTAGACAAAAATGCTGAGGAAACTCAGTGGGTGAGGCAGCATCTATGGAGCGAAGGAATAGGTGATGTTTCGGGTCGAGACCCTTCTTCAGACTGATGGGAGGGATGCGAGAAGAAGAAAGGAAGAAGCGGACACTCTGCTGTGGGAGAGCTGGGAGGGGAAGGAGGGAGAAAGCAAGGACTACCAGAAATTGGAGAAGTCAATGTTCTTACCGCTGGGGTGTAAACTACCCAAGCGAAATATGAGGTTGTGCTGCTCCAATTTGTGGTGGGACTCACTCTGGCCATGGAGGAGGCCCAGGACAGAAAGGTTGGCTTCGGAATGGGAGGGGGCGTTGAAGTGCTGAGCCACCGGGAGATCAGGTTGGTTAATGCAAACTGAGTGGAGGTGTTGGGCGAAGCGATCGCCAAGCCTGCGCTTGGTCTCACCGATGTAGGGCAGCTGGCACATAGAACAGCGGATGCAATAGATGAGGTTGGAGTTGGTGCAGGTGAACCTCTGCCTCACCTGGAAAGACTGCTTGAGTCCTTGGATGGAGTCGAGGGGGGAGGTAAAGCAACAAGTGTAGCATTTCCCGCGGTTGTAATGGAAAGTACCAGGGGAGGGGGTAGTTTGGGTGGAAAGGGACAAAATGACCAGGGAGTTACAGAGGGAGCGGTCTCTGCGGAAAGCTGAAAACGGGAAGATGAGGCCAGTGGTGTGATCCTGTTGGAGGTGTCAAAAATGTTGGAGGATTATCTGTTGTATGTGACAGCTGGTAGGGTGGAAAGTGAGGACAGGGAGAACTCTGTCCTTGTTACAAGTGGGTGGGGATGGGGAGAACGGAGCTACGGGACATAGCGGAGACTCTGGTGAGAGCCTCATCTATAGTCGAAGACGGGAACCCCTGTTCCCTAACGAATGAAGACATCTCCGATGCCCTGGTTTGGAACACCTCATCCTGGGTGCAGTTGCGGTGTAGATGGAGGAATTGGGAGTAGGGGATAGAGTCCTTACAGGAAGCAGGTTGGGAAGAAGTGTAGTCCAGATAGGAATGGGAGTCAGTGGGTTTGTGGTAGATGTCGGTCAGTAGTCTGTTACCTGCGATGGAGATAGTGAGGTCTAGAAATGGTAGGGAGATGTCGGAAATTGCCCAGGTGAATTTTAGTGCCAAATGGAAGTTGGTGGTGAAATGGATGGTCAATTTAACGTTTTTTTTTGTAAAATCATTATTTCTGATGTTTGGTGGTTCCAATATGCAATGTTTGTGTATCCACCACATACATTCTAATTGCATTGAAACTAATCTACCTTTGAACAATTTGGATATAAAACTTAGTATTCCTTTTTAACTAATTTTACTTAACACAGAAATTAAATGCATTTAATGATCTCATTTGTATCAGATGGTTTCTCACATGAGAACAGCAGGAGCTGTTTGTAAATTGTATGAACTTCTGAAGTTGCATATAGTTGACTTTGTCTCAGAACTAGACAATTTTTAGGGGTTATAAGAAATTATACCACGTACAAAAAAAAAAAGCTGTTGCCGGTAAGTTGCATATTTATTTTATGCTATGCATCCATGCTGTTGCAGTTTTTTGAACGTTGTATTCAATCCTTACTTTCAAAGGCTTTTAAAAATTCAAAAATGCTCAGCTATAATAAGGGTCCACATAGGAGCTCTACGAAAAGTGGTAGAATGTTTGTAATTTTGTTGTGGTTAAATTTGTATCCAAATAATTTTGCTTCCTAAATTAAGCAGTGGTACTGAATAGCATTTTTGTGACATCTTGCACCCTCTTACATCTCACATCTAAGGTGTAAGAAAGAATAAAACAGAGTAAGCTTCAAAAATGTTCCAGTAATCTATATTAATCTTTAAAAGAGTACTTTATTCTGACCAAGTATGAATTCCTGCCGCTAGCTTTGCTTATGGCTTCCCTTAGTGAGACTTACATGTAATGTCTGGAAGCACTTTTGTAGAGTAGATTTATGTTCTCAGGAACTGGCCTGGGACTACTCTTAGTAATTAGGGTCCTAATAGCTGTGATAGAAGGAAGCTTTTGTATCATCGCCTAAACTCCAATTCAAAGCCATGTTTCAAATAAATACACCAATCATTGTACCACATAAATATGCCAACCATTGTAATCATTGAGTGAATTTAGGAATATAATTCTTCAATAACCACTAAATACTTTAAAATGTTCCTACTGCTTTTGAATTTGCATTATTAATTTCATTAATGTCAGATTTTAAATTCTGTGTATGAAAATATTAAAATGATGTACTTCGAGGAACAGGTTATAAACTGTTACATTAATGCACTCAATTGGTTCCGAGGTTTGATTTAAAACTACAACCTGTTCGAAAATATATTCCATGGTTACACATTCATCATGTTTATTTACCTGTTACTACTTGGCAAAACAATAGGCCATGTCATTTCTATCTTCCTGCTGCTCCTGAATTTGCTTTATTGTTTTTATTGAGGAATAGGTTACAAACCGTTACATTATTGCATTCAATTGCTAATGAATATGCTTGAACATAAATCTAACTTGATCTTTCTGCAGCTTTGATACTGGGTTTATTTTATAAGAAGGGATTTATAGCTACTGTTGCCACACAAGCAATCAGTTGTAATTTTCAAAATAATAAAACCATGCAATTTCTGAGCTAGAATACATATCTTCTGGTATTAAAGACAGCATATTTTCTTAAATCCAGCAGAGGTTTCAAATTCAGAAGGTATAATCATTTGAGAGTTATGGATAGTTAGGGTGATTTATTCAGTTGTTTACATACACTTTGCTTAAATATGCTTTTTTAAAATAATGATCATCATTAAAAATTATATTTATGATCAAGTTTAAAAGTTCTGCTTGACCTGATGAGTTTAATATGAGTGTGACTGGTGCAATCTGAACTAGCCAGGTGCAGACTTGCTGCATTTTCTTTATGAATTTGGAGTGCTTTTTTGTTATTTTTGCAAACTAATTAATTGTACTGCCTGTGATTTGTGGCTTAAAAAATAACTTTTTTAAAAATCATAATCAATACAAAACATTGTAAATGCTATATATCCAAAATAAAATTGATGTTGGAAATATATGGCTGATTATCCAAAATAAAAGTAAGAAATACTTCTCTATGCTGTTGAGAAGTACAATTCCGTCCCTCTTTTCACATATGTCACCGTGTACTTGTTCCATTTTCTGTTTTTATTTTGCATTATAGTTTGTTAATCTGTAGTTTTGTTAGCTATTGCTACTGATGTCACTTCTACCAGTTCTTAGGATGGTTCGAGACCTTTGCTTTAATTTTCTAATCTGCCTTTGTTTCTGTAATCCATTAACCTGTTTAGTCCAGAAATTTGAAACAACTTGCATGTGTATATTGTCAGTCAACATAGCAAAAGGTTCGACAGTGTTCAGAGGAATGCTGTTGGACAAAGAATTAACTTCATCCTACATAAAGAGGTATTAGGGCAAATGAGCAAATGCTAGGTCATGGACTAATGGTTCAAGTAGCTTGTAAAGTAGAAGGAAAAGTAGATTTGGAGGGTATTTTGGAACTCTGGCAGCTGAAGGTGTGGTCACTAATGGAGCAATTAAACTCTGGTGACCAGGTGAAAAACATGTCAATATAGATTAGACTGGGCCTACATTGGATCTTCAGAATACCTTGCACATGCTGTTTCTTAAAAAAAATAAGATTTCGGCCACTAAGTTGCACGTTGTGTTTTTGTAATTGACACTTGAGCGTCTCGAGCTGCAACTGGAAACCAACCTTGATGTTCTTATTTGGGATTTATCCACCAGTGAGTAAGTTTTCAGACTATACCATCCCTAGCCTTTAAGGCTGTAAATAGACAAATTCGCAAGTAGAAAAATGCGTGGAAATAAAGCAGACTGCTGGCCTGTAATGTTATACAAGGTCCAATGGTTGAAATCTGGGAACTTTTGCTCTAGGTTTCCCATCTAAAATTCTTTATTTTTCAGACGGCTTTGACCAAATATTGCTGTGTCTAAAGTATGTGATGGAGCTCAAGCTTTTAATGGCTGAGTAAGCAAAAAAAAACAGGAACTGACATTGGGGAAAAAAAGTCCTTGCTTTTCTTAAGTATATTAACATTTAAAAATAATGAATGTGTCCATTTATAGATCCTGAGTTCCAACCACAGGTAACTGCATTCGTAACCTATTTGACAGAAAAAAATTGGTAACTAAAAATAGTAGCTGCTTCAAAGAAAAGTAAAAGTGTTATTTTGCTAACATTAGCAATTGTATACTCTGCAAAAAAAACCCCATACTCTTTACCTAATGGTGACATTCATTATACTGATTTGATTTTTGGTGGTAGAATAGTGCGGGAGTTTACAATTAGGCCATTTTTTTCAATGATTAATTGGCCCACTGTAGTTAGGAAAGATATAATTTCATACGATTTTTGACACTTGGGTTGGTCAGCAGTTGTGTTAACACTGTTTCCTCTAAGCCTTGTGCTGCTGAAGTAATGTGTTTGCATCTTCGGTCAAAACTCAATGTTTGAAAGATAAGAAACTGAGGAGAGATGTGGCCATATCGATCTTAAAAAAATTCATATAAAAATATAGATTTTTAAATAACAATTGAAAATGCTGGAAATATCAGCAGGTCAGGCAGCATCTACGGAGAGAGAAATAGTTAGCAATCATAAAACCCCATGGGCTGAAATTTGGAAACTGCTCTAAGCTGTTCAATATTAATTCAATACTTACCTTATGCATTGGACCAAACATTGAATCTAAAATGTATCCCTGAATTGTTAACCCTGGTTCTCCTTCCACAGCTCTATGACCTGTGTAGGTTTTCCAACATTTTTTGTTTCTACTTCAGATTTCCAGCATCTGCAGTGTTTTGATTTTCAAAGCATTTAAAAATCTGTTTTTGAATGTTGAGAAGTGTGAAATTTCCATTAATAAATGTTACATAGTGAATTTCCTGAAGTGAGTGAATATATAATTTGGTGAATGACTGTAGGTACTAAAAATTATAATATGATAAGTTTGACGATTACATATATATGCATCCATTAAGTTCTTTGTAATTTGTTTCATACAGGTGCACTGCCGATTTTCCGGCACACTTGCCAAATTAACCATTTTGCATGGTTCGGCAGAGGTAACGGCCTTGGGCAGCCGAGATCCCCAAAGTCAGCCGCAGGTCGGCTACGGGAATGGCCCGGCCAGAGAAGGCAGATCTGGAGTTCCAGAGCCCTGACCGCAGCTGGCAAATTCGATCCGTCGATTGGCCATGGAAGTCGGCTAAGGGAACGGATCTGCCAACTCCTGCCGGGATGGTATTCCAGAGCCCTGACATAGGGGGGAAATTGGCGTGGAAGTCCCGATGAGGTTGATAATGTACGCCTCTCCCAGCCTAGGAAACATTTTCAATGTTTCAAGTGCGCTCTCGAGATTTTGTCCAGATTAAAGGAGGTGTCGGAACCACCCCACCCCCCCCCCCCCCCCCCCCCACCCCTCAAATCAGTCTGAAGAAGGGTCTTGTCCCAAAACAGCACCCTATCCGTGTTCTCCAGAGATGCTGAGTGACCTGAGTTACTCCAGCACTGTCCTTTTCTGATCATTTCCTAGCTTTTATACATCAATATTACATCTGCTTTTGACAAATTTGCTTCCCTATGGGATTGAGTTGCTGATTGTGTGTAATGATAATGGCTTTTACTTTTCAAAGAATCAAATCTTTTATGAAGCTGATCTAACATTTTTTTTTCTTGCAATAGGTCTTGAGGGGAGTTCTGCTGCTTCTGGTTATGCGTCTGGCATTACGGTGGGCAGTGCTGGTGGAAGCAGCAAAACCACAGCAAAGAGTTTATCTGCCATATCTGGAGAAAAAGAGGAAGGGAACAAGAAGAAAGTTCGAAGGCAGTGGGAGTCATGGAGTGCCGAGGATAAAAACTCATTTTTTGAAGGGTTATATGAGGTGCGTGGTTTCCAGGGGTTGAGTTGAAATGTTCATTTGATTAGTGACATTTAGTACTAAAGATCTAACACTGCATTACATGCTATTTTAAATCTGATTTCATTTTGGAGACATGCCGCTCGCAGTTGCTGTCGACGGCTGGAGGAGGAGCGCGCTCCACCACCAGCTCTTCATAAGGACCGCTCAGGTAAGGGGAACTAACCTTGAGCTGGTTAGTTTCTGTCTGGAAAACTTGTTTTGTTTCACAGGAACGATGGATAGGAGTAGGAGGATTTCTAGCAGCAGGACATCCGATAGGAGTCAGCGGCTGCATGCCCCGGAGCTGCCCGCTACAACGGCAGCACCTGCTCGTCGGGCCGGGAAAAGAGCGCGGAAGACGGGGAGTCCTACACCAACGGGACCCGACTCTCCACTACAGCTGTCTTCAGAGTAGCAGAGTGGAAGGAGCACCGCGCAGGAGCAGGGTAGGCAAAACCCTGACTCCTTGCCACTATCCCCTACTCATAGGGGAAGTGTGGCCAAGGTGCATAAGCGTGTTACCCGCTCGACGGCACGTTCTCTCTCCCCAGTCATACAGGTCACCAGAGGGCGACCCAGGGGAAGTGCCGCACGCAAGTCGGTAAGCCCCACTGTAGGAGCAGGGGTCGACTTTCCACCGGAGCAGGCCGCCAGATCACGGACGGGCGAGGGATCGAGACCAGAGCCTGCTCGCTCCGCAGGTGGGGCCGGCATAGACTCACCACCAGGGGAGCCCGGCAGATCACGGGCCGGTGCAGTCTCACCTCGGTCACCGCTTTTGACCGAACGTCCTTTGTCCCGAAGAACAGTCTCACCTCGGCGGCGGGTCCGACTCATCACCGCTTATGTCCTATCAGACTAGCGGGCTGCCTCCGTCCGGAAGACGGCGGACCAGCGGCAGGTCCGCGCGGGAGTCGCGGAGCACCGCGGGGAGTGACATCATGTCACGACACCCGTGTTATCATCTCGACGAGGTGTTGGCTGATGACAGAAGCCTCAGGAATTCCCCAGCACCTGAGGAAGTCGACTTGTCGGCAGCGGATGGCGGCGGCGGTCGTATTGAACGCAAGGAGCGCATGATGGAGCGTCTCCTGGAACACAATCTCCAGCAGCAGTACCGTGTGTCCTCTAGTTCAAGGAGATATGCGGCTGGGGCCCCTAGCATGTCCCCATCATTGAAGGGGAGTGCCAGGGATCAGCAGCTGGGTGAAGAGGGTGAAGGCTTACAGCAGGAACCTGTGGTGCCTGAACAGGCCCAGGAAGAACTTCTAGGAGTTGTCTCCAAGTTCGCTCAGCCAAAGCCCTCGGGTCAACCTCTTCAACCCAAATTGACGGGTAGTATTGACTTCCTCGCCACCCACCAGCTGCAAGAACAGGTCCTTAATGAAGCAATGAACCGGTACAAGGCACCAAACAACTGTAATTCATTGAATGTGCCCACAGTAAACACTCCCATTTGGGGCAACATCAGCTCGGGGATCAGAGCACAGGAGCTTAAATTGCAAAAAATCCTGAAGCTGCTCATGTCGGGATCACCGCTTTTGCCAGGTTGATAGATGGGACGGAATTGACTACAGAGCAAGAGGATGCTCTTGCTCTATTATGCAACACTCAAAACGAGATTAATGCATTCAGGAAGATCACCATAAAGCCGACCCTCAACCCGAACTTTGCAGGGTTATGCAAAGCATCCCTGACACCACCGCCAAGACAGTTGTTTGGGGAAGACCTGCCCAAACAGATCAAGGACCTGGATGACCAAGCGAAGACAGTTGGGTTGATGAGACCGCCTCCTTCCAGCAGGCAGACATTTCGAAGGTTGCCATATTCAAGACCTCGGGGGCCGCCTGACAGGCTACTAAGGACCTACACGCCAGCAGCACCATAACAACAACAACAACAACAACAACAAGCCTTTTTTAGGACTAGGCCCTCAGCGGCCGGCATGGAAGATGCGGCAAACCCAAAATCCAGCACCTCCACGGAACACCAAAAATGTCAAGGCCTGCCGGTACCCATGGAGGTAAGGCGGCCTGGTTCTCATGCACGGAAACCTCACAAGTTGGTGGGAGATTGCGGTTTTTTGGAGATGCATGGAGTTCTGTCACCTCAGACTTGTTTATTTTACAAAGTGTTCAGGGGTACGAAATTGAGTTCATGAATGAACAACTTCCCCCGCCTCAATATGTACCAGACCATAAATTTGCACTTTCCCATATGGAAAATAGCGGAAGGGCATGTTGAAATTTTGAGGCTACAACAAAAAGGGGTGATAGAAAAAATGATTCACGAACCTCTTGAGTTCGTATCCAACATCTTTACCAAAGCCAAGAAAGGTGGTGGATATCGTATCATTATTAATCTAACCCATCTGAATCCCTTTGTGCAATATACCCATTTTAAAATGGACACGTTTGAAAAAGCCAAATTACTGTTTTCCAGAGGTTGCTTCATGGCATGCATCGATTTAAAAGATGCATACTATTCAGTATCCATACGGGAACATCACCGGAAGTTCTTGAAGTTTGTTTGGATGGATCAGCTGTGGCAATATAGTACCCTACCTAATGGGCTTACTACAGCACCTAGATTATTTACCAAATTATTGAAACCAGTGTTGGCAACACTGAGGAGACAAAACCATATAGTCATGGCCTATTTGGATGACATCCTAATAGTAGGAGATACCATGGAATCAACTAATTTAGCTACTACATAATTGTTTCAAAAAATGGGGTTTGTAATCCATCCAGACAAAGCTAAGTTCTACCCATCACAGATTATGGACTATCTGGGATTCACAATTGACACCAATCAAATGATTGTTACCATCCCAGCTAACAAAGCTATGGATATCATTGGAGCATGTAATGAACTTGTTTGCGCCAGGGCCCGATGATCAGACATGCTGCTAAGGTAATTGGGAAATTGGTAGCTACATTTCCAGCTGCCCAATTTGGACCTTTACATTATCAAAATTTACAAAGAACAAAGATTTCAGCATTAAAAATGAATGCTGGACATTTTGATAGACCTATGCAGCTGCCAATCAAGGCATAATTTGAGTTACAATGGTGGATTGATAACATTCGTAATTCATTCAAGTCCATCATTGTGCCTAATCCATCGGTGGTTTTACAAACTGACGCAAGCGCCCAGGGTTGGGGAGCTACCGACACCACGTCCAGTTGTGGCGGCAGATGGGATTCACATGAATCTACCCTTCTTTTATCACAAGGGATAAATTATTTGGAGATGCTGGGGGCATTTCACGGACTACGAGCTTATTGTACAAGCCTCTGTGATACGCATGTCCGTCTCCAAATAGACAATACCACTGTGGTGGCATATTTAAATCATACGGGTGGTATCAAGTCAATATCTTGTGATGAATTGGCTAATTCAATCTGGCTCTGGTGCATAGAACGAAATATTTGGATATCAGCTACCTATCTTCCAGGTAAGCTCAATACAGTGGCGGACACCAGGTCACGAGTATTCAACGATAATATTGAATGGATGTTGAATCCCCAAATATTTACAAAAATCACAGCCAAATTTGGTACACCAGATATCGACCTTTTTGTGTCCAGTTTGAACCATCAGATACCAACATATGTATCTTGGGAACCAGATCCTGGGGTAATAGCGATGGACGCTTTCTCGCTGCACTGGGGAAAATGGTTTTTCTATGCATTTCCTCCATTTTGCCTCATCAGTCGGGTGTTGCGGAAAATAAAATCAGATACTGCAACGGGTATTTTAATAATACCCAACTGGCCTACACAACCATGGTATCTGGTGGTCCTTGGGATGATTATAGAACCTTGGGCACTTCTAAACGAGAGCCCAGATTTGGTGACTAACCCAACTACAGGGGAATACCATCCGTGCACGGTCATTTGAACCTGTTGGCCTGCAGGTTTTGAAGAGACCTCTGCTACAATACGGACTCACACCAAGGACAATGGACACCATCGGAGCATCGTGCAGAGAGTCTACCAGACGTCAGTACCTGACACAAATCAGAAAATGGGAGGCCTACTGCACAAGGATCAACATCACGTATGACTCTGCCACGATACCACATGTGCGGGAATTTCTCGCGGGGCTGCACCATGACGAACGCCTCAGCTACCGCGCCATCAACAGTGCCAGGAGCGCACTGTCCTCCTACCTCTGCATAGGGGTAGGATCACACCAGCTGGTGTCGAAAACAATGAGGGGAATATTCAATTCAAACCCTCCCCGACCACGTTACAGCGTTACCTGGGACATTGGAGTGGTACTGACCCTCCTCAGGAATTGGTCGCCTATGATTGGACTACCGCTGGACAAACTAACCCTGAAAGTGGTGATGTTGATGGCCCTAACATCAGCTCAGCGGGTTCAGACCTTACATAAGATCAATATGGATAATATGGTCTCTACCCCTGATAGAATAACCTTCTATATTGATGAGTTACTCAAGCAACATAGACCTGGGTTCACAGGGCTGCAGCTGATATTTCCGGCATACCCCGCTGATGAGAGGCTCTGCTTAGCCACCTATATCCGTCACTACATTAAAATGGCGCATACCCTCAGGGGAATGGAGAGGTACCTGCTGATTAACCATAAGAAGCCCCAATACAGGGTGACAGTGCAGACGATCTCCAGGTGGCTCAGGGTGATACTGGATGCAGCAGGTATTGATATTAATATCTTTAAATCCCATTCTACCAGGGCTGCATCCACATCAGCGGCAAGGACCATGGAGGTGCCCATGGACCATATCCTCGCCACAGCGGGCTGGGCTAGCGAAGCTACATTCCAGAGGTTTTACAACAAACCTGTGACCGCTCCTGCTATGTTTGGGGAGACCGTGCTGAGTGCTGGTCAGCAACATACAGTTATCTCCGTATGAGGGTTTTTTTGTTGTGATTAATAAACATTATTTTTCAGCTTGTCAAGTCTGAAATACGTTAATATACTCCTTCCATCAATATTGTGGCCGTGTGTGAGCATGGACGTGATCCAGGGCATGTAATTACAGAGCTTTGAAATCTTCACGAAGTCACTCACGTGACTCCGAAATGAAATAGTAAGATTAAATGAGAATTTACCAGTTTGAAGTTTGATCTTTATTTTATGAGGAGTTGCGATGAGGGATTTCATGCCCTCCGCTCCCAACCCTCTACTATAAGGTCAACTGGTATATAGAGTCTCTTCAATCTTACTATAGTAGTCATTTCTGGATAGTTCTGTGATTCCACACTGTTGCTTTGAAGAATGTCGCGCATGCGTGCTGGTGGGGTCTTCACGAAATCCCTCATCGCAACTCCTCATAAAATAAAGATCAAACTTCAAACTGGTAAGTTCTCGTTTAATCTTACCATTAACTGTTAAACGCATTTTTCATTGAATTACAAGGTTTTGTCGCAAAATAATTCTTTAATTTCCACTGTTTCCCAAAAGAACATTCCCCAACAAAGAAATTATGAAAACATTACAACATTAAGTCCTGAGAGATAAAAATGATACCATGACTTCTGAATTCTACAAAACCTATTATACATGACCTTGAAAAGTAGCATCGTGTTTGTGGTTTGCATTGGGGTTACAAACAATTTGGGTGGGAACAATTTGGGCGATGTTACAGAAGTAGATAGTTTTGGCAATATAATGAATTATGGTCAGAATCTCCTCTTTTTACAAACGATAGGAAAATTGAAAAAAAGCTAGTGTAGTCCAAAAAACATGATGGAGAGGGATGAGTCCGTGGCTGGGACCAGATTTGTAGCAGGGATTTTACTTTGATGCTCTCTTTAGCTCCTGAATGGTTGTTCGTTCAGATTAAATCCAAAAGTCTAATTTGATTTTTGCTTGCATCTTTCCATTTATATGGACACCATCATAACATTTATTTGTCATTAATTTTGTAGCATGGAAAGGATTTTGAAGCAATACAGAATAACATAGCTCTAAAGTACAAGAAGAAAGGGAAGCCAGCAAGTATGGTGAAAAACAAGGAGCAAGTTCGGCACTTCTACTATCGTACTTGGCACAAGATCTCCAAATATATCGACTTCAATAATGGTGAATTCAGGGTCTAAGGCCACATTTCATTCTTGGACATGTTTTGTTTTAGGTTCTCTGTGATGCCGAATTTCTTTTTTTTTTAATGGAATGCAAGAAATTCCTTAGTTAAAACTCCAGTTGTGATCCTAATTTTCTTTTTTATACGCTGACATTATATGTCCTTATCAGTGTCTTTAAAAAGTAGTGCACAATGTGTTGGGATAATGCAATAGGACAGGTAGTGTTTCTGGAGAACAAGGAAAGGTGACGTTTTGGGCCAGGACCCTTCTTCAGACTGATTTTTTTTTTTTTTGGGGGGGGGGGGGGGGGGGGTTGTGAAGGCTGGAAGAGAGGAGACTTTTAAAAAAAGTAGAATTGCTTTTAAAGTTGCTAAAAACGTGTTTTCTATCCATATAAAAAGCACCAAATAGTGCTTGCCTAATATGCTTCTGTTAAGTAGTCACAAAAATTATGCGGAGAAAAATGTTAGGGTATAAACACTTGAATTACCTGTGGTAATGTACCATTCTCCTGAATTAATATTTCACACACAAAATATAATTTTCAATGATTCTTATGCCCAAGATTGATTTGTACTTTCGATTCAAATTAAAACACCAATCATTTGTAATTTTGAGCACAACATAGTTTTGTTGTGATGGATCTGACGAATCAAAATAACTCGCAAAGTAGCTAACTCCCATAATTAAATCATCCCTATTTTAAAGAAGACTGAGAAGCCAAAATACAAGTGGTATCTTATAGAATTCAAACTGGAGTGATAGCGTGTTAATTCCAGAAGTAATAATTTGGGGCTGCGATTAAATATTAATTATTTCCCACAACATTTCTCTGACAATCTAGCAAAATCACTGATTCTCTCTTCAGTAGTTTGGAAAGATTTATGAATGGCATCTAATTTATTTTACTTTTTTCAGTTAAAAAGAAAATTGGGTGGGGTATAAAATGGGTCGCTGATTTGTTTTTGTTTACTTTGCTGGGACCAGATTTGTAGTGTGGATCCTACCTTAATCAGATGCTTTCTTTTGCTCCTGAATGCCAAAAGTCTAGTTTGATTTTTACTTGTATCTTGAAGACCCAATCAATGTTGAAAATTGTATTTTGCTTACAGTATTCTCTCGAGGACTGAAGAAATCCTCTCAGGAGCTCTATGGGTTAATATGCTATGGAGAACTGCGCAAAAAAATTGGAGGATGTGAGTATTTTGATGACTTGGTTGAGTAATAGACTTTGAGGTTGCCATGATTGAAACATTTGGAGAGACATTGATAGGACAGACATAACCGTTGTTCCATGGTGGAAATGCCAAATACTAGTGGGTGTGACTTTAAGACGAGAAAGGCAAATTGTAAAGGAGATGTACAGGGCAAGTCTTAAACGGGGAGTGTCGCGCTGCCGGGGATGGTGGTGGAAACAGATACCATAGTGGTGATTTAAGAGGCTTTTGGATAAGCACATACATATATGCAAGGAATGAAGGGATTATGCATCACATGAAAACAGAAGGGATTAGTTTCATTTGGCATCATGTTCAGCACAGACATTGTGGGCTTGTGCTTGTGCTATACTTTCAGTGTTCTGTGGAATAAATCTTCTGGATTCTTGTTTGTTTAACTTATCTTAGCCCTAAAGTGATATGGTATAGAAATTCATCCTAGATTTGTTATTATCAAATGTACCAAGGTACAGCGAAAAGCTTTGCTTTGCATGCTATGCAAATAGATCAGATATACCATACATAAATACAATCAAGTCTAACTCGAGAAGAATTACTAGAAAAGGGGGACGAGTGCAGAATATAGTTCTCAGCATTGTAGTGCATCAGTTCCATAGACAAAGTCCAGTGGGCACAATGGGGTAGACGACAATTGGACAGTTCCTTAGCTCATCGAGGGACCGTCCAGAAGCCTGATAACGGGGGGAAGAATGTGTTCCTGAGACTCTGTACCTTTTACCAGACGGGAGCCGGGAGAAGAAGGAATGACCAGGGTGGACAAGTGATTGATTATGTTGGCTGCTTTTCCGAAGCAGTGTAATGTGTGGATGGAGTCAATGGTGGGAAATCTAGTCCACGTGATGAACTGGGCTAAGTGCACCAAGTAGCGTGCACCAATAACATAATGTTTCTGCATTGTATTCCATTTCCAAAATTCATTTCTATTAAATTCAATTATGCACAGTCCACTTATTGGTTCTTAATATAAATACTTGTAAGGATTTGCGCTTTGTCCGACATAGGCAATGTCTTTTTTTTAAATTGAGACCTCAAAATGGCATCCCATCTTCTAGCTTGCACATATGTAACAAATCCTGAGAAGAACGAGGGCTCGTTCCTATGTCCTCCTTGCTCCTGCAATACCAAATGCAGATTAAATACCTGTGAAGGAACTTGTGAAGTGTGAACTGACCGACAAATTCACTTACATAAGGACTAAGATTTATTTACAACAAAATAGTGAACTTGTATACGAAGATATACGTGGCAGATAATAAATGTTACCCAGATGCATCTTTTTTTACTCTATGAACCATAAAGAGAAAAATATATAATGCATTTGTTTTACCCAAGTGAGCCTTTTCTGTGCTGTAGCTTTCTAGGTAGAATATTGAGGTTCCTTGCCACCTGACAGCATAATGGAAAATCGGGTGTCTTGATTTTCCACCTATTAATGTTAGTAAGTAGAGTATTGCTGCAAAAGGTATGTTATTATTTTGGTAAGATGCTAGCTGTGTGTCAGATTATTCTTGGCACAGATCTTGCAACCCCCTGCTTTCTATTTTTCTCCATCACATAAATTAAGGTACTGGCTTTGAACATTCTTTTTAGATCAAATAGATCGATAAACTGATGCATATCAACTCTTTGAATAGTCAAAAGAGAACAAATTGTCCCAGTATCAGCAAATAAATTCTGGTACTCTTATCAGCCGACACTCCTTATGAGCAACCTTGTATGAGTTGCATTAGAAGGATGGCAGTTGTTCCTGATAGCTTTTCGCCACAACCTACTCAAGGGCAGTTAGAGGTGCAATAATATATAGGCTTAGATATAGGCTTTGAGCAATTAAATTATCTGCATGTTGTAATAAATGCTTAATGACTCTGTAAATAGAAGTAGTATTAAAGAAAAAAAACTGATGCCTTGGGGTATACCATTTAATTCATGCTTAAATGATAGCTTGGTTATTAACTCCATGCTATAATGTTTCTTGTATTTTATAGGCATGGATGATAAAAATGCAGCCAAACTCAATGAATTAATTCAAGCTGGGTAAGTGACTTAATGTAAAGGTTAGCTTGCAACCATATAACAATAACTATGCAAATAACCTTGATCATCTTCCATAGAGCTGATCCAAGCTAGAAATTTAAATGTTTTGAAAGTTAAAATTTTATTTGATATAAATGATAACCTGAACTGTACCCTTTTGCATTTATCAGCTGCCTTGCTATCAGTATGATGGTATGTCACAATCTCCAGTCTCCACAAAAATGCCACCCAACATCACTAAAATATCTGATCATTTTCATTTCCCTTTCTTGTAAGTTAATAATTTCCCAGGACTGATTAAACTGTCTTGACCATATTTATTTTTTCAGTGTAGAGTCCTAAAGAGCACAGGATAAGGCTCTTCAGCCCACCAAGTCTGCATTAATCATCAACTATCTGTTTACACTATGGCTAGTTTTTTCTACCCGCATTTTATCAACCGGCCACCCTTCCTCGCCAGCACACTAGGAGCGGCTATTTGTAGTCGGCCAGTTACCTTAGTAATCCAGATGTTTTTAAGATGTGTGGTATAACCAGAGCACTCGGAAAAATGGTGCTGAGTTTAACATGCACGTTTTATGCACACTATACTCAAGATGAAGATTGAACCAGGGCATGAAGCCGTGGCTCTGTTAGCTCTGGCACTGGACTGACAAATCTACTATATCATTGTTAAAGCTTGGAGGTAGAAATAAAATCACTGAAAGCAATGATAATTAGGGCTTCCTGTGGGAGGAGTGATTATAGGATGAATGGACTGCTTTGGGGACTAGCATAGAAATGGATCTGGAAACACCAACTATATTGGTAAAATTAACTGAGATACTAATTGTTTTGGTGGGGTGGTAGGACAGTAAAATGTATCAAAGCAACTGAAAAATTCAAGAATAATCTGACATCAAATGTTGACGGGATTATGAATAATTTGAAAAGGAAATCATTAAGTTAATGGTATGGAACTCATTAAAGTGGAAATTAAACTATCAGTGAGTAATAATATACTGAAATTGGTACTTTTTCATGAGTGTATGCAGGATCTTTAGCATTGTTTTAACTAGTTGTTGTGATTTCAGAACATCAGTTAAAGTGCAAAACAATATTCACAAATGAGTTCAATAATCCAAATTACTATCCATAGCCATACTCTGGTCTGTCATATCCTGAACATTGTTTTATTTTTTGACATCAAGGAATTTTGTAACCTTTTAATATAATGCAGAAAGTGACAAGTCTCTTTATTTGTTTCCTAAAGCATTTATGAGGAAAAGTAACTTTAAAATAAAACTGTATACCCTTTGTCGGTGAACGGCAAAGGGCTTTCTAAAGATAAATAAGAAACTGGAGGAAACGTTAAAAACAAAAGTTAGTATTGTATGCAATTTCAAATGCAACAGCGGCTCTGGAGCATAGGGTATTTTGGCACCAGTTTTGTTAAAATAAATTTCAGGGTGGTGGAAAATGAAAATTCATATGTGAGCAAATTCTATTTGCAATGGTCTTGTGGTAAGATGGCAAACTTAACTTTACCCAGAATAAATGTGGATGTGTTTATGGAGGGTTCATAAGTTTGTTTGTTTATAAGGTGATATTTCCATATATAATTCTGTTGTGGCTGAGCTTTGTAAGATTTGGCAACCTAAACATTAACCTTTCTCAAAAAACTTACCAATACAAGGTTTCTACAAATTGTAATAGCTGGAGCTCTGATTAATCAATTTCTTTTGCCACAATGATTCCAAGTGGGACAGCCATAGCTGGTTTGACATACATGTGGAAAGTTGCTATACCATGTGAACTCTAAGTTTACAAGGAGACACAAGGTTCTGCAGATTCTTAGAGTAAAACACACAATTCTTTCCACAGATGCTGCCTGACCGGCAGAGTTCCTCCAGCACTTTGTGTTTTGCTCTAAGTTTATAAGATTAATTTTGTTTTTCTTCACTTAAAGTAATTTGATTTTCTTTCTGATTGATTCAGGGCCACAACTGTGCGATACAAAGGCCGTAATTTACGTATAAAAGCACCAATGTGCCGGGCTTTGAAAAAAATCTGCGATCCTGAAGGCAAGTTCCAGAAAATAATTTTTGTTTCAAAGTTAAACTAAATTTCTGAGGGGCTGTTTTTTAAAGATGCAGGTAACAACCAAGAAGGAAAAGTGCAAACGGGAGGGAAGTTTTGTGTTTTTGTTCCTATGGCATTGCATTAAAGCAAATAAGTTATCAAATCAGCCAATCTGTTGGCAGGATCTAGAAATGCCCAGTTGTGAATATAAGTGTAATTGCATTTGAGATTGACTGAATTTTCAGCCTTTGTATAGAGGGGATTTCCAACTGGTTGTGAAAGTTGTAAATACAGAATGACAACTTCCTCTGTTTCTTCTCTCAATCAATAATGAAGTTCTATGAAAAGAAGTTTGCAAAGTAACCATTTATAAAAAAAACAGTCAAGGCAGCTTTTTTGCAGATTCGAAGATCACAAGCCCTTTTCACCCCACACTTACTGCAACAGTGTAATTGTAAACAAAACATTCTTGCTACTGTGTTGGATGCCATACTTTATAGTAACATCTCAGTTTCTTATCAGTTCCTGTATGCATTAACGGAAAATGTACATACCATTTATTAAGGTCCAAAATAGCAATTCAATATATATATATATATATATATATATATATATATATTTTTTTTTTAATAGGTGTTGGTTTATTATTGTCATAGGTACCAAGATACAGTGAAAAACTTTGTTTTGTGTATTATTGACACAAATCATACCGTGCTCGAGTACAAAACAGAAAATAAATGATGCAGAACATAGTACTACAGCTGCAGAGAAAGTACAGATACAAACAGTGCAAGGACTGCAATGAGATAGATTGGGATTTAGTCAGAGAGCTCCATTGAAAAGTCTGATAACAATGGGAACGAAGCAGTTCTTGAATCTGATCGTACATGCTTTCAATCTTTTTTATATCTTCTGCCTGACAGGAAAGGGGAGAAGGGAGAATGACCGGGATGTGAATGGTTCTTGGTTATATTGGTTGCTTTCCTGAGGCATTGTGGAGCCCTTTCCTGAGCCCTCCATAGTGTTTGGGACAAAGACCCATCATTTATTTTGCCTCTGTACTCCATACGTTGAGATTTGTAATAGAAAAAAAAATCACTTGTGGTTAAAGTGCACATTGTCAGGTTTTAATAAAGGCCATTTTTATACATTTTGGTTTCACCATGTAGAAAATGACAGCAGAGACTATACATGGTCGTTGTCCCCCCCCCCCCCCCCCCCCCCCCCCCCCCCAATTCACTGCTTGAAGTCTGCGATTCATGGACATCATCAGTTGCTGGGTGTCTTTGGTGGTGCTCTGCCAGGCCTGTATTACAGCCATCTTTAGCTTGTTTTGGGGGCTAGTCCCCTTCAGGTTTCTCTTCTGCATCGTAAAAGGCATGCTCACTTGGGTTCAGATCGGCTGATTGACTTGGCCACTCGAAGAATTGACCATTTTTTAGCTTTGACAAACTCCTTTGTTGCTTTAGCAGTATGTTTGGGATCATTGTCTTGCTGTAGAGAAAACCTGACAGTGTGCATTTTAACCACATGTGATTTTTTTTCCTATTACAAATCTCAAATTGTGGAGTGTAGAGGCAAATAAATAAATGATGGGTCTTTGTCCTAAACATGATAGAGGGCACTGTAGTTGGAGTCACTGGGGTGAGGTGGCTGGTTTGCAAGATGGACAGGGCTGCGTTCACAATTCTCAGCAATTGTTTGTGATCTTGGACAGATCAGTTGCTATGATACATCTGAATAGAATTCTTAATATGGTGCATCTGTAGAAATTGTTTACTGATTGAAAACTTGCAGAATTTGCTTGGTTTTCTGGGGAAATAGATGTATTAGCGTCCGTTCTTGTCTGCAACAATGATAGTAGGTACTGGATTACTTGAGACTGTCAGAGACGGTGATGTTACTCCACTGACCTTCTGTTTAAAAAGTGCATAGAATGCATTGAGCTTGTCAACGATGAATGTGTTGTTGCCAGTGATTTTGCCTGACTTTGTTTTGTTGCCTGTTATAGCGAACAAGCCTTGCCACAATCAATGCGTGCTGGTTGCAGGTATTTGAGTCTCTGGTGGGACAGGAGACATGTTGATAGTATTTTGGTAGCACAGTCTTGAAGTTGCCTGATTGAAGTCCCTTGAAATCCGAGTGGTGGCGCCATCGAGTGTGGCAGCCTCGCCAGCAGCTGTCTGTCCTTTCATCCTTTTTGTTATTTTTAGTCTGTCTAAAAGTTTGTTTTTGGAAGTCTTTTAGTCTTTTTGTGTGGGGGGGGGGGGGGGAAACCGTCTTCTCGAGGATGTGTCTATTCTCCGAGCCATATCTTACCCCCCTCGGGGCCTACCATCTGGATTGGCGCGGCCAGAGCTTCAGCAGCGATGCAGCACTGAATTACCATCGCGGAGCGGGCGATGCCTTACCAGGGATCGCTGTGTTGGAGCTCCGGAGGGCCTGCCGTCTTTAACACCGTGGAGCTGTGGTTTGCGGAGCTTCCAGCCGCTGGCGGCACTGACTTTAACATCGCGGAGGACTGGGATCTTTCGCCGAGGATCGCCAGTGTTGGAGCTCCGCCCAGCTCGGCCTGTGGACTTTGGAAGCCGCGGTCGATTCGTAACTCTGGGCCGCTGAGAGTTTTCTTCCGACGCCGGAGCTCCGATCATCCCGGCGAGAGGGCCTGAAACATCAGGCCGCCGTTGTGGCGACTGCGGAGGCCTCAATAGGCCCCGGCCACGGGTGTAACAAGAGGAAGATGACTGAACTTTATTGCCTTCCCTCACAGTGGGAAACGTAGATTCCACTGTGGGGGATGTTTATGTTAAATTCTATAATGTTGTTTATTTTGTGTGGTTGCATGATAACTCAAATTTCACTGCACCAATTGGTGTATGTGACGATAAATGTGACTTTAACTTAACTTGAACTTGCTGTGATGGATACTTTTCTTAGTTGCAGTTTATAGTGCATCCAATATGAGCTTTACGTCCGCAGGCAGATGGATGTAAACTGCATTTAGAATGGCGTCAGTGAATTGCTGTGGCAGGTAGTAGGGACAGCAAATCACTATTTAGATATTCCAGGTCTGGGGAGCGGGAACTTGCTCGGAAATCCACATCCAAACGCCATGAGGCATTGTTTAAGAAGTAGACTCGTCTGCCTCTTACCTTGCCAAGTCTACATAATGCGTCGCCTCTTTGGAGGTTGTAGTGTTTAATAGTTGTAGGGAAGAAGTGCCTCCTGAACCTAGACATTGTGGTTTTCAGGCACCTATACCACCTATCTGTGCAGGAGTCAAATGAAACCAGGATGGTGTGGTCTGTGGTGATGCTGGCTGCTTTTTGGAGATCTTGTAGAAGTCCTCTGGTTGCATGGCACAGTTGGGTGAATAAGGTGTGAGCCATGTCTGTATAAGCACTGTAGTCTCTCATTTCCCTAAGGTAGGAAAGTCTGGCTTTGAGTTATCAGATAGATAGGGATTCTTTTGTGTCTGTGAAATACAACCATCCTTATTAGATAGGGTGGCAACCATTTAATAAAAAAGATGGAAGTTTTCCAGTGCTCTGCATTGGTAAATTGTATGGTTTTAATTGTTCACATTTCAACAATTTATAAGCCTGGGAATTTGTAAATTCTGGTTTATGCCTGCGGGATGTTGGAAAAATGTGTGTGCATCAAGTTACAGTACAAACTAGATTTGCCTCTTGTTTGGTGGAGGCTTTTTGAGCATGGTATTGGGATGCTAATGTGCTCAGCATTTGGCTGAACAATAAATATTGAGCCGTGACCTGAAAGACCAGAAAACAAGATGCAGATTAAAATAGAACGATTATTTTCGGAACATAGTCCTAAAAACGGTTATGTTTCTGGAATTGAGGTTGAACAACCTCACCATCCCATCAGGGGAATTATTTTAAATAAATCTGGGTAGAAAGCTTGCTATGGCAGTGGTAACTATACACCTTGATGCTTATATTTTACAGATAAAACGTACCAGATTAATGAAAATGACTTTAAGGAAAGGATCTTTGTCTTTTCAGATCTGGCCATTGTGTGATACTATGTGTAGATGGATTCTGAAATAGATAAGCAGGCCACACAGTTTATGCGAAGTATAGCTACATTGCAATTAAAAAGAAAAACTGTATAGACTCTCCAGCATTGACTGAAGTATCAGTAACAGACACATGATAAAGACACCTAGCCTGGTGAACCAGAGTACTTCATAATTTTTGGGTGGCGCAGCGGTAGAGTTTCTGCCTTACAGCACCAGAGACCCGGGTTTGATCCTGACTATTGCTGCTGTCTGTCTAAACTTATGCCAATATTTGAAGAGCATTCCTGCGGACTAATTATATTCCTGGAATCAAATCTTCCAGTTACTCAGAATTAGTGGCACAATGATGTGCACTCAAAAATAGAGATCCCCCAAGTCCTCAATATTATCCCTGTGCATGTATTCTACCTGTTGCTTATGTACAACAATGTTGATAAAAGTGATCACCACAGTGCTCCTGGAAACATGTTTATCGCTGCATATTATACTGCGTAGGTTGGATTAGGAACACGATAAGCAGTTCATACGAAGTACTAGTTTGGCTTTCTAGTACTTCACCACAAATCTAACCTGTCATATTTTTTACTCTGTTACTATAAAGTCAGATGATCCTAGAAATGACACCCAAAAATTATGTTACATTTCAACACCAAATATGCTAAACATCAAGTCCTTTATTCCAGATTTATTCAATTGTACTTCCATTTCCCAGCTGTCATAATGGAATGTGAGGGCTTATCTCTGGAGATTTCTAGGTTAACTATAAAATAGCTATACAGAGCTAACCTCTAGCCTGATACAAGCTATTAATTTTGTTCATCCCACTGAAATTTTAAATGAATGACTGAGATGCCAGATGCAATAACAACAATAGACCCTAACTGCATTGTGGCTCTAGTGCAACTGGGCTTTTGTAGCATAGTTACACTTCTATCGAGGCTATTCCAGTACAGTTACGATACTAGCATTTATCCGATTAAACCTGTTTCGTCATTTATACCAGGTTTGCTATATAACAGCAGTGAGAGCAGAGTTTTGTGCCGAGGTCCCAGGGCAATAGCAGGGATTGGATGTTTCCCAGCACAGGAGAGGTCGGTCTGGGAGACGAGCGCTGTAACGATTCACAGCTCTGCTATTGTATATTCAGTGCTCTCCATAATGTTTGGGACAAAGACTCATCATTTATTTATTTGCCTCTGTACTCCACAATTTGAGATTTGCAATAGAAAAAAAACACATGTGGTTAAAGTGCACATTGTCAGATTTTAATAAAGGCCATTTTTATACCTTTTGGTTTCACCATGTAGAAATTACAGCTGTGTTTATACATAGTTCCCCCTCATTTTAGGGCACCATAATGTTTGGGACACATGGCTTCAAGGGTGTTTGTAATTGCTCAGGTGTGTTTAATTGCCTCCTTAATGCAGGCATAAGAGAGCTCACAGCACCTTGTCTTTCCTTCAGTTTTTCCATCACTTTTGGAAACTTTTATTGCTGTTTATCAACATGAGGACGAAAGTTGTGCCAATGAAAGTCAAATAAGCCATTGTGAGACTGAGAAACAAGAATAAAACTGTTAGAGACATCGGCCAATCCTTAGGCTCACCAAAATGAACTGTTTGGAACATCATTAAGAAGAAAGAGAGCATTGGTGAGCTTACTAATCGCAAAGGGATTAGCAGGCCAAGGAAGACCTCCACAGCTGATGATAGAAGAATTCTCTCTATAATAAAGAAAACTCCCCAAACACCTGTCCGACAGATCAGAAACACTCTTCAGGAGTCGGGTGTGGATTTGTCAATGACCACTGTCTGCAGAAGACTTCATGAACAGAAATACAGAGGCTACACTGCAAGATGCAAACCACTGGTTAGCTGCAAAAATTGAATGGCCAGGTTACAGTTTGCCAAGAAGTACTTAAAAGAGCAACCAGAGTTCTGGAAAAAGGTCTTGTGGACAGATGAGATGAAGATTAACATATCAGAGTGATAGCAAGAGCAAATTATAGAGGAGTGGAGGAACTGTTCCAGATCCAAAGCATACCACCTCATCTGCGAAACATGGTGGTAGGGGTGTATGGCCTGGGCATGTATGGCTGCTGAAGGTACTGGCTCACTTATCTTCATTGATGATACAACTGCTGATGGTAGTAACATAATTAATTCTGAAATGCATAGACACATTCTATCTGATCAAGTCCAAACAAATGCCACAAAACTCATTGGCCGGCGGTTCATTCTACAGCAAGACAATGATCCCAAACATACTTTTCAAAGCTTACAAAATTGTCATTTCTTGAGGGGCCATGTCAATCACCCGATCTGAAACCAATTGAGCAAGCCTTTTATATGCTGAAAAGAAAACTGAAGGAGACTTGTCCCCAAAACAAGCTAAGCTAAAGATGGCTGCAATAATGGCCTGGCAGAGCATCACCAGAGAAGACACCCAGCAACTGGGTGATGTCCATGAATTGCAGACTTCAAGCAGTCATTGCATGCAAAGGATATGCAACAAAATACTAAACATGACTACTTTGATTTACATGACATTGCTGTGTCCCAAACATTATGGTGCCTTGAAATGGGGGGGGACTATGTATAAACACTGCTGTAATTTCTACATGGTGAAACCAAAATGTATAAAAATGACCTTTAATAAAATCTGACAATGCGCACTTTAACCACATGTATTTTTTTCCTATTACAAATCTCAATTTGTGGAGTACGGAGGCAAATAAATAAATGATGGGTCTTTGTCCCAAACATTATGGAGAGCACAGTAATTATAAAATGATTCAGATTTGTGTACGTGTACGGATTCTCACTAATTCCACTTCATCTTGGGAATCCATATCTTCATTTTTACCTTGGGTTTTGCATGTACTACATTGTTGCTTTGATACCCCCTAAATGTTGCAAAAACCTTCATGGCTTGACGTGATTAATTGGAAAATATTACTGGCTTGGAAATTTAAATGTTAATGCTTTTTCTCCGTCCATGTGCGCTTTTTCACTTCTGCCCCTTTCATCGTTCTTCGAAAGCTTCTTTATAGTTGGGAATATGAGTTGACGATGTGCTGAGAAAATAAAGCCCCATTGTTCCTAGTTTGGAGAGGGCTTGTAATGAAAATATAACCTTCAACACATCATCTGTAGAAATTCACCTTATTCTCTTAATTTGCAGTATATCTTTATTTTCCAAGTATCTTTCACTCTTAACTCTCCACTTCATAAGTATCTCTTTCCTTAGCTACCATATTTAATTTTTGTATTCTTTTATTTAGCACTAATTTATCTCTGTGCACTGTCTTCCAGTAAGTGTAAGACAAGAGGTCAGAGAGCCTCTCACATGCAGTTTACTTCCCACAGTTGTGTCTCTCTTTCTGTGACTCAGTTCTCTATCTCAGTTAAGTGATTTAATTTTTTTTTATTATTCATAGGAATTAGTGATGAGGAAGATCAGAAACCAGTTCGACTACCGGTGAAAGTGCTCCTTGAACTACTGCCACGCAGTAACTACACCTGGGCAAGAGTTCAGAGTCTGGCACAGAATCCTCGACTACGGTAGAGACCAAATATTCAATATTTATGTATAATATCCTTTGCTTTCCTGACAATGATTTAGAAAATGTTATGTCGTGTACATTGGTGTTTTTGTAACTGTACCCTTTTATATAGCATTAGGTGAATATTTATAGTGCAAGCAGGCCCTGCATCACAGGTGGGTTGCATTCCTCGAAGATGATCCATAGTCACGATTTTTTGTGCATTTTCTTTTGTTAAAATTATCGTTGACATCAAAATAATTGATTTTTAATTACGAAGCTACACTCGTATGTAAAAAAAAAAGGAACATTAAATAAGTAAATTTGTCTTTATTTATTTTTCATATATATATATATATATATATATATATATAATATATATATATTATATATATATATATATGGAAAAAAATAGAATATTCTTATAGAATATATATATATATATATATATATATATATATATATATATATATATATATATATATATACTATAAGAGCTAATTTTATTTCCCATCGCAAACGTTCGGGGAGTGATTTGTAAATTCTGTAAGGGTGAATTTCCATTTATGCCTATATTTTGGTATGAGACGTATAAATGACTGATGTGAGATTAGTGTATTTAAGTAATTCATATCTTTAATTAACATTTGTCAGAACAGGAATTGAGAGTAATATTAAAAGTATTGGAGGGTAACTAATTTTAAACATGCTATTCAGAGATGGACTAGACTACATACTATTTGATGTTTCATAAAGTACTTTCATATAAGATCAAGGAGGAAAATAAACATAAACCTGTAATTTTGCAAAAAAAACATAATAGTGAATATTCCGTTTTAATTAAATCATGACATTTACTTGAGTATTCTTTCATCAATAACTAATGGAAAAAGATCTTTTGCGTGTGTATTTGCTTCGTACTAGGCGTTGGATGAATAAGAAAACCTCCAAATCACAGCAAAATGTTCTTCTTTGGTAATCTCCCCCTTTTCAATTTCATGA
This sequence comes from Okamejei kenojei, assembly GCA_035221665.1. Taxonomy (NCBI): domain Eukaryota; kingdom Metazoa; phylum Chordata; class Chondrichthyes; order Rajiformes; family Rajidae; genus Okamejei; species Okamejei kenojei. The sequence continues at coordinate 38,598,445 of CM069152.1, read as the reverse complement.
CTCTATGGTAGTACAACATATCATAAACTTTCCATGTGCAAATAGTTGGATTCAATTCCACATTTGCCCCCTTTGTATCAGTATATTGTACAATACATCATAACTAAGAAGTTCAAATTCATTTTGAGTTCCATGCTGGTTGCCGTTATGAACTCAATTGTAGCATGTATTTTCAGTCCACGATTTTAAATTATATTGCTTTTTATTTGTGATTTATAAAAAGCAATACAATACTCTAAACTTGTGCTCTTCCGATTTGTGGTTTTTTCTATTTGCACGAAAACGGTACACGATAGCGCTACGATTTTTCGCCAGCTCACTCACCGTTCTCCTGTGCTGCGAGTACAACAAGTTTTGTTCCGATCAGTGGAATATTGTAAATGTTAGCGGGGTTTAAAAAATCTTTAAAAACGCGAATGCGCCGATCAATCTCTCCTGCCAGAGCGCTGCATGGATTGGTCTTTTCTCCTGTCACTCCCCGCGACGGTCCGCCCCTTCATGTGCCACCACATTTTTATGGAGCTGAGGATGGCCGGCGGAGGTCTCCATCCGGACACAATTTTTGGAGGGACTGGAAGCGGCACTGTGCACAGTCGGAGATGTCACCAAATGGAAAGCAGAGACTCTGATCCTGGCAGAGGAGAATGACCAGCACCCGCTGTGAGTCCCCATCGCACCGCCAGTCCAGGACCTTCCCCTATGGTAGCCCTCGCTCACTGCTGCCCGCCTTCCCCGTCATACCCCCCTCTCCCCCATGGCTCTTCCCTGTCTTTTCGCCGAGCTCTCTCCCCCATCCCGCCCACACGCGCCCCCCACCCCGCCCAACACGCGCCCCCCACCCCGCCAACACGCGCCCCCCACCCCGCCCAACACGCGCCCCCCACCCCGCCCAACACGCGCCCCCACCCCGCCCAACACGCGCCCCCACCCCGCCACACTCCACCCTACACACCCCCCCCCCAGCCACACACCCCTTTCTCCCCCCTCCCACACATGAAGTGGCAGGAGGGAGTGCTGGAGGATGAGGGTAAATGAGCTACACCTGCGCAGTTAGGGGCTATGGGTGAGTGATGGAATATTACGTTGGGGACCGGACCTCCCGTGTGTCAGGGACCCGACGAGTCCCACTTAGTTAACAACTGAAATTGTGTTTAGGCTGCTTTTTTTAACACCATGCCAAGAAGAGGGAGAGTAACAGCTGCAGGATGGTCAAGGAACAACGCAAAGGGGCATCAAGAAGCAGAAGGGAACAAGAGATGCAACGAGAGAACTCAATGTCTCGCAGATAATCGAGGAAGAACACAAAAATGAAAGGATGAGGAGACGCAACCAAAAAGAACTGAACGTTTCGAGGATCAACGAAAAAGAACGCAAAGAAGAAGGCATGAAGAGATGGGAGATGAAAAAACTAGAAGACTGGCTGAACAGCGGCCAGTAATGCAACAAGACGAAATGCACAACTCGCAAGGAGAAATCTTTCTGCTGATGTTGGTGAAATTACCAAGGTTTGCCCTCGGTGTCGAACATACCGTTTCTCTGGAAAAACCGCCAACTTTTGCTGCAGGTGAACATTGCTCCTCTGCGGGCACTGACTGATGAAGTCATGAGATTGTATACCTATGATACACCACAAGCAAACGAGTTCATAAAGAATATAAGACAATACAACTGTCTCTTTCAACTGACGTCATTTGGTGCCAAGCAAGTGGTGCCATCTGGATGGAATCCTTCAGTGATCGTTCAAGGCCAGATTCATCATTACTTTGGTTTGTTGATGCCTGACCTACACCAGCAAAGTAAATTCTTGCAGATCTATTTCATGGACCTCCAAGACAGCATTGAATTGCAAATGGGTATACTGAGAAATGCTGGTATCCAAAGGGAAATTGTTGTAATGCTTGAAAGCGTGATTAGACATGAGCAACCTATACATTTAAACACTTAAAATCGCAAAGGAAAGAATTCAAGGTTTACCAGAGTCATCAATTGTCATTCATCCAGATCGTCGGCCAGCTTTGGACCATGAAAGGTGGTTTAACACACACATTGCCACCGAAGTTGCCATCATAATACCAAAAGATAATGACCCTCAGGCAACATCATGGCACATTATCTTGAAAGAAAGAGGAGGAGGCCTGAAATCATTTCAGTCTCATAGGTCGTATGATAGTTTTCAATACGTCCTTTTCATTCCACATGGAGACGATGGATGGCATCGCCAACTCCAAATGAGTAACCACAAGAAATTGACAGCAATGCGATATTATGCCTATAGGGTTATGAATCATGATAGTGAATTAAACCACCTTTTGAGAGGAGGACAACTCTTTCAACAATATGTGGTTGATATGGCAGCTCCGATTGAGACTGATAGGCTCAATTATATTAGCATGAATCTAGCATCGTTGAGATCAATAGCTTACTGCGGCCTCACAGATGCGATAAAGATGATTTGGAAAACATCGAAAAGCGCATCCTCTCCTCGACATTTGTCGGTGGACTGAGATACATGATGGAACGATGCCAGGACGCCATGATGTACATTCGGAAGTAAGGCAATGCCTCGTTCTTCATTACGATGACTTGCAATCCGAAGTGGAATGAGATGCGACAGTGCCTCTTTCACAATCAGCAGTCGTGTGATAGACCAGTCTTGATTGCAATATTTGATCTGAACAGAAAGCTATTCATCAAGTACCTCACTGGACCAGATGGCCTCTTTGACAACTGTATAGCTTTCGTCTCGACTGTGGAATATCAGAAGAGAGGCCTGCCTCATTTGCACTGTTCATTGTGGCTTGATGAAATGAGTAAGCCAAAACCAAAACATTTTGACAGACTTGTGCAAGCTGAAATACCAGGCCCAAAGTAGATCCTGAGCTGCATGAATTGGTTCATGGACCATTCTGCAGCCACACCTCACTATGTTGGAAGGATGGAAGATGCAGTAAGAGATTCCCAAAGCCATTTTTCGAGAGGACAAGTTGTGGATATGATTCATATCCTCTGTACATGAGAAGATCTCCACACATAGGAGCATTTCAGGGACATCAAGAGGGACGCTGGCATTGACCTATACTTCTGATTGGGTGGTGCCCTATAAAGCTCAACTGTTGAAGTTGTTCAAACGTCACATCAAAGTTGAGATATGCTCCTCAGTAAAGGGCCTGTCCCACGTACACGAGTAAAAAAGGTCGTGAATATTTTTCATCGGGCTAGAAAACGCCCCGACCTACTTGATGCCACGAGTACCTACGACTAGCATCATGACCTACTATGACCGCGTGACGACCACGCTGCGAGAATGAGTCGAGCGCAAATTCGGCAGAGCTCGTGAATTAGGTCGTGAAAGTGGGATAGGCCGTTAAAGGTGGTCAAATACGTGATCAAGTACACCTTGAAGAGAAGTAATCAAGCAGTTTTGGGAGCTAACATGCTTGACAAAATTACACGGTACTTGACTGGCAGATACATTGGTCCATCAGAAGCAGTGGCATCAATCCTTGGATTTCTGATTCATGAGAGACACCCTGCTGTCTTTTGACTCCAGGTACATCTAGCACCAGAACAACGAGTCGTTATCAGAGTTGATGCTGCTCAACGAGTGAGGAATAATGATATGGCGAGAATGACATTAACTGAATTCATGGCATTGTGTTCTCATGAGCCAATTGCAAGAACACTCCACTACTCTGATGTTACCCATGGAACAATAGGAGATGGCAAAGAACGAATGCTGGTAAGAGAGTGGAAGATCTTCCAGATATTTTTTAAGCCAACGTTCTAGGACAAATGTATACCGTGTCTCCAAGGTGTGGTGACCTCTACTACTTGAGACTGCTTCTCCATCACCTAAAAGGGCCAGTATCATTTGATTCATTGAAGACGCATGATGGAGAAATTTATCCTTCAAAGATGTCTGCTGAGAAAGAGGTTTGTTGCAGACTGATGACCATTGGCAACAAACAGTGGAAGATGCTGAGAAGACGAGACTCCCCAGTGCAATGAGAGATTTGTTTGTTGTTTTGTTGACGAATACTGAGGTCAACAATCCTCAACAATTGTGGGATCATTTCAAGAATTCAATGTCTGAAGATTACTTTGAAAGAGAATGGAGAACAATGAGTGATCCTAATATCATGATTGATAAGAAGCATCATGATCAGGCTCTGTTGTATATTCAAGAGAAGCTTGAGAATTACAAAAAAACAATGGAATGCTTTCATTTGCCACGATCAGGAACTGGAAGGATGCACCTTGATGGTGACAATCCAAAATTACTGCAGGAATCGCAATACAATAGAGCTGAACAACAGCAATTTGTTGAGGAGAATGAGCCTCCTGAATGCTGAGCAGAGAGCAGTGTATGACAAGGTGTGCAACTGCTTGAAAAGGAATCTTCCTTCAATGTTTTTCATTGACTCACCGGGAGGAAGTTAGAAGTCAAGGTGATGTTGCTATTGCTGTAGCATCCTCAGGGATAGCAGCTACATTAATGGCTGGTGGAAGAAGTGCACATTCTCGATTCAAGATACCCATCCAAGTGACCCAGGATACATTCTGCAACATCGAGAAGAACTCGAACACAGCGCGTTTGATGAGGCAAGTGAAACTCATTGTTTGGGATGAGTGCCCAATGATTAGCAGGGAGAGCTTTGAAGCAGTGGACAGAACTCTTCGAGATCTATGCATCGACACTAAGCCTTTTGGTGGGATTCTTACCATTTGTTGTGGCCATTTTCGACAACTCCTTCCTGTAGTGAAATGGGAAAATGATGCTTATATTGAAAATTCCTGTATCAAGAAATCTTACTTGTGGAAACTTTTCACCATGTTTCAATTGCAGACGAATATGCGATTGAGATAGGGAGAAGGCGACTATTCTCAATTTTGAGAAGAATGAAGACGATGAAATTGAAATGCCACAGGACATGGTTCTATCAACAAGAACACTGGAGGATTGTATTGATTTCATCTATCCCACATTTGACAATCCTGCAGAATTATTCTCTGACAATTGTACCTTGGTTCCACACAACGATACCGTAAAAAGCATCAATTCTACATGTATCAGACGCTTCCCTGGAATCATTAAGGAGTACTTTTCTTTCAATGCTGTCACTGAGTGAACTAATGCTACTCACTTTCCAACAGAATTTCTCGATTCACTCGAGATCTCTGGATTACCACCACACACATTGGAGTTTAAAAAAGGATCTCCAATCATGTTAATGAGAAACTTGGAACCCCCAAAGCTATGCAATGAAACGAGGATGATCGTAGAAGAGCTACACATTAAACTGATCGTTGCAAGGATCAACATGGGTGCCTTCAGAGATAACATTGAGCGTTATCCTAGGAATGAGAACAATTTGACAGAAGGCAAAGACATTCCCCTTCAGCGGAGCCAATTCCCGATTCAGTCAAGTTTTGATATGACGATCCATAAAGCACAAGGACAAACTACGGTGAAAGTGTTGATATACCTTGAGAAACCGGTATTTCAGCATGAACAACACTATGTGGCTCTTAGCCGAGGAAAGGTGTAGGAAAATTTCAGTTTTCCTGAACATCGACCGAGAATGTTGTCATTAAACGCGTGCTTGAACAATGACTTCTGAGGTAAATTCTCCGATTTTCTTCAAGTTAAAGTTTGACCACTCAATAATGTCTCGATATTAAAATCATGTGTCTTTTTTTCATCAACAGCAAAGAGACATCGAGCCGCAATGAGCAGCAGAATGCAACAAGAGATGCAACAAGAAAGAACTGAACTGAATCAATTTCATCTTTAACATTTAAATTGTTGTATTTTAGGTTATTCACGTTTTAATAAATACCTTTTCCACTTGCCGTCTGCTGAGCCTGCGCAGTTATACCTGCGTGTTATACCTACGTGTTCTACGTCACAATGGGCGGGAATGGCTGTTCCGCTAAGTGGATGGGGGGAGGGGGGATGCAGTGAGCGTGGGGAGGGCATAGGGCAGAATGGGGGGGGTGAGGGGTGGAGAGGGGACCACGTGCGTCACAACGGGAACCCATCAGCCGCACCTGCGTAAGTGGTCGAATATTGAGTTGGGGGAACGGGTGAGTGGTGGAATGCAGTGGTAATGGGGAATGGGTTGTGTTGGGGGACCAGGCCTCCCGTGTGACTGGGACCCAACGGGTCCCGCTTAGTCTAGTAATCTTACTAGGCGTATGCTCTTTGATGGGCTTGGCTTAATTCTCTTGCAGGATGATGGTGGAACTACATCGGAAAGTTTCCAGTCTCATTGATTTCCTCAAGCATAAATGGGCGTTACAGGAATCCCGAATTGTATCCTTTTTTTCTTGAGTGAACAGTAAAGCCTTGTGGCCAGTTTCAGAAAATTCCGCATGGACCGATGGCAAAGCATTATCACTGTCTGGCAGGTGCCCTCAGTGAAACATTCAAGCCGTATTATTTGGTAGGCTCCGAAGTGCTCAATCAATTAGGGCATCGGGGCCAAATCTGTGGCGTGATCTTAAAGGAGGCTCAAAAGATTGAAGGGGACATGAGAATCTCCAGTTTTCAAAGTGACATCCTGGCACTTGTAAATAAATGTGTTGGTTATTAGACATGATGGTCTATCATTATAAAATGTGCACACATTTCTAGGATAGAGGTACGTCGCCATAATGATCAAATCTCTATTGCCCTATTTCTGCAGTCTGGAACAACAGGTCTCCCTATGTGAATTCCAGAGTATTTTTGTTAACATATTTGAAGAAATAGTCATGTTTTTCCCCGCTTTTCCCTGCATAGATAGGGTAGACAGAATTGTTTCCCAGAGTGGAAATATTAAAGACTGGTATAGTTTTCAGGTGAATTTAAAGGATAGAGAAACAAGAAAGCATTTTGAGGAAACACAGGGTGTTTCACAGAGCATCTTGAGGAAACACTGTAGAAGGGTTTTGGCCCAAAACGTTGCCTATTTCCTTCGCTCCATAGATGCTGCCGCACCCGCTGAGTTTCTCCAGCACTTTGGTCTACCTTTGATTTTCCAGCATCTGCAGTTCCTTCTTAAACATCACCTACTACATCCGGTGTTCCCAATGTGGCCTGTACATTGGCGAAACCAAGTGTAGATTCGGTGGCCATTTTGCTGAACACCTGCACTCAGTTTATCAAAGCCTACCGGATCTCCTGGTTGCTAACCATTTTAACTCCCCTTTCCGTTCCCATACTAAACCAGCATCTGCAGTTCCTTCCTCCAATTTATGTGCCCATACTGACCTTTCTCTCCCGGTCATCCTCCATTGCCAGAGTGAGGCCATATGCAAATTGGTGGATCAGCTCCTTGTATTCAGCTTGTGTAGCTGAATACAAGGAGCTACAACCTCACGGTATGAACGTTGAATTTTCAAAATTTTGGGTAAACTCAAGCTAACCCTCCCTTGCTACTTTCCTCCCTCTGGCAACACAACTCTCATCTCTCCAATCCTGTCTCACTATCTCTGGCCTTTGTTCCAACCATCTGCCTATCAAAACTTCCTTCACCTGTGTCCAGTTATTTCATGTCACATTTTGTCTTGCTCTTCCAACTCTTCCCCTGCGCTACAATCAGTGAGAAGAAGGATCTCAGCCCAAAACTTCACCTATCCTTGCTGTCCAGAGATGCTGCCTGATCTGCTGGGTTACTCAGGCAATTTGTGTCCTTGTGAGATCAATTTAATTTAGCATCATGTTTTGGCACATGCATTATGGGCCGAAGGGGGCCCCGTTCCTGTACTGTACTGTTCAATGTTTTAAGATGTTGTTGGGATGGAGACCGATAGACTTGGATTTATTTTCTTTGGCGTGTAGAAGGTTGAGAGCTTGAGCAGACTAAAAAGTTAGGAAAGCTTGTTTTACTCATTCAAGTTTATTCAAATAGCTTGTCTCTTGTTTCTCCTTAATATTATTGTCTTCAGCGCAAGTCATTGGAAGAACGTCAGCAAGATACTGGATATGGTGAATCAAGGATTATGGGGCTTGAGGAAAAGACAGAGCTCCATCTCTACCCTGCAGAGAACTGTACTTTAACTGTACTGCCTGGAGTGGCAAAGGTGGTTCACTCAAAAGCCTGCTGCACTGTGCACTGGCAGGAAACCGGAAGGTGCAGACAGAACATAAAGGACATTCATTTACTCCCACCAGCACAGATATTAGCAAGAGCCCCTGCTACAAAGGATATGACTGTTCCCCTCAGTCAAGGAACTCAGGGCACAACGAAGGGACAAGTTAAACAAATTAGAAGCACAACAGATGGGCGAACTGGTTTCAAAACTATTACATCGATGGCTGGTGAAGGATCACAATGCACTGAAGAGGAAATGCCTTTGGAAGGTACTTCTGCTGGAGAGACAATTTCTCAACAGGAAAGTCCAAAAACAGACGAGATATTTGATGGGGGACAGCAGGAATTAGGAGAAAATGGAGAACATGCATCTAATTCACCCAAATCTAATTCGGATGCTTCCACTGAAGAATGCAGTGGTAATGAGGTGCCCTTAATGGAGTCCCCAGAACCAACCACGACTACTGAGCTCTGTGTGTGTGGGGGGATGGTCAATAATGATGAGACGCTCCTCTTGGATCCACCTTCACACGACATGAAGTCGTGTCAGAACTCGGTTGATGCAGAGAGATGTGCATGTCCGGAAAAATCCTCTGAAAAGGGTGTTACTGCCTTGGACATGAATGGATTTCTTGGTGATCCCAGTGCAGTACATTCTGGAATGATAGAAGTTGAATCAAGCTCTCAACAATTGGCAGATTCAGGTCCCCAATTATCTACTGATACCGCTTCAATGTCATCCAATTCAACCACAGTAGATGATTGTGATAATAGGATCTTGTCCACCAATTGCACTCATGAACAGCCGGCGGTGTGCACAGATGAGGTGTCTGATAATGACTGCCTTAGGCAGACCGTGAATATGAGTTTGCCCTCTCAGGGACAACCTGGTATTGCCAGCATTCTTCCAAAGCCACCAAAAGAAGATGCTACCCATTTGGTCCAGCAGGTGCTGGAGGGTGGCTGGAGTCCAAGTACCTCAGAGAATTTGACTTTGGCTGAATTGTACCTCATGCTGGGGAAACCCAGCAAACTGCAACTTGAATATGATTGGGTGCGGACCCAGCAGAATAACGCAGAGGAAACTGAGAGGACAAAGGGTACAAGTCAGAGGTTACTGAAGTGCCTGCTGCAAATTATCACCACTGAAGTAAATCCTAAATCTGTAAGTACATTTAGCATGTGGGAAAGAGTGAAAGGAATAGCTTCTACTAAAACAGCATGGATTCAGATGGAAGCAGTATTTAACACTATTGAATATTACTTTCCTTATGTTTTCTTTTGCAATAAAATTCTAGAAACCAAGGACATCTTAATGTTATTGGATATTATGTTAATTAAGGAAAGTGGTCCAAGCTAACAGATCAATTGTGATCTCGTTGAACGGAGAAGAATCAAGGGATCAAATGACCAAAACTTTCTTGTTCTTACAGAAGGTAACCCTAGCTATCTTGCAGAAACAAGGAACTGCAGATGCTGGTTTACAAGAAAAGAGATAAAGTGCTAGAACAATATCAGTCTAAAAAAGGATCCTGACCTGAAACGTCACACATCCATGGTCATCAGAGATGCTGCCTGACCCGCTATTTACTCCAGCACTTTTTGTCTTTCTTTCTATATACCTTGCTACAGGCCAGTTTCAACTTAAAGCAATATACATTTATTCTTACAATATTAGTAATCCCATCAAGAAAGAAGAAATCTGCTATTGCTCAAATGCATAAAGCAGGTAGATTTTTTTTTTAAACGGGGGGCTTAACTGAGTTGCTTTATGCATAATACATTACACATGTATTAATAATTTTATGAAACTTAATGCAGGAGCTTTATATGCCTGCATGTGATTGTTTCAACGAGTGTTCAGCAGTAGGCTTACGTATCCTAAAATTGGTTTACACTAACGGTCATGAGGAAACATTGGAGCTGAGGACTTCATTCTTGAGAAGGTTATGTTATCAGCCATGTAAAATCTTCTCAAAGTCTGTGATCATTTTTGACTGTCTTCAACTATTTCAGTAAAATTTCTCTATCTCTGAGCAGCGAAAAAAACTTTTTTTGTTTTTAATTTAAAAAAACTGAAGAAACTGAGGCACGGGTGCCAGCCTTGACAAGTGGTCCATCTGGATGATATCCTGTATAAAAGTGGACGGCAAGATTTCATACCAGTTTCTCAGTACAGCAGTACACAGCACTGCCTTGCTGTACATACAAAATGTTACTATGATCCCTCTTATGCTGATTCTAGTTTAGTTTAGAGATACAGTGCAGAAACAGACCCTTCTGCTGACCAGCGATTCTTGTACACTTGCACTATCCTACACACTGGTCAATTTACAATTCTTACCAAAGCTAATTAACCTACAAACCTGTACATCCTTGGAATGTATATGGGAAGCGGAGCTCCCGGAGAAAACTCGTGCGGTTACGGGGAGAATGTATAAATACCGTTACAGATAGCAACCGTAGTCCAGATGGAACCCGTGTCACTAGCACTGTGAGGCAGAAACCGTGCGTCACCGTGCTGCTTACTAGATTCTATTAATACTCTTGTTTCTAGTGTACTGTGCATGTGGAAATATAAAGGTATTATCATAGCAGTGAAGAAAGTAACAATGTATTTGTGAAATATTTTTTAATTTTGTCGACCGTTAAAATGTAAACGCGGACTTTAATCTGCCTTTCGGTGAACAATCTACAACATGTTAGGATTTGCCTTGATCACCATATACTTTCATATAGGAAGCCAGTGTGTTAGATGTATTTTTGTCTGTATGTAACAGTTTCAAAAATGTCAGCATACTTTGATTTAAACTGTCCACTTAATTAAGCTTATGTCATTGAGATTTTAAATTTGAATTTTTCCAAATTGTTAGTTAGCATATCATAAGGAAACATAATGAACAAATATATTAAGGGCAGATTTTGTAAGAAGTATGAGTTTAAAACTCCTTGTGTATTAGAACATGGGGGAGAGACAAAAATTGTTTGGCAAAATCATTCAGATGATATGAGAATTTTCCACTAATTTGTTAATTGTGGATCAGGGGGCTCAGGGAATTGAGAAGACATGGAATATTTACAAGCTTTCCATTTTGCTCTCTCATATATTACTCTTGTAATGTTTAGAATCCAGATTCCAGTTCTATGGCAGCATCTCCAATGAAGTCAAACCATGAAGATCAGATGCTCTCTCCGCCAGGGAAAGTGATTACACTTTCACGTAGTCCTGGTTGTGTCCGAAATACTCCAGCAATTCGAACGAACAAAACGATCACTCCCACCAGTGTTTCAGGTTAGTGGTACTGTCCAAGGAACGATGAGAGGGAGAATGTGCAAACTCCACCCAGACAGCAACGGAGGTCAGGATTGAACCCTGATTGCTAGAGTTGTGAGCCAGAATTACTACTAGAACTATATGATATTTTGAGTTCATCTCTTTTTGTATGTTTCTTTTGATATGTGTAGTGGTATAAACTGGACTAAATACTGCTAAATAGGACTAAAGTCATGCTAGAATAAATATTTTTGCATCCCTCTACACCAGGGGTTCCCAACCTTTTTTTGTCCCGTTTACCCCTGCAACTTTAATAGCACATAACTATGTTATTTCACTTATTTATGAACAACTAACAATGAACAGATACCAGTATACCAGAACCAAACACAGTCACTCAATGAGAACAAAATATGTACAAATTCCAGAATCAACAAATTTAGCCCCTGGGTAGGTGAAGTTTTACCCCAGGTTGGGAACCCTTGTTCTACACCTTCACTGAATAATTGACCTTAGAGTAATTTTGGAGCAATATTAAGTACCTCAACATTGTTCAAAATTCAGAGAAGTGAATATTGTAAAATGGCAGCCATAAGAATTTTCACCTATTCATTCTTTTGTGTGGCGTGCACAGCCTAAAGTTGTTGGACAACTTGTTCTATTTGATCTTCCGTTTGTGCACGTTGAGTTGATTGCATTAGTCGAAACAGGGCGGACCACGTGAAGGTTACAATCTTCCACCCCTCCTATTCATTCTAAGAAAATAACAATAAGAGAAGCAATCGTAATTTGAAAACCCATGCACTTGCAATTGCATTGGCCATTTACCCACTGGTTTCTAATTTCATCAAATGAATAACAAAAATTGCACTGCAAATGGGATGAATTTCTCCATCTATTAACATACCACTTAAATAGCCAACAGAAGGCAGGGTAACAAAATTTGTCCAGAAATGATGTTCACTTGAATGGATGGCTGAATACACTGGCCACAGGGCATAACGGTGTATTGACATCAATGCTGAAGACTATTGATCCAGAATTAGCAGATCCATGGGGTGTTCCTGTGCATTAACAATCTTGGCGTTTACTTGACAAAGTGGAAAATGTTTCTGCTATATCTTGTTCACAAAAGGAACAAATCTAACACAAACAATGCCATCCGATCAGATCAAACCCAGTCAGCAGCAAAATAACTGAAGGTTTCATCAGCACCATTATCAAATGCAGGTCGCTAAATGAGGAGTGTAGTGAATTGAAAGCACTCGCTGCTAGTACCTGCTTTGTAATTTTATTCATAAATCCATAGCATCATTCGTGACCCCATGTTCTCTTGGAACATAAAATTCTGCAAGCTCTCAAATGTATATATGCATTTAATTGTGCATATTAATTAGTTCCAAAATTGTGTATGGTCAACGCACCAACTAGTGGATATGAAACTGTACCAATTGTTTAGTTTTAGTTTGGAGATTGAGCGTGGAACAGGCCCTTCGGCCCACTGAGTCCGCATCGACCAACGATCATCCGTACAATAATCCTATCCTACATACCAGAGACAATGTGGGAGAAAACTGGAGAAAACCCACGTGGTCACAAGGCAAGCGTGCAAACTCCATACAGACAGCACCCATAGTCAGGATCAAACCCGGGTCCTTGACGCTATAAGGCAGCGCCTCTACTGCTGTGCCTCCGTGCCGCCCTTTCATTGACTAACACCCAGTTGAACAATGATTGTATGTTGCAAATAAGAATAAAGAATATGTCGTGTATAACATTTTAATTGTCTCTGTTTAGGAATGCGTAATGTGCAGAAAACATTGGTGGTCCCACATTCATCTAGTAGCTCAGGAAAATCGAACAGTGATGCAGACAGTGGGATATTTGCAGTTCCTACAATTTTGCCACCTAACAGTAGGCATAACAAGATGTATTCACCTAGCAAAGAGAGTGAGCTGACATTCAGACAGCAACTGGATACCTTCAGTGTAAGTTAAACTTATTTTGTGATATGGCAGAGTGTTGAAGGGTGGGAATATATTAATATATGCATATATATATATATATATATATATATATATATATATATATATATATATATATATATATATATATATATATATATATATATATATATATGTATATTATGTGTGTATATGTGTGTATATGTGTATATGTATATATATGTATGCATATATATGCATATATATATATGTGTGTGTGTGTGTGTATATATATATATGTGTGTGTGTGTATATATATATTTATTGTTAAATATGATCCTTTAACGAATAGTCACAGCCTTGCTGAACACTCTTGTGCTACTTCCCACTTGTGGAATCAAAATAATTGCTTTTGCCATTAAATTAAGATATATTGTGTTGAATGTATTCCAATTAATAGATTACATTTATTTTTCTATTTCAATTAAATTTGTCAGTAATTAAACTTATCATCAACCAGTCAGGAATGTAATTGAAGTTCAGCAATATATCAATACAAATAGTGAATGATTTTATTCATTTGAGTGCTCAGTAGTTTAATATTATATTGGATTGATATTTTGTTTTATAATGTAACTAGTTTATGTTATTCTTGTTGGCAGCAGTTTACAATGATACAAGTGACATTTGTATGAATGAATTGGCCTGCCACCGCTAAAAAAAATAACTAATTAGTTATTGTGTTCCGCTTGGTGGGCCTAATAATTGATTGTCATAGTCCTAGAGTGATACAGTGTGGAAACAGGCCCTTCGGCCCAACTCGCCCACACCGGCCAACTATGTCCCAGCTACCCAAGTCCCACTTCCCTGCGCTTGGTCCATAATCCTCCAAACTTGTCCCATCCATGTACCTGTCCAACTGTTTCTTAAACGATGGGATAGTGCCAGTCTCAACTGCCTCCTCTGGCAACTTGTTCCATACACCCACCACCCTCTGTGTGAAAAAGTTACCCCTTGGATTTCTATTAAATATTTTCCCCTTCACCTTGAACCTATGTCCTCTGGTCCTCGATTTGCCCTACTCTGGGTAAAAGACTGTGCACCTACCCAATCTATCCCTCTAATGATTTTGTATACCTCTATAAGATCTCACCTCATCCTCCTACGCTCCATGGAATAGAGACCCAGCCTACTTAACCTCTCCCTATAGCTCACACCCTCTAGTCCTGGCAACATCCTCGTAAATCTTTTCTGAACCCTTTCAAGCTTGACAATATCTTTCCTATAACATGGTGCCGAGAACTGAACACAATATTCTAAATGTGGTCTCACCAACATTTTATACAACTGCAACATGACCTCCCAGCTTCTATACTCAGTACTCTGACTAATGAAGGCCAAAGTGCCAAAGGCCTTTTTGACCACCTTATCTACCAGCGACTTGACCTTCAAGGAACCATGCACTTGTACTCCTAGATCCCTCTGCTCTACAACGCTACCCATAGGCCTATCGTTTACTGTGTAGGTCCCGCCCTTGTTCGACATCCCAAAATGCAACACCTCATTTTATTAAATTCCATCAACCATTCCTCCTCCCACCTGGCCAATCGATCCAGATCCTGCTGCAATCGTTCACAACCTTCTTCACTATCTGCAAAACCACTACCTGCTGTATCAATTATTATACAGATTTTAATTTGTAACGTTATTAATTGACTATCAAATATTGTGACGTTTCCTGGGTTCTTGAAAACCATTATGTGAATGAAACTTTTTCTGCAGCATATCCATCTTACAAGTCACCAGGAAGCAAGAAATCATTTTCATCACAGCTTTTCACTGTTACAGTGTTGTAAACAATTGAGTGGATTTGCCTATTCTATGAAAGGCGTTTTTTTTTAATGTTCAAGATGTGTGCCTGGTAAATTACAATTTTTATTGATTGATTATTATTGATACGTTGTTATTTCAGAGGCAACCCGACATTTTCTTACCTAAACCCAGGAAATTACGAAATAATCGTCCACGCAAGCCGCTGGTGGTTCAGGTAAAAGAAAAAAATTGAGAATATTGGAGCTGTTCTTTTCCTCGCTAAATTTGTTATATTACTTCCGGATTAACTTGGAGGTAGAAATTGTGCCTCAATTTCTCATGCAAATGGAAATTGACAATGTAAAAATATATTGACCCTATCATTTATCTAACCAGTAAATATAATGCATATTTGTGTTTCTAGCTCTAATATAAGTGGCCTTCACTAACTGTTATGAATGCGAGTCACATTAAATGATTCATGTTGCCTTGACTTAGCTGATGCACTCTTCCAGGGAAAAAAAAGTTGAACGTTTGATCTGAAAGTTTGATTTTCCAGTACAGTGCCGGTAGTCCCGATTTACCATGTAGGTGCAGTTCTAAGAAACTAGAAAATCATGCTATTAAAAATTACTGAGTTAATAAAGGAAAGTGTGTTAGTGGATAAAGAGTTTCAAACTCTCAATAATAGTTTTTCTCCAGAAAGATTTCAAAAATAAGTGTTTTAATAGCTGTAAGGTTATTTTTTTACTGCAAGCTAAAAATATTAAAGGATATATATACATTGGTTAAAATTGTATCAATGCACGTGTAAAGAAGGATCTCGACCCGAAACATCCGTCACCCTTTCCTTCTCTCGAGAGATGCTGCCTGTCCTGCTGAGTTACTCCAGCATGTTGTGTCTGTTATATGTCAATAGGTGTGATTGCTTGTCAATTCTAATGATTACCTGTGAATAAAATGACAGACTATTTTCTTAAGTGACAGTGGTTTTCAGTTATTGCGGGGAAATTACAGGAAACAGTTTAAAAAAAAAAAGATTGTTATGGTGGAAAAATCAGTAATGTGCAAAAGAGAACTGACTTTTTCCCCCTATACTGTATTCCCCCCCCCCCCCCCCCCCCCAAGAGATTTTTTTGCGTTTCATTTTCTAAAGTATCTTTTAAGTAGTTCTCTAGTTTGCAGTCAAAACTGCAAAATAACAAATTCAGCTGCATAATACAAATAATATCACCTAATTCATCAATCGCATTAGAACCAATAATGCGTTATGGTTCTGTATTAAGAGAGTGCAATTTAGTTGGCTGCACTGACAGACCAAAGGGAGGTGCACCTTTTATAGTTCAGGTGGACAAATAAAAATCTAATGGCTAATTATGACTGAGCACTGTGATTCACTAATGTCCTGTCCAGTTTTCATCCTTCAACCAGTACTACCTGCTTGACAGGTTATCTGGTGCTAATCGTATTGCCTCTCGTGAAACATTAGTCGTATGGAGTGACTGTTATATTATCTTGTCTGATTACAATATTTGGACATCAAATTCAATTAATCATATTATTGTATGTTTCAAATGATCAGCTGTATAACTTCAAATTTCTTCTGTTTTAATTTCTAAATAATCTTTGGGGCTAAGATAAGAAAGAAAAAGGTCTTTCTCTCTTAATTCACTATTATCAGCTATTTATGCAGAATTGTTTTAGATGGGCACTAAAAAGCAATTGGTTTCATGAGTTCCTGTTTTCAATATTATAACAAGGACATGAAAAGCAAGGAGGTAGAATCTTGGTTTGGCTTCATCAGGAGGATAGAGGTTTGATCCAGACTAATGCTTGCTTGTGCTCACAGAAGTTCTGTGGGCCAACATAGTTAATTATGTGAAAGGAGAAAAATGTTAGAGACTAATCGAAAACCTGAAACAAAAATAAATATTAGAATTTCTCAACAGGTTAGGTAGCATCCAGAGAGAGAGAAATTTTTAGTATTAGAGGATAAATATTTGATGTAAATAATTACTTTAGTTTAATTCGTGTATTTATGCTTAGCACATTTTACAAAATATTCAGTGGAAATATTCATCCCAAAAAGTGTAAAGCTTCAAGTATACCTGGAATTTTGCTAAATAGTTTTCAGTTAGCTTTTCTAAACAAGATGAGAATAACCTTTGTGTATAATTTCTTAATAGAGTGTGAACAACTTAATATTAATCAACTTACATAATTTCTACTGAAGATTTTAGATTTTCTATTGAGGATTTAAATATTCCTGTGTTTTTTTTCCCCCAGAGAACACTCTTGCCACGACCGACTGGAAATTCCTCTCAGCATGTTTGTTCTTTTTCCATCTTGTCCAATTCTGCCACAGGTATCTATTCACTCAAATTGATGATCAGAATAAAATGACTCTTTGGGCTTTCCTCACACTGAGTGCAGCTCTACTTATTTACATTTATAATTAATAATTATAATGAAGTACCTGTATCAAAGAACCCCTTCATATTAATTTATTCTGAGGTATAATTTTATGGGTGTCTGGTGCTCTATCTGTTCTTTGCTCGAAAGTGAAATATTTTCAAACCACACCATCCGCTTCAAACAAATCAGAATCTGTGCTTCTCAAAATCCCTAAAACACACTGCAGCTATAATTGCTGAATTTTAATTTTTGACCAATATCTGAATTCTACTAAAATCCAACACCATTGAAGTAAAGTACTGTATAATGTTTCCTGTATCTAGTTGCATGTTTTGATGATTTGATTCCTTTATGTTGAAAGACTATGTCCAATTGTCAGATACAAGTTAAATGCAGAAAGGGCTAATCCATTTCTCAGACTACCAGTGCAAATTTGTATTTCACCCATTAATTCCAAACCCTGCACTGGACATCGGCTTAGGTTGAACAATACCCGAGTACAAATTCTAAGATCTATAGAGTTGAACAATGTTTTATTGTTCAATCCTACCTAAACCATTGTTTTGTTGTTCTTTTAGTAGTAATACAATAATAATATTTAAACAGAAATTCTTAACTATATATCTCCTTGACTGACTTTGTGAAACATGTTTTTATATATTTTAGGCACAGGTTTATTCCGTCCTCTTCAGTCATCTCTTTCCAAACCAACGTTGGCTCGCCCTATTGTTCCAAAAGTCATTCCAACATCCACCAGTCAACTATCCAGTAAGTTGCAATGATTGCAAAATCAATACTTGAAAACACATTGATGTTAAAATTGACACACATATTTAATTCTCTTAGCTTAATATTTTCTATTTTATTCTTTATCCAACATTGTTAATACATGATTTCTGAACTAAATAGTTGCAGGTGGTCTTTCTTTACTTAAACTAAATGACTAAATTAACCATATCTAGATGCTCAATCAGCTATGACTGCTAAATTATAAAGGATACGAGAATATGTAAAAAATTGTTAAACTTTCACCGTTAGCACGTCGTGTTTTCGAGGAGATGTGAATTAGACAATCACACAAGTACACACACAAATACATCCACATCCAGTATCAGAGTTTTATAAGTATATCGATGCTAACACTATCAGAATTTAAGTATTGGGTCAAGCTTTGCTATGCCATTTAAATGGATAAATGTTGGTGACTTTGACACTGACATGAGGAACAATTTAAGACAATTATTTTCGGCTACATGTGTTTACGGCAGTAATGTTACAGAGCATAATTTGAAAGTGCTTAATGTTCGAAACTATCAGATTGCTAGCAATGAAAGATTTAATGTTATTCTTAAGGCTTGTCGATGGCACAGCGCTTTGTTTCATACTGTCTATTACAGTGTTGTGGCTGCATTATATATCCATTTATCAATTATAATACGTTCAAATATACATAACCCTTATTCAAGTTGTCAATTGTCTTTTTGCTTTGGTAGATCTATTTTGTTAATACAGAATTTCTCTTCGACCAGGTGCAATTGACATGGCAGCAAAGTCAGCAGGCATAATTCCAGGCAGCCCAGTCCAGGCTCTTGAAACAGAGGATTCACAAGATTTGACATCCCTGTCAAATGAAGATGTTTCCATGGTAAACTTGGACCACGATATATCCTCAGTCCATCAGAATGGAAGCCCACCACCAACCTTGGAAGGGGTGAGTGTCATTTACTATCGACGCACATCAGCAGAATCTTTGCTGCTACTTCTGAATCTGGCACTGCTGGCTTTGCTGTATATTGATGATGAATTCAGGGTCTTAAAGCATATCTGGAATGAATGTACACCAGAGGAAGATTAATGGCTAATAGCTGAGACTTCAGTGTAATTGTTGTTTCTCATTTGTCAATTCACACCTCATGCAAATAAAAATACAAAATGTTAAAATCACACAGCAAGCCAGGCAGCATCTGAAGAAAGGGAAACAAAAATCAATATTTCGGGTTGAAATGAGATGAGAGACACCAATTAATTTTTAATTGCTGAGAGAGGCATGGGGTAGAGAAATAAATGGAGCAAAATCAATATCTGGTTGGGTGAGACCATGGTTGCCAAGTGATAACCTGTTGACAAAGTCATCTGCTTGATAGGTTAACAAGGGAGGTTAGAGAGAGAGAGAGAGAGAGAGAGAAATAACACAAAGAAAAGAACATGGAAAACACTCTGAAATGCCGAGCCGTAGAAAATGCCCCATAGTCAGATTATGCTTGTGAAGAGAGAATTACGTCAGTATTACATTTGGATGACCTACAATAGAACTTGTCAATTCTGAATGCAAAACAGAAAAAGCTACCTGAAATTGAATACAGTATTGAGTCGAAAAAGCTGCGAATATGCCTGGATGAACAAGGAAGTCTTGTTCCTCAGACTAGTATTATATTAGCTTGAGGAACAGTAGCTCATTTTCCACCTGAGCATCCAGGCTCAATATTGAATTCAACTATTTAAAATAATAAGGCTTTCTCTCTAAACCCCCCCCCCCCAAAAAAAATCCTCTCATTAACTCGTCAATCAGATGGTTTCATCAACGGTCTATCATTGTGGCAAATGGCCTTCCGTGAGCAGACAATTATTTACCTTTGCCCTAAATATTCTTCCCCAACATGCTCAGTAGCTTAAAACAAACGTTTTAGATTTCCCAATTCTGATTAAAAAAAAGTCTTCAACCTGAAACATTATTTCTGTTGCTCTTTCCATGGATGGTGACCAGCCTGTTGAGTATTTCCTAGTTATATGTAAGATCTTCAGTGTCTGCAATTTATAAAAGCGAGATTTAAATGAAACGGCTAAATTCTATACTGAGTCTGGAGTGCTGCAATGTACATGGATGAAAGACTGGGTGCTGGTCCTCAACTTTACATTGGGCCTCATTACAAAAGATTGAAGATGCGAATTAAAAGCACATGCAACTGGAAGCAGAGTTCCCCCGCGGACCGAATGTAGATGCAGTGCAAAATGGTCACTCAATCTCAGTTTGATCTTTCCAGTAGGAAGAAGACCACATCCTAACCACTGAATGCAGTACATTAGAACACATTCATAGTGCCTTATTCTGTTGAATTACTGGTTGTTGTCAAAGAAGGTTGCTCTTTAATGTCCATAATCAACTGATAAGTGAGACTTAATAGCTTGAACCGAGCCTGCACTGCTCAACATTCGCAATTTGCAATCCTGTTGGAGCAATGATATATATGTCTGAAAAGTGATCATCACAAAAAATTGATGCATATTGATTAGTAGGACTGGATGTTACAATCCCTAAGGTTTTTCACTACAATTGATATTTGGTATTCTTGAGGATGACCACTAGGTGAATTTGCTACCAATCAGACACATCTTCAGTTGTGTACCTCAACATCCTGGGTTTCGGCCTTTTATCGCAAGACACCCTCAGTCGTGGCAGGCCCACCGCAGGGTGATCAGACCAGGGCGGGTGTCTTATGGTTAGCCTCTAGAGGGTCACGTGGCAGCACAGACAGCATCTTTTCTCTTCAGCCAGTGACTGCTATATTCGGCTTTTTTTCCTTCCATCCGCCTCTCTACCCCTAACTGTGGCTGGTTGGGCTCTGGACTCGTGTCCGTTGGTGGGACAGTACATGGTTGTGCTTCGCCTGGGGTGCTGATACCCTGTGGACTGTGGTGGTTAACCTGCCGCTAAGAAGTTGACCTAGACGAAAGCATGCTGAGTATAAATCTATTGATTGTAGTAGAAAAGAACTGCAGATGCTGGTTTAAATCGAAGGTAGACACAAAATACTGGAGTAACTCAGCGGGTCAGGCAGCATCTCTGGAGAGAAGGAATGGGCGACGTTGCAGGTCGAGACCCTTCTTCAGACTGGAAGAAGGTATCGACCTGAAACGTTGCCCATTCGTTCTCTACAGAGATGCTGCCTGACCCGCTGAGTTATTCCAGCATTTTGTGTCTATTCATTGTTGTATCCAGTTGCAAATCAAAGTTGCTGGCCAATCCACGTAATTTGTAAAATCAGTCTTGCCTAAATTCTGAACTGAGGTTTTCCTAATTCATATAGCTCAGTTTCCACCAGATTGATTGTGAAAGATACTCTCACTCTCAGAAGCTATGATCACAAGAAAGTTGAATTTACTTTCTTAAGATGCTTAATATTCCAGTTTTTGGGGGTATTCCTTGCTTGGACTATATGTATTAATTCAATGCAGTCTGAAGAAGGGCCTAGACCCAAAACATCACCCATTCCTTCTCTCCAGAAATACTGCCTGTCCCGCTGAGTTACTCCAGCATTTTGTGTCTACCATCTATTCATTCAATCCAGTTAAACATTCTCTTACACATTAAAATATATTGAATCTGGCATCTGCTATCAGCCAGTATTTTATAGGGAAGTATTCAACTCTTCTGAGAAAATACATTCCTCCTCTTCTTAAATCTTGCTTTTATATACATGTTTTTGCTGGGAAGAATAAGTTGTTGTTTTGACCAGGTTGCTTCCTGCACCTATTAATGATATCCCCTGAGTTAGGCACTTCAAGTTTATCTTTAATGTTTTTCTTTCTACACAGAGGGATCTTGAAAAACACACGCATCAGAATGGTTTATCCTCTCCATCAGATGAAACCTCTAACACGTTGTTCACTTCTCCACCAAATGTCTCGGCTCTCCTTGATATTTCATTGCCAGGACCTCCAGATGACACACTGTCCCAGGGTGGACCCCACAGCCAAATCAGCGACTCCATCATCGAGCTTGCTATCAACTCCACTCAGTATGTTAGCGGTAAGTGGAACAGTGAAATTTCCTGATTGTTGAGTGATGTATTAAAGCAACAACGAAAGGTTTTTTTTAAAGGTGAAAATGTAAAATATCTCTAAATAAACAATATTGCAGGAATGTTGTAGAATTAGTGGAACAGCATTTGTCTGTTGCAAGTGCTGAAGTTAATCTAGTAATGTGACATGATTTCACAGTTTTCAGGACTGAATGATTCGGAATAACCTATTATTACTCATATAATATTAACTTGTACTGTTTGGCACCTTGTGCCCTCATTGTTAATTCAGTGTGATCATAGAACATAGGACAGGAAGAGGCACTTTGGTCCACAACGTCTTGCTGAACATCATGCCAAATTAAACTAATCCTTTCTGCCTACACGTGATCCTTATTCCTTCACTCCCATCCAAAAGCCTGTTAAACACTATTGTATATGCTTCCTTTCCTTCTACATAATACCATCAAAATCATGAAGTATCCTGATAATTATTTTCTACAACTTCTCGGAAGCCTCCACATTCTTCCTGTAATGGGAGAACAGAACTGCACACCATACTCCAAATGTGGTAGAACAAAGTTTTATAAAGCTGTAACGTGACTTCCCGAGTCTTGCAATCAATGCAGCGACTAATGATGGCAAGCATTCCGTACTCCTCCGTATCACTCTAGCTACTTGTGTTGCTACTTTCAGGGAACTGTGGACCTGAACCCCAAGATCACTCTGTACTTCAATACTGTTAATGGACCTGCCATTAACTCTGTACTTTCCCCCCGTTACACCTGATTAAAGTCCACCTGCCATTTCTCCGTCCAACTGATATGTATACTTTGACAGAATTCTGTGTTGTCTACAAACTTACTAACCAACCAATTTGCTTCCAAGTCGATTTTACATATACCACAAACAATAGCGGTCCCGACAAAACACCACTGGCCACAGACCTCCAGCCATATTAATACCTTTCCACCACTACCCTTCCTCATCTTCTATGGTAAGCCAGTTCAGAATCCAAACTACCAAGTCACCGTGAATCTCATGCATTTTAGTCTCCTGTATCAGCCGACCACGAGGGGACTTTGTCTAATGCCTTGCCAAAAGGCAGCATTAAAAAAAACTCGTCAAATTTATAAGATGTGACCTGCTTTGGACAAAATCATGTTGACTGTCCCTAATTAACACATTCGCTTCCAAATGCAAGAATCTGTACCAATAGCTTCCCTGCTGCTTATGTGAGACACACTAGCCCATAATTTCCTGGATCACCGCCCTCTGACTATTGGAATTCCTCCTCATCTTCATTCTCTCTTCTGGACCTCCTAATTGCCTGCTTGAGTTCTTTGGTTTTTTTTAATCCCCAGACTCCGTCTGATTTCATCTTCCTCCACCTTGCATATGCTTCCTATTTCTTTTTGCCCTAATTTAGAACCCCTCTGGTCATCCAAGGTTCCCTTAACTTAGCCATTGGTGTTTTCCCCCTCCTTATTTTGCCATCCTCATCCCCCCACCTCCTTACTGGAACATGCCGGTCCGGAACTCGGTCAGCTGGTCCCTAAATGGCTCTCATATCTCAGCTATGAACCTGCCCCATAACAGCTGTTCTAATTTGATCTCCCTATCTCCTGCCTTATAATGTTATAACCTACCCACTCCAAACTTAGTACTTTTTTTTCATATTTCAGATTTATCTTTATTCAACACTCTTAAAACTTAAGGAATTATGATCACTATTCACAAAATGCTCTTCCTCTGAAATACAAGGTCTCATATTGTCCCCCCTCTAATTGGACTATGTACATTTCAAGGAACCTTCACATACACTTAACAAATTCTGCCCAATTTTGTGATATTTTACCTTGGGGGTAATCTTATAAAAAAGTATTTAAAAAAATGAGGATTGTAGTTCAGGCTGATTGTCACAGTCTTTTTACCAGGAGTCTAAAGCTAGAGGGCACAAGTTAATATGAGAGGGGAAACATTTTAAAAGGACCAGAGGGGTAACTTTTCACACACAGTGTGATGGTTATATGGAAGTAGCTGCCAGAGGAACCTGTAGAGGTGGGTACAAATACAGTGTTGAGAAGGCATTTGTTCGGATACACGGATAGGAAAGGAATGAAGGGTTATGGACCATATGCAGGCAAATGGGACAAGTCCAGATAGGCGTCTTGATCAATATGGATGAGTTGGGTGGGAAGGCCTCTTTCCATGGGGTGTAACTGACTCTCCAGTCTCTCCTCAGAACTAAAACACTTCATCCCAGGCAACATTTGATGATCCGATGAATTATGCTTGACTAATCTTCTGGATTTTTTTGAGGATGTAACGAGTAGAATGGATAAGGGAGAGCCAGTGGATGTGGTGCATCAGGACTTTCAAAAAGCCTTTGACAAGGTCCCACACAAGACTAGTGTGTAAAATTAGAGGACATGGTATTGGGGGTAAGGTATTGACATGGATAGAGAACTGGTTGGCAGACAGGAAGCAAAGAGTAGGAATTAACGGATCCTATTCAGAATGGCAGACAGTGACTAGTGGGGTGCCGCAAGGCTTGGTGCTGGAACCCCAGGTATTTACAATTTATATTAACAATTTAGACTAGGGAATCTCCAAGTTTGCAGATGACACAAAGCTGGGTGGCAGTGTGAGCTGTGAGGAGGATGCAATGAGGCTGCAGGGTGACTTGGATAGGTTGGGAGAGTGGGCAGATCCATGGCAGATGCTGTATCATGGAATAAATTAGAGTTTATCCACTTTGGTGGTAAGAACAGGAAGGCAGATTATTATCTGAATGGTGTCAGATTAGGAAAAGGGGAGGTGCAACGAGACCTGGGTGTGCTTGTACATCAGTCACTGAAAGTAAGCATGCAGGTACGGCAGGCAGTGAAGAAAGCTAATGGAATGTTGGCCTTCATTGCGAGAGGATTTGAGTTTAGGAGCAAGGAAGTCCTACTGCAGTTGTACAGGGCCCTGGTGAGACCACACCTGGAGAATTGTGTGCAATTTTGGTCTCCTAATTTGAGGAAGGACATTCTTGCTATTGAGGGAGTGCAGCATATGTTCACCAGGCTAATTCCTGGGATGGCGGGACTGACATATGATGAAAGATGGGAAGACTGGGCTTGTATTCACTGGAATTTAGGAGATCTTATAGAAACATGTAAAATTCTTAAAGGATTGGACAAGCTAGATGCAGGGAAAATGTTCCTGATGTTGGGGGAGTCCAGAACCAGGGGTCACAGTTTAAGAATAAGGGGTAGGCCATTTAGGACTGAGATGAGGAAAAACTCTTCACCCAGAGAGTTGTGAATCTGTGGAATTCTCTGTTACAGAAGGTAGTGGAAGCCAATTCACTGGATGTTTTCATAATGGAGTTAGATTTAGCTCTTAGGGTTAAAGGAATCAAGGTATATGGGGAAAACCTGGAACGGGGTTCTGAATTTAGATGATCAGCCATGATCATATTGAATGGTAGTGCTGGCTCGAAGGGCCGAATAATCTACTCCTGCACCTATTTTTCCATGTTTCCTCAACCACATTATTGATATAGTGCATCAATAATTGGGGTCCTGGAGCACCATACTGTTCACAGCATCCAAACCCTGCAATCGCCTATTTATTCCGATTGTTTCCTGTCCATTTGCAATCCTCAGACCACATCAGTATATTATGTTCTATTTTGTTTCATATTCTCTTATCAAATAACCTTTCAAATTCATTGGTGCAACAGATTCACAGGCATAGAAATAGTTTTTATTATAGACCATCTTATATCCCCTCTCAACCAGCAATGAAGTACTTGGAATTAGTAATGAGATACATTTGAAGGGTCGTCTCGGTAATTAATTCACTTACCGCAATGGTTTCTAAATCAAAATTGCTTTCTTTGTTTTAATAAGGTGACGGTTCTTCTCTCTCGCTAACAAAGCTGAATGGTAACGACAACTCTAAGAATCTTCCATCTCCACCAGCCAGTCCTCAACGCAACTGGATCCCCTCTCCTACCCACGATCCGCAGTGGTATCCAACTGACTCTGGTGACTCTTCTTTGGGTAGTCTATTGTGTGAGTGCCTCTAATTCTCCTCCGAAAATTTGTCTCATGTAATTTGCAGCCCTAAAAAAAAAAAAGTTGTTTGCAAGGCCTCAGGCATTTTTTTTTGATCTATGGATTCATCATAAATGAATGACTTATTTTTCGATTCCCATTCCTTTCCTTGCAATTGGTTTATTATTGTCATGTGTACTGAGGTACAGTTAAAAGCTTTGTTTTGCATGCTATCCAAACTGATCAGATATACCATACATATATATAATCTTCCAATTCAAGTACAATAGAGCAAAAGGGAAATATCAAGGGCATGTTGAAGGATATTGCAATTATCAAGGGAGGTTTTAATCTACACATTGATCAGACAAATCAAATTGGTGAGGAAATTGTAGAAGAAGAGTTTGTGGAATGCTTCAGACATTGCTTTAACACGGATGTGTATTGAGGAACTATCAGGAGTGGGCTGTTTTAGATTTAGTTATACGTAATAAGAATTAATAAGGATTTTTAGGTTAAAGATCTGCTAAGGAATAATGGCCACAATACTTCATTAACTTCACGACCGATTCCCATCCTGCAATCAAATTCAACTCATTGATCCCACCGTCTCCATCACAGGAGATAGACTCTCAACTGACAGCTATTACAAACCTACTGACTCCCACAGCTATCTAGACTACACTCCTTCCCACCCTGCATCTTGCAAAGACTCTATCCCCTGCTCACAATTCCTCTGTCTATGCCACATCTGCATCCAAGAAGAGGCGTTCCATACCAAGACATCTGAGATGTCCCCATTCTCGTTGCCCTCTTCTATCATAAATGAGCCCCTCACACGTGTATCCTGTAGCTCCGCTCTTCTCCCCCTCCCTCCAGTCGCAACAGGAGCAGATTCCCCCTGGTCCTCACCTTTCACCCCATCAGCCGTTACATACAGCACATGATCCTCCGACATTTTCGCCACCTCTAACAGGATCCAAGCATTAGTCACATCTTCCCATCTCCGTCTCTTTCTGCAGAGACTGTTCCCTCCGCAACTGCAGGAGATGCAACACCTGTCCCTATACCTCCTCCCTCAACTCCATCCAGGGACCCCGGCAGTCCTTTCAGGTGAGGCAGAGGTTCACTTCTCCAACCTCATCTACTGAATCTGTTATTCCCGCTTCTGGACTCCTATATATCAACTAGACCAAGCATAGACTGGGAAATCGTTTGCTGAACACCTAGGCTCAGTCCGCATTGGCCTACGCAATCTCCCAGTTGCCAAACATTTTAACTCCCCTTTCCATTCCTATAGTGACTTTTATGTCCTGGACCACCTCCACTGTCAAAGTGAGGCCACGCACAAATTGGAGGAACGCCTCATAGTTTGCTTGGGTAGCTGACAATCCAGCAGTACCAGTATTGATTTCTGTAATTTCAAATTACCCCTGCATTCATTTTCTCTCTGTCCGTCTCTCTGCGCCTCTCCGTGCCTCTCTCTATCTATTGCTCTATTTATCTTTCTCTATCTCTATCTCTCTCCCTCTTCCACTCCTTCTCCCTTCTCCCTCTCCCTCTCCTCCCCTTCTCCCTCTCCCTCTCCTTTCACTATCCCCTCTCTCTTCCTCTCCTTTCTCCCTCTCCTTTCTCCCTTTCTCTCTCATTTCTCACTCTCTCTCTCTCTCTCTCTCTCTCTATCTCTCTCTCTCTCCCCCCCCCCCCCCCCCCCTCACATAAGAGAGAAAATGAATTTTGAGAGAAAGCTTGCATGTAGGATACAATCAATCAGTAAAAGTTTGTATGGATATATTAATAGGAAGGGGGTAGCTATGGTAAATGTGGGGTATCTGTTGAATAAACGGTGAACAATGAAACGGTGAATACATTGAATGAATGTTTTGCACTTTTCCTCTGCACAGAAGACATTACTATTATCCATAAGATATTTGATGAGATAATTTCAAACAACATGGCAGAACTTGAAATAGTACCAATTATAAGGGATAAAGTACTGGATACATTCAGAGGGCCAAAGGCAGACATATTAACAGGACCCGATAGATTGTACACCAGCATTTTAAATGAATCTGTTACAGATATAGTGGACCCATTGCTTGAAACTTTTCATAACTTTCTAAACAGAGAGGATAGCAGAAAATTGGAAAACCAGTGTTCAGTATTGATGTGGATAGAGAACTGGCTGGCAGACAGGAAGCAAAGAGTAGGAGTCATTTTCAGAATGGCAGGCAATGACCAGTGGTGTACCGCAAGGCTCAGTGCTGGGACCCCAGCTATTTACAATATATATTAATGATCTGGATGAGGGAATTGAATGCAACATCTCCAAGTTTGCGGACGACACTAAGCTGGGGGGCAGTGTTAGCTGTGAGGAGGATGCTAGGAGGCTGCAAGGTGACTTGGATAGGTTGGATGAGTGGGCAAATGCATGGCAGATGCAATATAATGTGGATAAATGTGAGATCCACTTTGGCAGCAAAAACAGGAGGGTAGACTATTATCTGAATGGCGGCCGATTAGGAAAAGGGGAGATGCAACAAGACTTGGGTGTCATGATACACCAGTCATTGAGAGTAGGCATGCAGGTGCAGCAGGCTGTGAAGAAAGCGAATGGTATGTTGGCATTCATAGCAAAAGGATTTGAGTACAAGAGCAGGGAGGTTCTACTGCAGTTGTACAGGGTTTCGGTGAAGCCACACCTGGAGTATTGCGTACAGTTTTGGTCTCCTAATCTGAGGAAAGACATTATTGCCATAGAGGGAGTACAGAGAAGGTTCACCAGACTGATTCCTGGGATGGCAGGAATCCATATGAAGAAAGACTGGATAGACTTGGCTTGTACTCGCTGGAATTTAGGAGATTGAGGGGGGATCTTATAGAGACTTACAAAATTCTTAAGGGGTTGGGCATGCTAGGTGCAGGAAGATTGTTCCCAATGTTGGGGAACTCCAGAACAAGGGGTCACAGTTTAAGGATAAGGGAGAAGTCTTTTAGGACCGAGATGAGAAGATCTTTTTTCACACTCTCTGTGGTGAATCTGTGGAATTCTCTGCCACAGAAGGTAGTTGAGACCAGTTCATATATTTAAGAGGGAGTTAGATGTGGCCCTTGTGGCTAAAGGGATCAAGGCGTATGGAGAGAAGGCAGGTACAGGATGCTGAGTTGGATGATCAGCCATGATCATATTGAATGGCGGTGCAGGCTCGAAGGGCCGAATGGCCTACTCCTGCACTTATTTTCTATGTTTCTATGACATCCACCAATATACCACCAATACACCTCCCTTGTTGTTGTGCATGAAATACAAAAAGCTAGCACGCATGTCCAATAAATAATAGTGTGTTCAATTATTATGTTTTCAATTGATTGCAGCAAGCCTAATATCTCCTGAAAAGGGGCGGAAGATGCTGACAACCGGCAATGGA
The DNA here is from genome assembly GCA_035221665.1 of Okamejei kenojei. NCBI lineage: Eukaryota > Metazoa > Chordata > Chondrichthyes > Rajiformes > Rajidae > Okamejei > Okamejei kenojei. The sequence continues at coordinate 38,568,647 of CM069152.1, read as the reverse complement.
AACAGCAATAGCAATAGCAACTCTTTGCTTGGAACAAGCTTGTTAGATGGAAACTCCAGGGATTCCTTTGTTTCCCGCTCACTAGTGGATGTGTCTGAGGTAAGATGGTTGCTCCTTGTTGGAATGGACAATGAATGCTTTGTTTCCATTGAAGCCACGTTACTCCTTTATAAATTATTGTTTACATCACTTTGCAAATTCTCGTCACAAGACACACATTAATATATTTACTGTTTTTCAATAAACTTTATAACTGCTAGCATGAGCAATCATTCTAACTATACAATTTTATTTTTGTGTGGAGAGGCAAGAATGGGTCTTCTCATTTCCTCTTCAATACTTTCATATTAACAAAAACATGTTACCGACATGATATAGTATGAGCATGATTTTAATTCTGAATTGGCCACCAGAGTCCATTGTTAATTCAGGGAGGAAGATTTGAAGTATGCTTTTTTTTAAAAAAAACAATAGAAATGAGCCTGTGCTATCGACGTACTGAAACACTTTAAGGTATTTTTCTTTCCTAGCTGGGCAACTGGCACCACAGTATTTATCGAAAGGAAGCTCTTCACTTTACCTCCTATCTCTGCTGTCAAGAAAAGACAAATGTGTCTGTAGAAGGGTCTCGACCCGAAACGTCACCCATTCCTTCTCTCCAGAGATGCTGCCTGCTCAGCTCAGTTACTCCAGCTTTTTGTCTAAATGTGTTTGAGAAATCTTTTCATGAGACAAATTTATCTGTGTCAGTGAGTCAGGAATCTTCCGATGGTTGCCGGGAGAGGATGCTCATGAAGAGAGAATAACTTGGGCAAAATCTTAAGGAAGTGGGAATTATAAGTTGTCATTGAAGCATTTAACTGTACATTTCATCTTTTTGTTTTGCCTTGCAGGTTGATTCTCAGCTGGCATGTATGATGAATGAAAGCAGTGTGGATTATATTGCCCGCTTTAACGATCTTGCTCAAGAGCTCTCGGTAGCTGAGACTTCAAGGAAGGAGATGCTTTTGGACAGTGGCCCTCCGATTGGTGATCTTTCACAATAAGGTCATAATGTGAACATGGGGTTCATGTAGGATGCCCCCGTTCTTCAGCACCTTACCAATTAAGCTGCTTGGTTTGGGCATTGACTACTGGAGAGACCATTTGTAAATGACACTGAGAGGTTTGAAAAATGTGCAATACACTTGACTGTACTGCCCTAATTCAGTATTACATTCATGATCATCTTCAGTTGACAGTAATTGACACAGCATGAAGCTACAAGAAGCCAAAAGGACCCTGCAATGGGACCGAACACTAGAATGACATTCTTTCCCAATGTCTGAAACGGATGTGAAGATCGATCAGATGTTTGAATTGGGCGTCGACTCAGAACTGATCTCAAAATCGTAGGGTTTTGGTGCAAAACTAGTGATGTTTTTGTCATTTGTACCAATTTCTTCCTAGAATAATATAGAATGTTCTGAGTGACTTGTACAAACCTTTTATACCATATAACACACCCATTTCTGCTTTCCATTAAAACTGAACATCAGTTTTCTCAGTGGCTGTACACAACGTGAAAGTATGTCAAAGTCCATAGGCTACGTTGTTATGGAGTGATTATGCTGTGTTTGTGGGCTACACCATGATGGCAAGGAGATCAGTAAACTGACATTAACTTAGGTTGACTAAAGCATGGTCTCTACATTGCAGCATTATGCTTTTAAACATCTATCAGATGGACACGTCTGTTTCCCTGAGAGGTCCAAGCGAGGTAGATGGTGCTGATTTGGAGCGTGTTCACCATGTGCGGGGCTTTGTGCGTGTATGAACTGAGAGCAAGAAATTAATTTTATGCGGTTTGATAAATGTGTTCTTGGTTTCTTTGTGTGGGAGAGAGCTAGCGATGGTTATGATTTTGCTATACCTCTTCAATACATGCTGCATTCCAGCATTTCTTTTTTTACTCTGGTCGGTTGCCTTTCTAGTCAATTGTTTTGCAATCACTATTATAGGATCTTCACTTCTCCCCAGTTTTCCATCTTGTGCACCATTACTGGGTATTGGCTTGACAAGTATGAGCCGGTTATCTATCATTAATGACCATTAGGACTGAACCCAAAGCTTGCTGCTGAGTAGAAGATAATGCAGTTGTTTCATTCAGCATCAAGATTCGAGATGCATCTTCTCAATTTGTGCACTGTTTTAAGTGCACAATGGCTTGTATGCATTCTGTACATTTCAAATGTAAAGGTTTTCTGTTAGGAAGACACGTTTGTTGTATTTTACACGGCGTTCAGTAACTATGCTTCAGATTGAAGTTATGATACCACTTTTTCTGCTGATATGGAACAATGACATGTGTTGTGCCTCGAGTGCATTTAAGTGTTGCGCAGTTTATCTTTCATCTTGCAATGCTTGGGTTTTCTGCACCCAAGGAATCCACAGAGCTACCACTGAATTTCACAAACTGCTGTTTTTTATTTTTCTTCATTGTGAGAGACTCCCATCTTTCTGCAAAAAAAAACAAAAAACATTAGCACCCAAGGGCTTAAATTCTCCTATCGGGCACATGTGGATTAGGAACATTGTGCGGTCTAACTACAGTCAGCAGTGTGGTGTGATTCCGATTCAGTAGCGGGCAAGATTTTGTGAAGCGTTTTGCAGATTCAAACTAAAAATGCAAGCTGCAGATTATGTACATCCCGTACTGTCATTCTGTATCACTGGGTTAGATAGTACATTGATAAATTTTATCTAGCACATCTAGAAAAACTGTATTTTGATTAATGCATGCTGCATCTAAGCAAATATTTTGGAAGAATTGTCTCCCAATCCTGTAGTGTGGAATAGTTGTCCAAATATGGCTGCAAGATAAATCATTGTATCTCTGGGCTTCTGAAGAACAGGAGGAGAAATTGCGAAGTTATATAGCACTGAGTTGTTGCATTGGGACCACCTGTGCAGATTGCAGTGCAGTCATAGTGGTCTATGTTTATTCAGTTATTTGTGTTAGATTAATAATTTAAGCAAATGTCTACTGTGCTATGACTTTAAAAGAGCAAATTAATTTGAGAATTACATAAAGCTGTGGCCTAAGTAGTTTACAACCTAATACTCGTCTGTTCCGTATTATTTTATCCTTCAAGAACTCCAAAGAATCTAATGCTATTCTGCAATTCACCTCGACATCTTTTGTATATTCTGCCTTCATGCAGACCACAAGTATTCTGTCCTTCAACAAAATGGCATCTTGCAGCGTTTTATCTCTTAAAGTTTTAATAAATATTTGCTGCATTATGAAAGGGATTTGTTTAATGTACCTGAAAGACAATTTTTGTTTAAATGTAGCATTAGAGCTGTCTTTCGAATTAAGGAAGTTCCAATTTATATATCTGTGAAGTAGTAATGTCATCTTGCACTTTTTAACTTGGTGCACTAGGTTTGTCCTGAGGTAAAGAGATGCCGTTAATTCTCTTTGGCTGGCGGAATATTCCACTTTAGGCGAGTCTAGTTTATTGTCGTGTGCACAACTAAAATGAGGCACGGGTACAATAAAAATCATGCGTGCAGCTATATCACTGGCACATAGGCTCAGGCAAACACACAAAAACTAATTACACAAATCACACATTTACTTGAGGTTTGCCTGAGGCACGATTATTGCTTGTTAGACAATATTGGGTGGAAAAAGGACTGCAAAAAAGTTATTATTTCTTTCCCAAGTATTCCAGCATAATTTTAAGGAACAGTTTCATTTACATAGGATTAATTAGTGGTGCAGCCTGCGCTATTTCCCCCCTTCACCTCCACCTTTATGCATTTTTATTGTCCATCTTTTTTGCTTTTAGCCTTTTGCATTGATTCAGTTTATATTGTGTATGATTGTTACGATATTGCTGGTCCCAGACTGTTTGCAGTGGTAGGGAATAGAAACTGGTTGCTGGGTGTGTTATAATGTTTACATGGTTTGTACAATTCTCATGTCTGTGCTCTGCATCAGATAAATAGGAAGAAGCTACCAATGATTTTTTGTTATGGAGCAAAAGTAGAATAATTTTCCAAGTAAGACTGAAATACAGATGCCTCCTTTAGTTCCTCCAGAATCGAGCCTCGTATCAGAAACGTTCTGAATGCAGAATGAAATGTTTGTCAGAATTCAAAGCTTCGGTACTTTTCGTAAAGCAATCCCAGAAATCTCTTCACTTGTAATATATTGCTATATTGGTGTTTAATTCATGTGTAACCTTTTATTCTTTCTGCAGCAGTGCATAAAAGTAGAATTTGCATATTTTCCTTTTTACTAATTCCCTCTAATGTCTGGACTTGGGTTTCAACAAGATTATGAATCCAAGTGTTTCTTGTTTCACCAACGGCTGTTAAATGTAGCTTGTGAAAGGGATGTATTCAACAGTTGCAGGAAAGTTTTCCATTTTCCATGATATTCATCCATCCATTGAAAAAGCTTAAGATCACTGAATGATGTCTAATTTATTGTCCTTGCCTGTAAGAAATCATCTCTGGCCATGTAGTCTGCTGTAAGTATTGATTGCTTTAAGCAGAGGAAGTGGAATTTAATGTTCATCTTAACCTGCCTTCCATGTGTCATGTAACCCTAAATGTGAATATATCTTTATTGCTGTTAGTACCTCCCATTGCACAACCACGCAGTGCCTTTATGTAATCTTTATCAATTTGCATATGAACTTGAACAGACCAGTACTGACTGACTTCAACTCTCAAGCATCTAATGTGGGTTAGCATTCAGTTAGGCTATGCAGTGGACTAAATGTTATCAGCTTTAATCTGATAATGAATGCACTGTAACCATGGCCCTGTCTCGAGAATATTAAATTACTAGTTATCTATGGATGAAGTCATCTGGTGTGCCATAGTTATTGTGGCAATAATTCTACGGCAAGACATCATCCAGATGTTATTGGTAAAAGTGCTAACATTTATGTTCATGTTTCTGTTGATGACTGTACGGAACTAAATACCGACAAATCAAATGTAGAATAATTCTTGCACTTGATTGTGCTAAGTGTATACATTTGTGAACTGGGTAGATTGACACAATTCACTGAGGAAGCTTATGAATTAAAACCTGTGCATCTCCCCATCTCTGGGAATGAAGACCCCATAATGCCGGGTGAGCTTGTTGTGAACCATTTGTTTCTTGCTTTACATATCTTTCACAATCTTACAGCAGTGTGTGATTGTGTGACTTGTTGAAAGTGCATTTCTATTGAAATTAATTTGGAACAAAACATTTTTAATTTTTGTACGAGGCAAACTTTTCATTTTGCATTCAGTAGTCCTTAATTTATTAACTGCTTTTTAACTAGTTTTAATCTTGCACTGGAAGGTGAATATATATTTATAAATTGAATTAAAAACTGATGTGTTATTTGTACAAATGTAACATTGGCAGTTCTAACTCACCCATGATTCCATAGTTTGTACAATTGCTTTTGGCTGAAGTTTGGTTTTCACGTTGGTTTGATACTGGTGTTTGATGAATGTGAGAACCTACAATGAACTATAGATTTTACAGCTGAAAGCAGATTGGCAAATCTTCACATGTCAACATTCTTTCTCTTCTGAAAGTCCATTAAGGTTAGATACTGTTCCCGGCAGTGATCAGTGATGTGTGAGCATCATCTGACATTTACTGTCACATAACAGTCCAAAAATACAACCTACATTGGTTGAATTCTTTACACTGTACACCATGCAGTATTATTTTGTATTCATAAGAACAGGAGTAGGCTATTCAATTGTTTTTATACAGCTAGGACCAGGCGTATTTCTATCTTCAGAATCCCCATCCTGTGCTCTGGAGAACATGGGGCCCATTTCCAATCAGTTGTGACTGAAGCTTTGAATCTTGACGCCTTTTAACATTTTTGTTCACTTGGATAGAATTAGTCGGTGTTACTTGTTAGAGGGACACTTCCCATCACAGCTTTGACTTTCCATTTTAAAAAAAAAAACTAAAAAGAACAAAGCTTAGTGATAATTTTAAATCCTTGTTGGGAATATTTTAAGAAAATGCATAATGCTGGTACCTGATTTAAGTAATTTGCTGGAAGGAATTATTGAATATGACTGAATTAAATCCATAGCACCACAGCATTAATGCTAACCTAATGTCCATTCACAATTGCGTTGTGTAAATATATCATCTTACATTATTGGGCCCTGTCTCTCTAAAGAAGTGCAATCTTCTACAATGGTAATAATGGTTATTTGAGCCCATTGTTGAAACAATTCTATGAAAGTTGAGACAAACAGAGGTTTTGAAAAGTTGCTGATGGGGAGGCTCTATGAATTTCTAATTGATGCACTACAATAGATGGCTCTGCTTTAGCTTTGGAGCAGGTTCTGAATGGCTTTTAAGATGTAAATGTTGTACAGAAGCAGAAAAGAAATGTTCATAGCATTGTTTTGATAAAAAGCCATAACAGATGTAAAGGTTTTCGTCCCCTTTTGAGATGTGAAAACTTTTAAACAATTCAAAATCCCTTTCCCTGATCTTTGTACCAAATGTGTAAATTATTTTCAACTATTTATTCTGTATGATTTGAGTTTTGTGGTTATTTAATATGCAAAGAAGCTGTTAAACTTTCATGTTGAGTTTTTTGTTTAACCTGTAGAGCTGTTTTTTTTTTTATTATTCTTGCTGATAAACACATTTTAAATACACTAACTGCAATATTGACTCTTTTGGTTTTCCATTTGGGATGTATGTACTTTGTGCATTCAATTCAAACCCACATTCAGGTCGTGCCCCAGTCAGAGGGCAGACTGGCAAATGGAGGAATTTAAGTATTAGGTGTTTCAGAAGTCAACAATTGGGGATGAATGGGCACCAGAGGTCTTTGAGCGGGAGGAGAGAATCGCACGTTTGGTGCAGGGTGGTGAGATTGGGATTTAGGACACAAACACTTATGGGTCAATATTTAAACACTTCCATAGTGATCGTGGCAAATGGCAGCTTTATTTCTGAAGGCCCATTTTTAGGTTCATTTTCTCTAAAGCTGTTGCACCGACACCCCTTGATTCCTGAAACTGTTTGACACCAGATTGCCTGCTTTAGAAGACAGTGTAATACCTGTATAAAATGGATGCAGTTTATTCACATTTTGTTTAAAGAGTAATAGAAACAGAAAAATAGCAAGTGTTGGGCGTTTGGCCCCTTCAGTATGCTCTGTTATTATATAATGGCTGATTCTCTATTCATACTCTCTCCAAAGCTGCTGATATTTTGAAATGGATCATCTTAAATATAATAACCTTCTCCAGTAGAGAATTTCATGGGGTGAGATTTCTTCATTCAGAGGGTAGTAAACCCAAGGCAGACATAAATGTCTTATCTGCATCCTGAGACTGACATCTGGTTTTGGACCAGCCCCCACGCCCATCCTTCCTGTATCTAATCCTACTAACATCTTGTTTACATGTGTTTCCTTTCTTTGACAAGCCCAAATCCACATCCAATATTCCAGGCATGGTCTCACCATGGTCCTGTGTAATTGTAGTAAGACATCATTGCTCCTGCACTTGAAATCCCTTGCAATAGAGACAAGATTTTCTGACTAGGTTTTTGTCTTTGCTAATTCTTTTCTTGCAACTTTCTCTAGGAAAAATATTCTCAAATTCATAACTTTTGATAGCCATGGTTCGATTTTTATCCGAGACAGGAATTCATGCAGTTTATTCCTTAAGTATAAGCCATTGCCTTATCCAGTCTTGCCTTTTAAAGAAGCTCCTATTTATGTGTATACCTTCTTTTGTCTGTCTATTAGACTTGGGACACTAGTTTTGGATAGAAATTTTCATATGTGAAGTAATTCAATAATTTTATGGTCACTCTTAAATTCCCCACAGGAGATTAACTAAGCCCTTAGAGTTGTACTGTACCAGACTGGGAAGGCCTATTCTCTACTTCACACTAAATTGATTTAGTTAAAACTACTCCAGGAATTCACCCCCCATAATATTATTGCTAATTGATTTGATCTGGCGTTGTAGATTAAATTTGGTTATTAACATGCAGTCCATATACTGATCATCCTCAGTGGAAAAAGTTGTCCCTCATATTCTTAATAAATATTGCCCCTCTCACTTTAAACTTGTGTTCTCTGGTCCTTAGTCCCCTACCCAGGATAGAAGACTCTGTGCATTCACCCTATCTACTCTCATGAATTTATACTATATCAGATCATCCCTCAGCCTTCAGCGCCCCAACAAATAAAGCACCAACCTGCCTAAGTTTTCCCCACAGCTTCCCCTCAATCTGGTAAGATCCTGAAATCTTCTCTGCACTCTTCCCAGCTTAATGACATCCTTCCAATAGCAGGATGACCAAAACTGCACAGTAGCCCAAATACGGCCTCACCAATGTCTTCTACAACTGTAACATAACTTCTATACCATGGCTGATGAAGACCAATGTACCCAAAACCTTCTCTATCAACCTGTCTATCTGGACAGCTCTCAGCAGGGCACTACGATTCTCTGTGAAGTTCCTGGTTTGACTTCCCAAAATGTAGCACCTCACTCTTATCTGCATTAAACTCCAGTGGCCATTCCTCAGCCCATTTGCCCAGCTGCTCAAATCTTGGCTGTAAGTTTTGACAACCATCTTCGCTACTTCAGTGTCATCTGCAAACTGACAGGTCATGCCTTGTGTGTTCTTATCCGAATCATGGAAACTTTATTGTCATTCAGACCTTTTGGTCTGAACGAAATTTCGTTACCTTGCAGTCATACATATAGTAAATAACAGAACACACAATAAACACAAATTTAACATCCACCACAGTGAGTTCACCAGACACCTCCTCACTGTGATGGAAGGCAAAATCTTAAGTCTTTGTCTCTTCCCTTCTTGTTCTTCCTCTCCCTCTGCGCTGAGGCGATCCAGGCCTCCGATGTTGTGACCGCACCGGGTGATGGTAAGTAACTCCCGCGGCTGAACCGCGCTCCGCGAACCGGCCGGTTCAAACTCCGCGGCCCGGGGCGTTCGAAGCTGCCGAAGCTGCCGCCCTCCAGTCCAGCGGACGCAGCTGTTGCCGCGGGAGCTCCGGAAAAACAGGTCACCAACCTGTGACCTGCGAGCTCCCGACGATGTTGTCCACTGGGCCCTCGGCCGGGCCTCCGAAGTCGCTGCCGTCGCCACCGCCACAGCTCAGAGTCAGGCCGACGGATGTCAGAACGCCTGAACCCGCCACAGCCCTGAAGTCGGCCAGCCTCGCGCTGGTAAGTCCTGGCTGGCTCTGCCTCCGGAGCCTCGGGGTCGGTCGCAGTTGGAGGCTGCCAGCTCCGCCATTAGGCCTCAGCGCAGACGGAGGCGGGGGATACGACAAGAAAAGTCGCTTTCCCCTGAAGGAAGAGACTAAAACGTTTCTCCCACCCCTCCCACACAACATAATAACTCAAATTAACACGCTAAAACAAGATGAGAAAACAACAAAAAAAAGAAAAAACAAACGGACTGCAGGCGAGCCGCAGCTGCCAAGGCAGCGCCGCCACTCCACGGGGATATCGTTGATATAAACCACAAACACCAATGGGCCCAGCACCAATCATCAAGGCACAGCGGTAACACCACCGTATCCAGTTAGCTAGCTCTCCCTGGATCCCATGCGATTTAAGCTTCCGGAGCCGCCTGCCATGCATAACCGTAAAGGCCTTACCCAAGTCCATATCCATAATGTCCATGGCCTTACCCTCTTTCAATCTTTTTGGTTACATCAAAATCTCAAATTCTTAAGACATGATCTCCCACGTACACAACCATGCGCAGCGTTGGAAATAGCAGCGGGCCGGGGGTCAAAGAAGGTGGAGGAACTGAGTGAAATCCAGGTTAGTCGGGAAGTGGTGTTGAGTAAATTGAATGGATTAAAGGCCGATAACTCCCCAGGGCCAGAGAGTCTGCATCCCAGAGTACACAAGGAGGTAGCCACAGAAATAGTGGATGCATTAGTGATCATTTTTCAAAACTCTTTAGATTCTGGAGTAGTTCCTGAGGATTGGAGGGTAGCTAATGTAACCCCACTTTTTAAAAATCTCTAGTGGGGAAAATGCTAGAGTCAGTTATTAAAGATGGGATAGCAGCTCATTTGGAAAGTGGTGAAATCATTGGACAAAGTCAGCATGGATTTACAAAAGGTAAATCATGTCTGACGAATCTTATAGAATTTTTCGTGGATGTAACTAGTAGAGTGGATAAGGGAGAACCAGTGGATGTGTTATATTTAGATTTTCAGAAGGCTTTCGACAAGTCCCACATAAGAGATTAGCATACAAACTTAAAGCACACTGTATTGGGGGTTCAGTATTGATGTGGATAGAGAACTGGCTGGCAGACAGGAAGCAAAGGGTAGGAGTAAATGGGTTCTTTTCAGAATGGCAGGCAGTGACTAGTGGGGTACCACAAGGCTCAGTGCTGGGACCCCAGCTATTTACAATATATATTAATGATTTGGAAGAGGGAATTGAATGCAACATCTCCAAGTTTGCGGATGACACTAAGCTGGGGGGGGGGGGGGTAGTGTTAGGTGTGAGGAGGATGCTAGGAGGCTGCAAGGTGACTTGGATAGGCTGGGTGAGTGGGCAAATGCATGGCAGATGCAGTATAATGTGGATAAATGTGAGGTTATCCACTTTGGTGGCAAAAACAGGAGGGTAGACTATTATCTGAATGGTGGCAAATTAGGAAAAGGAGAGATGCAACGAGACCTGGGTGTCATGGTTCACCAATCATTGAAAGTAGGCATGCAGGTGCAGCAGGCAGTGAAGAAAGTGAATGGTATGTTAGCATTCATAGCGAAAGGATTTCAGTATAGGAACAGGGAGGTTCTACTGCAGTTGTACAGGGTTTTGGTGAAACCCACCTGGAGTATTGCGTACAGTTTTGGTCTCCAAATCTGAGGAAAGACATTCTTGCCATGGAGGGGGTACAGAGAAGGTTCACCAGACTGATTCCTGGGATGTCAGGACTTTCATATGAGGAAAGACTGGATGGACTTGGCTTGTACTCGCTAGAATTTAGAAGACTGAGGGGGGATCTTATAGAAACTTACAAAATTCTTAAGGGGCTGGATAGGCTAGATGCAGGAAGATTGTTCCCGATGTTGGGGAGGTCCAGAATAAGGGGTCACATTCTAAGGATAAGGGGGAATTCCTTTAGGACTGAGATGAGGAAAACATCACACAGGGAGTGGTGAGTCTCTGGAATTCTCTGCCACAGAAGGTAGTTGAGGCCAGTTCATTGGCTATATTTAAGAGGTAGTTAGATGTGGCCCTTGTGGCTAAAGGGATCAGGGGGGATGGAGAGAAGTCAGGTATAGGATACTGAGTTGGATAATCAGCTATGATCATACTGAATGGCAGTGCAGGCTCGAATGGCCTACTCCTGCACCTATTTTCTATGTTTCTATGCCGACTGACCCTCATCAGCTCATCTGTCCAAATGCATGTTATAGCAGAATTAGGCCATTAGGCCCATCAAGTGTACACCACCATGCAATCGCTGACCTGTCTTTCCCTCTCAACCCCATTCTCCTGCCTTCTCAACATAACCCCTGACACCTGTCAAGCTCTGTCTTAAAAATAGCCTTTGAATTTGCCTCCGCAACCTTCTGTGGCAATGAATTCCACCCTCTGATTAAAGAAATTCCTCCTCATATCCTTTCTAAAGGTAAATCCTTTTATTCTGAGGCTGAGGCCTCGGGTCCTAGACTCTCCCACTAGTGGAAGCATTTTCTCCACGTCCACTCTATGCGAGCCTTTCACTATTGGGTAAGTTTCAATGAAGTTCCCCCCCCCCCCCCCCCCCCCCCACATCCTTCTAAACTACAGCGAGTACAGACTCAATGCCATCAAACGCTCATCATATGTTAACCCAATCATCATTATTGTAAACTTCCTCTGGAGCCTCTCCAACACCAGCATATCTTTCCTCAGATCAGGGCCACAAAACTGCTCACAAAACTTCAAATGCGGCCTAACCAGCGTCTTATAATGCATCAGCATTACATCCCTAGTCCTCTCAAATTAAACACTAGCATTGCATTTGCCTTCCTTACTACCGATTTGACTTGCAAATTAACTTTTTGGGAAGTTAATCTGAAGACGGGTCTGAAGAAGGGTCGCGACCCGAAACGTCGCCTATCTCCTTCGCTCCTTAGATGCTGCTGCACCCGCTGAGTTTCTCCAGCCTTTTGTGTACCCTCGATTCTCCAGCATCTGCAGTTTCTTCTTTAAACCTTTTTGGGAATCCTGTACTAGCACTCCCAAACCCCTTTGCACCTCCGATTTCTAAATTCTCTCCCCATTTAGACAATAGTCTATGCCTTTATTCCTACTACCAAAATGCATGACTCCACACTTTGCTACACTATATTCCATCTGCCACTTCTTTGCCCACTCTCCCAAACTGTCCAAGTCTTTCTGCAGAGTCCCTGTTTTCTCTACACTACCTGCCCCTCCACCTATCTTAGTGTCATCTGCAAACCTGGCCGCAAAGTCTTCAATTCCCTCATCCCAATCATTGATATACTTCATGAAGAGAAGTGGCCCCAGCACCGAGCCTTGCCGAACAGCGCTAGTCACTGGCAGCCAACCAGAACCCCCCCCCCCCCACCCTTTATTGCCACTCTTTGCTTTCTGCCATCCAGCTAACCTGCTATCCATCCTAGTATCTGCCCACCGACACCAGGGCTCATATCTTCTTTAGCAGTCTCCTTATCAGAGGCTTTCTGAAAATCCAGGGAAACATCCACTGACTTCACTGCTATTTACTTCCTCAAAGCATTCCAACAGGTTTGTCAAGCAAGATCTCCCTTTCACAAAACCCTGCTGACTTTGGCCTATTATATCGTGTGTTTCTAAGTACTCAGAAATCTTATCCTTTACACTGGACTCTCAAATCTTATCAACCACTGAAGTCAGGCTAACCAGCCTATAGATTCCACTCTTCTGCTTTGCTCCTTTCTTGAACAGCGGTGTAATATTTGCAATTTTCCATTTGTCTGGAACCACTCCTGACTAGTGATTCCTGAAAGATCACTACTAATGCCTCTACAATCTCCAAAGTTACCCGTTTCAGAACTCGGGGCATCCGAGTGCATCCGGTCCAGGCGACTTACTGTATCCATCTTCAGACCTTTAAGTTTCCCAAGCACCTTCTCCTTAGTAATAGCCACACCACTAACTTCCACCCCATGACTTGAATTTCAAGCACGTTGCTGGTGTATTCCACTGTGAAGACTGATGCAAAAAACCTACTCGGTTTATCTGCCATTTCTTTATTCGCCATTATCACTTCTCCAGCATCATTTTCCTGTAGTCCAATGTCCACTCTTGTGTCTTTCTCATTCTATATATCTGATAAACTTTAGCTATCCTTTTATATTATTGGCTAGCTTACTTTCATATTTTGTCTTTTCTCCCTGTATTGCCTTTTTTGGTAACCTTCTGTTGCTTTGTTAAAAAGCTTCTCAATCATCTGGCTTCCCACTAATCGTTGCAATGGCCTATGCATTCTTTGTGAGTTTTATGCTGTCTTCGACATCCCTTGTGAGCCACGGTCACTTCATGCTTCCCTTAGAATCTTTCTTCCTCTTTGGAATGAAAAAATCCTGCATCTTCAGAATTATTCCCAGAAATTCCTGCCATTGCTGTTCCATTGCCTGCTAGGGTCCATTTCCAATCAACTTCAGCCAGCTCCTCCATCATGCCTCTGTAGTCACCATTACTCAACAGTAATACCGATCCATCCAATTTCATCTTCTCGCTCTCAAATTGCAAGTTTAATTTTATCATATGATTATTACCACCGAGTAGTTCCTTTATTTTAAGTTCCCTAATTAAATTCAGTTTATTACACAATTCTAAATCTATAATTGCCTTTTCCCTGGTCGGCTCAACTACAAGCTGCTCTCAGAAACCATCTTGTAGGCACTACAAATTCCCTCTCTTAGAGTCCAGTACCAACCTGATTTTCCCCATTCTACTTGCATATTAATACAGTGCCCTCCATAATGTTTGGGACAAAGACCCATCATTTATTTATTTGCCACTGTACTCGTACAATTTGAGATTTTTAATAGAAAAAAAATCACATGTGGTTAAAGTATGCATTAACCATATAACCATATAACAATTACAGCACGGAAACAGGCCCTCTTGGCCCTTCCAGTCCGTGCCGACCATTTGTTTTCCCCTAGTCCCATCTTCCTGCACTCAGACCATACCCCTCCATTCCCTTCATGTCCATATACCTATCCACTTTACTCTTAAATGTTAAAATCGATCCTGCCTCCACCACTTCTGCTGGAAGCTCATTCCACACAGCCACCACCCTCTGAGTAAAGAAGTTCCCCCTCACGTTACCCCAAAACTTCTGTCCCTTAATTCTCATGTCATGCCCTCTTGTTTGAATCTTCCCTACCCTCAATGGGAAAAACGTATCCACGTCAACTCTGTCTATCCCTTTCATCATTTTAAAGACCTCAATCAAGTCCCCCCTTAACCTTCTGCGCTCCAAAGAATAAAGACCTAACTTGTTCAACCTTTCTCTGTAACATAGTTGCTGGAACCCTGGCAACATTCTAGTAAATCTCCTCTGTACTCTCTCTATTTTGTTGACATCCTTCCTATAACTAGGCGACCAAAATTGTACACCATACTCCAGAATTGGCCTTGTACAATTTTAACATTACTTCCCTACTCCTATATTCAATGCTCTGATTTATAAAGGCCAGCACACCAAAGGCTTTCTTTACCACCCTATCTACATGCGATTCCACCTTCAGGGAACTATGCACAGTTATTCCTAGATCCCTCTGTTCCACAGCATTCCTCAATTCCCTACCATTCACCATGTACTTCCTATTTTGATTTGTCCTGCCAAGATGTAGCACTTCACACTTAACAGCATTAAACTCCATCTGCCATCTTTCAGCCCACTTTTCCAAATGGCCCAAATCCCTCTGTAGACTTTGAAAATCTACTTCATTATCCACAACACCACCTATCTTAGTATCATCTGCATACTTACTTACCCAATTTTCCACCCCATCATCCAGATCATTGATGTACATGACAAACAACAGTGGACCCAACACAGATCCCTGAGGCACCCCACTGGTCACCGGCTTCCAACCTGACAAACAGCCATCCACCATTACTCTCTGACATCTCCCATTCAGCCACTGTTGAATCCATCTTGCTACTCCGCCATTAACACCCAAAGATTGAACCTTCTTAACCAACCTTCCATGGGGAACCTTGTCAAAGGCCTTACTGAAATCCATATAGACAACATCCACTGCTTTACCCTCATCAATTTCCCAAGTTACCGCTTCAAAAAATTCAAGAAGGTTTGTCAAACATGACCTTCCAGGCACAAATCCATGTTGACTGTTCCTGATCAGACCCTGTTTATCCAGATGCTTATATATATTATCTCTAAGTATCCTTTCCATTAATTTGCCCACCACTGACGTCAAACTAATAGGTCTATAATTGCTAGGTTTATTCTTTGAACTCTTTTTAAACAACGGAACAACATGCGCAGTACGCCAATCCTCCGGCACTATTCCCGTTTCTAATGAAATTTGAAATATTTCTGTCATAGCTCCTGCTATTTCTACACTAACTTCCCTCAATGTCCTAGGGAATATCCTGTCAGGACCTGGAGACTTATCCACTTTTATATTTTTCAAAAGTGTCAGTACTTCCTCCTCTTTGAATCTCATAGTTTCCATAGCTACTCTACTTTTTTCCCTTACCTCACAGAGTTCAATATCCTTCTCCTTGGTGAATACCGAAGAAAAGAAATTGTTCAATATCTCTCCCATCTCTTTTGGCTCTGCAGATAGCTGTCCATTCTGGTTCTCTAATGGTCCAATTTTATCCCTCGTTATCCTTTTGCTATTAATATAGCTGTAGAAACCCTTTGGATTTACTTTCACCTTTCTTGCCAAAGCAACCTCTTATCTTCTTTTAGCCTTCCTAATTTCTTTCTTAAGATTCTTTTTACATTCTTTATACTCCTCTAGCACCTCATTTGCTCCATGCCTCCTATAATTATTGTAGATATCTCTCTTTTTTCGAAACAAGTGTCCATTGTCAGATTATATTACAGGATATCTTTCTACATTTTGGTTTCACCATGTAGAAATTACAGCTGTGTTTATACATTGTCCCCCCCCCCCCCCCCCCATTTCAGGGCACCATTATGTTTGGTACACATGGCTTCACAGGTGTTTGTAATTGTTCAGGTGTGTTTAATTGCCTCCTTAATGCAGGCATAAGAGAGCTCTCAGCACCCAGTCTTTCCATCACCTTTGGAGACTTCTATTGCTGTTTATCAACATCAGGACCAAAGTTGTGCCAAGGAAAGTCAAAGAAGCCATTATGGACCGAGAAACAAGAATAAAACTGTTAGAGACATCAGCCAAACCAAAACTAACTGGAACATCACTAAGAAGAATGAGAGCGCTGGTGAGCTTACTTATCACAAAGGGACTGGCAGGCCAAGGAAGACCTCCACATCTGATGACAGAAGAATTCTCTCTATAATAAAGAAAAATCCCCAAACACCTGTCCGACAGACCAGAAACACTCTTCAGATGTGGATTTATCAATGATCACTGTCCGCAGAAGACATCATGAACAGAAATACAGAGGCTACACTGCAAGATGCAAACCACTGGTTAGCTGCAAAAATAGGATGGCCAGGTTATTTTGCCAAGAAGTACTTAAGAGCAACCGCAGATCTGGTTAAAGGTCTTGTGGACAGGTGAGACGAATATTAACTTATATCAGAGTGATGGCAAGAGCAGAGTATGGAGGAGAGAAGGAACTGCCAAGATCCAAAGCATACCACCTCATGTGTGAAACATGGTGGTGGGGGTGTTATGGCCTGGGCATGTATGGCTGCTGAAGGTACTGGCTCACTTATCTTCATTGATGATACAACTGATGATGGTAGTAGCATAATGAATTCTGAAGTGTATAGACACATCCTATCTGCTCAAGTTCAAACAAATGCCTCAAAACTCATTGGCCGGCGGTTCATTATACAGCTAGACAATGATCCCATACATACTGCTAAAGCAACAAAGAAGTTTTTCAAAGCTAAAAAAATTGTCATTTCTTGAGTGGCCAAGTCAATCATTTGATCTGAACCCAATTGAGCATGCCTTTTATAAGCTGAAGAGAAAACTGAAGGGGAGTAGCCCCCAAAACAAGCATAAGCTGAAGATGGCTGCAATACAGGCCTGGCAGAGCATCACCAGAGAAGACACCCAGCAACTGGTGATGTCCATGAATCGCAGACTTCAAGCAGTCATTGCATGCAAAGGATATGCAACAAAATACTGAACATGACAAATTTCATTTACATGACATTGCTGTGTCCCAAACATTATGGTGCCCAGAAATGGGGGGGACTCTGTATAAACACTGCTGTAATTTCTACATGGTGAAACCAAAACGTATAAAAATGGCCTTTATTAAATTCTGTCAATGTGCACTTTAACCTCATGTGAATTTTTAAATTACAAATCTTAAATTGTGGTGTACAGAGGCAAATAAATAAATAAATGGGTCTTTGTCCCAAACAGTTCTTACATGCCGGTGGTATCTCGGGATATATGTACCCTATATTTTGGCTACTGTTTGGGGGCCTATAAATAACTCACATCGGGGTCTTTTACCCTCGCAGTTTCTTAACTCTACCCACAGGGATTCTACTTCTGACCTGTCACCCCTTACTAAGGACTGAATTTCATTCCTTACCAATAGAGCTATCTCAGCCCACCAGTCTGTCCTTTCGATAGAACATGTAACCTTGGATATTCAGCTCCCAGCTCGGATCTTGTTTCAGCCATGTCTCCGTAATGCCCACAACATTGTACCTACCAATTTCTAACTATGCTACGAATTCAACCACTTTGCTCCTTATTCTACATGCATTCAAAGAGAGTATTACAGCATGGTGCCAGGCCCACATCGGCCAACATGTCCCATTTACAAAAGTCCCACCTGCCTGTAATTGGCCCATCTCCCTCCAACCCTGTCCTATCCATGTACCTGTTTCTTAGACGATGGGATAGTCCCCATCTCAACTACCTCCTCTGGCAGTTTGTTCCATACACCTACCACCCTCTGCATAGCCTGAGCTATAGGGAGAGGTTGAACAGTCTAGGACTATTCCTTGGAGCACAGGAGAATGAAGGGTAAACGTGTAGAGGTGTACAAAATCATGAGAGGTATAGATTGGGTAGACATAGTCTCTTTGCCAGAGTAGGGGATTTGAGGGGACAGGTTTAAGGTGATGGGGAAAGATTTAATAGGAACCTGAGGGGTCACTATTTCACACAAAGGGTGGTAGATGTATGGAACGAGTGTAGCTGTGACATGTTGGCCGGTGTGGGCAAGTAGGGCCTGTTTCTTCTTCTTTCGTGTGGCGTGCACAGCCTAAAGTTGTAGGACAACTTGTTCTATTTGATCTTCCGTTTGTGCACGTCGAGTTGATTGCATTAGTCGAAACAGGGCGGACCACGTGAAGGTTGCAATCTTCCACTCCAGGGCCTGTTTCCATGCTGTATGACTAATAAACAGTGCAGAAAATACTCAGAAGGATGCTACCTGGACTGGAAGGTTTATAAGGACTGGCTGGATAGGCTCGACGTTTTAGGCAGCATCTCCGGAGAAAAGGAATAGGTGACTTTTTGTTTCCTTTGAACGTAGGAGGCTGAAGGGTAACCTTATAGATGTCTATAAAATCATAAGATGAATGGTAACAGTCTTTTATTCCAGTTTGGGGAGTCTAAAATTAGAGTGTTGAGATTTAAGGTGAGAAAGGAAAGATTTAAAGGGAACATAAGGGTCAACTTTCTCACAGAAGGCGGTGGATATGTGCAAGGAAGTGGTGCAGAATTGGGTACAAGTACAGCGTTGAAAAGATATTGGGATATGTATGTGAAAGAAAGTTTACAGGGATGTGGACCAAACACAGGCAAATGGGACTAGCTTAAGTATGCTTGGTAGAAATATAGGTGCAAGAGTAGGCCTTTTGGCCCTTCGAGCCAGCACCACCATTCAATATAATCATGGTTGATCATCTAAAATCAGTTCCTGCTTTTCCCCCCATATCCCTTGATTCATTTAACCCCAAGAGTTAAATCTAACTCTCTCTTAAACTGGTAGGTGTACACAAGTAGGGCCAAGAGGCCATTTCCATGTGGCATAACTGACAAATGTAATCAAGTTAAATCCAGCTATTGAAATGTTATTTACCGTAAAAACCAAGATGGAGTTTTTACACTAATTTCCTCCAATAGAAACATTTTCCCTGGTGGGCCAATCCAGAATAAGACATTGTAGAGTTAAACGAAGCTGTTCACAATTGAAGTTAACACTTGGAGCTCATGCACTGGAGTCTCACCTAATGGATCTCTTATCCCTGCATCACCCCCCCCCCCCCCCCCCCCCCCCCCGCACTTCTAACAACACCTCTCCAAGTTAACCAATTTCAATTAGAGCCAAGACTGCTCGATAGAATATACACACACAAATTGGCCCCCAATTATCTGAATGGCGAAAGTCTCAAGGCATCAGATAGAAATCATAGCACTTTACAAGATCATGCGGTCATTCTTGATTTTGCATAACTATGAAGTCATGGTTTTAGACAGATCTATCAGCCCATTTTGTCCATGTAGTCTAAGCAAGGTAGTACCTCCTGGCCCATTTCCCTACATCCTCCTATCCTCCACCACCAGCTGGTACTCAACCCTGGAACACAAGACCATATCCCAAGTGTATTGATTATGCACACCTAAATAAGAAAAACAGCTTAACCATCTTACGCAAGTATAAAGATTTGTTGCTGTAATTCATTGAAATGTATCAAAGCTTCCCCAAGGGACAGAAAGGAATAAGGTTTTAAACAGTGGAATTCTAGCAAAATAAATTAGGCTGGATGATCACAATCTTGGTCAGAAGTAGATTTAATATGAACCTCTCGAGGAGACTCACATGGTGGGTCAGAGATAACACGGAAGAAAAAGTTCCAGCTGTCAATACACTGTATTTACTATACTGTACGCATTTTTACAGCAGTTACTTCTAGGATTCACAATCCACATTGTAAAATAAACTTTATATAAATATTTTTAAAAATATTCTAGTCTTAAGAAATATCAATGTAAATTGGATTTATTACAAGTGTAAGGAAGACTATATTTTCACCTTCAAATCGCTGCTATAGCTTCCCACTCCAGAAAACAAATGCAAGCTGGACTGCAGAACTTAAATGTTTCATTACAGTTCAAACACAAATTCCTCTTGCGTGGAATGTAACCTGTGGACACGGCAACATTCTGAGCAAAGAAAAAGCCAGTGGAAATTGACAAGTGGCCTATGCATTTGAGAAAGAATGCCCGTTTCTGAATGGCATAATGTTGCGCATGTGGGCCTTTTAAGTTCTACTTCATTCTATTACAATCTTTGGCTATTCTGAAAATTCAATGTTATGACTATCGCATTTTCTAAATGGGCCAGTAATTTAGGTGGCTGTCAACTGTCATTCGATGCTAGGCACAATATGGTTGAATTCACAATGCCCCGCTTTTAAGATCACATTATTTATTTGGTCAACGTGTTGAATCGCTGCTAATGTTCCAATCAATGGGAAATAGTATGTTCCTGAACCCTACAAACAACAGGTAGGAGCTTTATAACCACAAGTTTGATGTATGCTGATCTTTATACAGTAATGCTACAGAAGCATATTCTGATGGATGATCAAAGCATACTTGAATTAGTACACGTTTACACCCTGTATCGGTAAAAATAAGAAATGTTTTAAACTCTGCTTGGAAAGCTGCAAGACAAGTTTCCAGCTGCTTGTTACATGATCCACTGTGGCCCCTGGGCAGCTCTTTCATTGAATTAGATGTCCTAAATTCCCTAATCCCTTCAACAATAAATGACCAACACATGAACCCTGTCATTCCACTTCAGCTTCATCGTAGAATTTGTGCACAAGTTATATAGGACACAGAAGGCAGTAAATAGTCTATTTGTTTTGACTGGGAATATTTGTGCACTTTCAAAAGATGCAAACGACGCTGACCACACACACAAGGCCAAACAAAATACTGAAACACTTGTTGAGGTTCTGGTCGGATTACTATTCATGTAAATAAACTCAAAAGCTCACAAATATCAAAGAACTACTTGGACGTGAAGTTAGTCCTGGAATATATAGAAATAATCTCTCTGTTGTCCCATATTAAAATGGTTTAACTCCCACTCACATTCCAATCAATGCCAGCTGTTTTAATTAGCATAATAGCTTAGTTTAGCTACTGCTCTGAGCCTGGGGTGATAATCAAGTACGTCAACAACCGAGAAACTGAGCCCATCTTGCAATTCACCATCATCTGTTTACACAAGTGACGATTGCTTTATGTGCAAGGTGTATTCACTGCAGTTTCTCCTCACAATTGGCGCGTTGGAGCATATCACGCCAACAGAACAGTTAGAAGACCGTGGGGGAAGAAAACAAAAGACGCTTCTAACAGCTGTTAGATTTTCCATTCTGAATTTAGCTGTAAATTTTCTATGTTGAATGAGTCCATTTTCATTTAATCCACTTTAAAAAAAAAAAAAAGCTACACATTGAAAACAATTTCAGGAGTGGCGTCCATTTGCAGAGGCCCATGTATTAGACAGTCATGTTGTGCTCGCTGAACGGCACCACTGAGCGGTTGAGGTCTGCCTTCTCAGGTATATTCACACAGGTGGCCACAGCCAGCTGGGCAATGTGAACTAGTCCTTAGCCAGCTCATGATGTGCTGCAGGTGTCCACCATGGCTACATCCTTGGCACCAAACAAACAACCCTCTGACAACTTGATGGCAAACAGCACACATACTGGCACACTGGCGGCATCTGAAGCAAAAAAAAAAACATATGAAACACAGGGTTAAGAGAGTAGATATAACATTAGCGGTTACATCATATTGAGTACACATAGTGGTCTCGGGCTCCACAGATACAGTGCCCTCCATGTTTGGGACAAAGACCTATCGTTTGTATACACAATGAGATATGTAATAGAGAAAAAAAATCACATGTGGCTAAGTGCACATTGTCAATTTTAATAAAGGTGTTTTTATATATTTTGGTTTAACCATGTAGAAATTACAGCAGTGTTTATACATATTCCCTCCATTTCAGAGCACCATAATGTTTGGGACATGGCTTCACAGGTGTTTGTAATTGCTCAGGTGTGTTTAAATGCTTCCATAATGCAGGTATAAGAGAGTTCTCAGTGCCTAGTCTTTCCATCACCTTTGGAAACTTTCATTAATGTTTATCAATATGAGGACCAAAGTTGTGCCAATGAAAGTCAAAGAAGCCATTATGAGACTGAGAAACAAGCATAAAACTGTGAGAGATATCAGCCACACCTTAGGCTTACCAAAATCAACTGTTTGGAACATCATTAAGAAAAAAGAGAGTACTGGTGAGCTTACTAATCGCAAAGGGACTGGCAGGCCAAGGAAGACCTCCACAGGTGATGACAGAAGAATTCTCTCTATAATAATGCAAAATCCCCAAACACCTGTCCGACTGATCAGAAACACTCTTCAGGAGTCAGGTGTGGATTTGTCAATGACCACTGTCTGCAGAAGACTTCATGAACTGAAATACAGAGGCTACACTGCAAGATGCAAACCACTGGTTAGCTGCAGTTAGCTGAACTTGCTATTTTCACCACTTCCCAAGTTGGCAAAACTTGACTTTGTCAACATTGCTCTTATTGTTTCTGCCCCAAACCCCCCTCCCCCAAAATAAAATCATCCCCACGTTACAGAAAATGCTGACTTTGATTTCTCAGTAAAACCCAAAGTTGCTCAAATGTGATTCAAACGTGTTAAAAACATTTGCATTTTTTACAGTTGCATTCACAACTTTGTGTAATACCAGGAATGACTGAGAATGCAGCATAACAAACTTTACTTTAGTGCTAAACATCCTTTTGTTGGGTTCAGACAAAGGATTTTTTAAACTAGCAATGAACATTTTTAGTTTGTCCCTTGCACAGTTCAATCAGAAGAATGTTGTTGTACTATCAGATTGCACCTTCCCGGTTCTGCTTCTCTGAAAAGGTGGCGATTAGAGACACTGCCTACCTATCACAGATCCAGCCCTTGCTGCTCATCGGCCGTTTGCAGTTGCTGCAGTTGATATGAAGAGTGGTTGATGCCTGGTTAAAACAATTGATGGAGCTGCATGTGCTCAGCTTGATCACTTCATTTGAGATGTTCCACAGTTTGAACCGCTGCAGCAGATCAATGTACGATGTGTACCAGTGTTCCTGGCAACAAATAATGAAATTTCTAAATATGCAGTGCTTTGGTCAATATTTCCCAGAACAGTTCATTCAATGTATTTTACATAAAACATTTGAAACTCTTAAACACAAGCGAGTACATAATGTTTAATAATAAGAGACACAGTGCTGAAGTAACTCAGCAGGTCCGGCAACCTCTCTGGTGAGCATGGATGGGTGACATTTTGTGTCAGCCTGAAGAAAGGTCATGATCCGAAATGTCACCTATCCATGTTCTCCAGAGAGGCTGCCTGACACCGCTGAGTTACTACTCCAACACTGTGTCCTTTATTTTGATAACCAGCATCTGCAGTTGTTTGTTTCTAATATGTCAAAATAATGTGGAAGGAACAAACAACTTGGAAAGCATTGATTCAAAGTATTTGTTTCAAAATTGGTGAAATGTGGCTGAAAGTGATAGACAAGTCAATAGACAAGTGATGGTGCAGGAGAAGCAAGGATGTACAAGATGTCAGAACGGATGCTTTCTCAGAAATTAGGAGATGGCTTAGTTGAAGTAACAATCATGAGGCCAGAACATTCTAGAATAAATCCAGTTGTGGGTTGAAATGAGTAATGGCTGAACATCTTAGATGGAACAAGCAAATTCTGAGATAACTGCTTATCTTCTGAGCTATAGTTAAGTCTTGAGATAGATAGGAATTCCAACATGAAAAAAAGCAAGGATCTGGTATCTGATCAAAACAATTAAGATTTGAAACTCAGCTTAATGGGGAATTGCATACATCTGATTGAGCTTAATTATTATAGAGGGGAAGAGAAACGGACAAAGCCAAAGGCGGAACTGGAGCTTTCAGAACAAGTCACAAAAAGTATTGACAGCCCCATCTTCAGCTAATTATATCAATCTGTAGGCAAGATTGTAATATCAGAAACTGCAGTAGATCAACTTGGTAACAGGGAGAAACAGGGATACAAGATAATCTGAGCTGCCTCCTGTTGGATTGGGACTTCTGGAATGGCAGAACACTCATAACAGATAGCCTAGGTTCTAAATAAAAGGAAACAGGAGAAAACTGCCAAAATTATAGATGCAAGCCAACATTAAAGGAAATCTAATAATATTAAAGGACCTACACAAATTATAGCACTATCTTCTAACAAAAGTCACCATCCAAAGAAACGGAGGAAAGATAGACACAAAATGCTGGAGTAACTCAGCGGGACAGACAGCATCTCTGGAGAGGAGAAATGAGTGACGTTTCTGGTCGAGACCCTTCTTCAGACTGATGTCAGGGGAGTAGACGGTACAGAGATAAAATGTAGTCGGAGACAATAAGACTGGTAGGAGAACTGGGAAGGGGGTGGAGAGAGAAAGCAAGGGCTACCTAAAGTTAGAGAAGTCAATGTTCATACCGCTGGGGTGTTAGCTACCCAAGCAAAATATGAGGTGCTGTTCCTCCAATTTGTGCTGGGCCTCACTCTGGCAGTGGAGGAGGCCCAGGACAGAAAGTTCAATGTGGGAAAAGGGAGGGCGAGTTAAAGTGCTGAGCAACCAGGAGATCAGGTAGGTTTAGGCGGACGGAGCGGAGTTGTTCAGCGAAACGATCGCCGAGCCTGCGCTTGGTCTCGCCGATATACAGGAATCCACACATGGAACAGCGGATGAGGTTGGAGGAGGTGCAAGTGAACCTCTGCCCCACCTGAGAAGACTGTCGAGGTCCTTGGACGGAGTCGAGGGGGGAGGTGTTGCATCTCCTGTGGAGATCTTCCCATCTCCTGGGGAGGGGGTGGTTTGGGTGGGAAGGGACGAGTTGACCAGGGCGTTGCGGAGGGAACTGTCTCTGTGGAGAGCAGAAGGCGGTGGAAATGGGAATATGTGGCTTATAGTGGGATCCCGTTGGACGTGGCGAAAATGTCGGAGGACGGAGGGAAGGATGGGCATGTCTGTTTAGGAGTAAAACTAGGAGGGGGAGGTTGATATGGGTGTAATGTTAAATAGGGTGGCAAATCAAGAGTAGCACCTTGCAAGAACTTTTAGGTCCTTATGTGTTGCAAGAACAAACTAATTCTTGCATCACTGGAGTTCATGTTGACAAGGAAGGAAAATTCTAAGATTAAATGAGAACTTACCAGTTCGAAGTTTGATCTGTATTTTATGAGGAGTTACAATGAGGGATTACGTGAAGACCCCGTCCAGCACGCATGCGCGACATTTCTTCAAAGCAGCGGTGTGGATTCACAGAAAAACACAACAATTGAAATAAATATAGTAAAGAAAAAATAAGAACTTAATTACCAGTTGATCTGTATAATAGAGAGTGGGAGCGGAGGGCACGTAATCCCTCATCGTAACTCCTCATAAAATACAGATCAAACTTTGAACTGGTAAGTTCTCATTTAATCTTACTATTTTACTTCGGAGTCACGTGAGTGACTTACGTGAAGACTTCAAAGCTCTGTGAATCCGAACCGTGAGCCAGCTCATGCTTCACTCACTGCCTGAAGACCTTAGAGGGAGGAAGCATGTTATACAATCAACAATAACCTGTTTGTGAACAATAAAGGTTTATTAATGATAACAAAAAACAGAGAGCTCCCCCGGCTTAAATTAACTATTAGCTGCAGACTCTAAAATTCTGTCTGCAAATGTAGCAGGTTCCGCCAGCGGCTTATTATAAAACCTTTGGAAAGTTCTCTCTGAGGACCATCCTGCTCTGGCCAGAATATGGTCCATAGGCACATCCATTCGCCTAGCCGCCGACGTAGATGCAGCCCTGGTGGAATGAGATTTGTAAACATTAGTATCGACTCCCGCGGACTTAAGCACCTGCTTGAGCCATCTTGAAATGGTTTGGCTCGTCACCTGACCATGAGGCTTCTTGTGGCTTATCCATAAGGCTTTTTCTCTCCCTCTTAAGTTATATGTTGTGTCTATGTAATTGGCGAGATGGGTCTTGGCACACAACCGTGGGTCAGGTGAATATGCCCGGAACTCCATTACTGGAGGCGTGGTACCTGGTCTAGTTTGTTTGACCAGTCCCCTGAATGTGAAATGTGATACAGTCCAATGACTCTGTCATGCTGTCCAGCCTCAGAAGGTGGAGGGACTGTACCCTTTGAGCTGACACTAGTGCCATGAGCATGACTGATTTCAGTGTAAGTTGTTCCAGCGTGAGTGACCTGGGTGGTGGCCATCCCCTAAGGTACGTCAGTACAATGCTGACATCCCAGATCTGAGTGTACCTAGGCCTAGGGGAATTGGTGTTAAAAATGCCCCTCATGATTTTGACCACTAGTGGATGGGACCCCAAAGTCAGTTGTCCTGCTGCTGGAACCAAATAAGCTGACAACGCACTCCTGGCTGTATTAATGGCGCTGTAGCTGAGTCCTTCCCGATGTAATCCAACCAGAAACTCCACAACACTGGTGGCTGTAGCTGTAGTGTAGGTAGTTCCTGTTTTGGAGCAATACCGTTCCCATTTTCTTATGTTGGTCAGGTATTGTCTCCTGGTGGACTCCCGGTGGGATGCGGTCATCATGTTGATGGCGTCCTCAGACAGTCCCAGGCCCAGTAGAGGTCTTTTTAGAATCTGCAAGCCAGGAGATTGACTCTGTCATGGCACGGGTGACTAATGCCTGACACTGGGTGGAATAATAACTCTCGACTGCTGGGGAATTCCAACGGTGTTTCAACAGCCATGTCGAAGGCCACTGGGAACCATGGCTGTGTAGGCCAGTCGGGTATTATCAAGATTCCTGAAGCGGAATCCAATTGAATCTTGCGCAATACCCGGCTGATGAGGCAGAAGGGAGGAAAAGCATAAAAGAACATTTTCCCCCAATGCAGCGAGAATGCATCAACTGCTGCTGCCTCAGGGTCTGGTTCCCAAGCGACATACGTTGGTACCTGGTGATTCAGCCTGGATGCAAATAGATCGATATCTGGTGTGCCATATTGCTTTGTAATTTCAGCAAATATTTTGGGATGTAACATCCATTCGATGTTATCATTGAATCTGCGTGACCTGGTGTTTGCCACTGTATTTTGCTTACCTGGTAGTTAAGTTGCTGATAACCAAATATGTCTTTCAACACACCATTGCCAGATTAGGTTGGCCAAATTGTCACACGATATCGACTTTACACCACCCATGTGGTTGATATAAGCCACCACCGTGGTATTATCTAATTGCAACCGGACATGTGCATGATGCGTATTAGATGAATATGCTTTTAACCCATAAAACGCACCCAACATTTCTAAGTAGTTGATACCCCGTGTCTGTAGGCAAGATGATTCAAATTTAGTCCACCCGCCCCCTGTGCTGGATTGCATGTTAGTTGCTCCCCAGCCCAAAGCACTGGCATCCGTTTGAATGGTTAATACTGGGTTGGTGATTATTATGGGACTGGAGCTGAGCCTTACGTTCCTTGCCCACCATTGTAACTCTGGAATGGATTCAGCAGTTAAACTCATAGCTCGGTCAAAGTGACCTGAGTTTTGCTTTAGTGCATGCACTTTTGCTCTTTGCAAATTTTGATAGTGCAAAGGCCCAAATTGTACAGCTGGAAAAGCTGCTACCATTTTGCCAATAACTCTAGCTACCTCCCGTATGGTTGGCTGATGTTTATTCATGAGTTTGTTGCATGATAGTGCCAATTCTGATGCTTTCCCCTTCGGCAGAGTTACAATCATGCGAACAGTATCAATCGTAAATCCAAGATAGTCCATGGCAGTGGACGGTGTAAAATTGGATTTATCTGGATGTATGACAAACCCCAAAGTTTCAAACAAACGTTTGGTGGCTGCTACTGCCAAAATGGCTGTCTCCAAGGTTTTCCCTACTATTAAAATGTCGTCTAAATACGCCATGACTATATGCTTTTGTTTCCTCAATAATGCCAAGGCAGGTTTTAAGATTTTAGTGAACAGCCTTGGAGCGGAGGTTAGCCCATTTGGTAAGGCTTTAAATTGCCATAGCTGTTTCATCCAGATAAATTTTAAGTATTTACGATGCTCCTTGTGTATGGGTACTGAGTAGTAGGCATCTTTTAAATCAATGCTTGCTAGAAAGTACCCTCTAGAAACCAATAGTCTGGCTGTTTCAAAAGTATCCATCTTGAAATGTATATACCTGACAGACTTGTTTAAAGTAGTTAAGTCAATGATGATGCGACGTCCACCATCTTTTTTGATTTTAGTGAAAATATTAAGACACAAATTCCAAAGGTTCATGTTTTGTTCTTTCAATGACACTTGCT
Source organism: Okamejei kenojei (assembly GCA_035221665.1). Taxonomy (NCBI): domain Eukaryota; kingdom Metazoa; phylum Chordata; class Chondrichthyes; order Rajiformes; family Rajidae; genus Okamejei; species Okamejei kenojei. The sequence goes on along the minus strand of CM069152.1, from coordinate 38,540,005 downwards.
TGTAACCTCATCAGTTCAGCTTGACCCTCTTGTTTCTCTTTGACTGAGAGGGTGAATACCCTTTTGGGTATATGCTGAACTGGCGGAATGTTTTCATGAACAAAGTCAATTTTGTGGCCATGAACGCTGCTGAGTATATACTTGTCATTAGTGATGGATTCCCATGCATCCAAAAACAAGTGCAATCTCCCCCCTGTTAGTATAGAGCCCCTACTGCTCATATGCTGAGAGGAACCAGACCCACCTACCTCCATGGTTATTGGTGCTTCTTCAGCCTCTTCGCTTGGCGATGAGGCGTCTGCTGGGCTGTAGAGGGTTGATGTTGATGTTGATGTTGTTGGGGGTGGCGCATTTTCCATGGGGTCCGCTCTGGGCCCTGGCCTAAAAAAGGCTTATGGGGAATGGTTGCGGACCCCGAGCTTTCACCAGTCCCATAGTGTGGTCGACGACTGGTGGACGCCATGGGGTACTGCCGCCTGGGTTTGTTAGGTCTGCTCGGTCCCAAACCTGCCCTCACGAGACCAAAGGTCTTGGATTCTTCCTCTAGGTCTTTCACCTTTTTTGGAAGGTCTTTCCCAAAGAGCAGAATAGGAGGTTCTGAACCCGGTGTTTTGCAGAGTCCCGCAAATTTAGGGTTGAGGGCAGGCTTGATAATTTCCTTCCGTAAATTGTTTATTTCATATTGAGTGGTGCACAGCAGAGCTAATGTGTCTTGCTGATTTGTGGAGATGTCCGCACCATCAATGGACCGAGCATAAGATGTTATTCCTGCAGTCAGGAGTTTAAGGATTTTCTGGAGCTTCAACTTCAGGTTCCTGATGTTCTGCCCCAAATGTCCCCAAATTTGGCTGTTTACAGCGGGTACATTCAATGATGTACAATTTACTGGGGCTGTATATAGTTCAAGAGCCTCATTGACCACCTGTTCTTGTAGGGGTTTTGAGGACAGGTGGTTAATGCTGGCTGCAAGTTTCGGCTCTAATGGCCGACCCGCTTGTGGAATGGCCACGTAGCGGTTGACCACACCCAGCAGCTCTTCCTGATCCTGTACACCCTGCGTACTCCCGATATCTTCAGCCAGTGACCCCTCTTCTTGACCAGCCCAGACCTGGTCGCCAATGCTGCCTTCAAAAGAAGGTGAAGCAATGGCCAGTGCCGTAAAGGGCACTGCGGGAGTGCCTGAACTCCCTTGGCGAGGCTGCTGCTGCTCTCTCAGCAGATCTCGCTGGAGCAAATGCTCCATAAGCCGTTCCATGCGGCTTAGGCGGCTGCCTGTGTCGCTCTCGAGCGGTGAGGCATCTTCATCCGAATCGTCGGACACTACCGCCCGGTTCTGGCTGCAGGTACCTCCAGACTGCTGCTCAGGCAGCACGAGCGGTGCTGGGCTCGGCTCGGTAGTTATACACGCCGCCTCTTGCCCCCCTCCAAAGAGCATTCCTCAACGGAGGGGGCGAGCTGCAGACTTCTTTCCTCTGGTCTTGCTCATTCTTTCTGGAAAACAAGCAGACCACAGAGAAAAAGACACACGGCCACGGTAAAACTTACCTGTCGGCCCGACTTTTCAATTTGTAGTGGGAGCGCCTTGAACTCCCGTTCGTCGCGGGTGCACTGCATGAACGCTAATGTCGCGCATGCGTGCTGGACGGGGTCTTCACGTAGTCACTCACGTGACTCCGAAGGAAAATTCTATGCATGAATTACGTTCAATGCCAGGGAAATGTCATGTGATTAATAATTCCAGGATGCTGACTATCTCATAATTACGATTTTAGAGATAAAACCACACTATTTTAAATCGATAATATAGTTATCCATTAACATAAACAAAATACCTAATATTCAAACATTAACAACATATTGTTTGGACTGTATCAAATGGCAATCGTGAATCTTTGAGCATCAGAGCAGGGAGGTTCTACTGCAGTTGTACAGGGTCTTGGTGAGACCAGACCTGGAGTATTGAGTACAGTTTTGGTCTCCTAATCTGAGGAAAGACATTCTTTACCAAACTGATTCCTGGGATGGCAGGACATTCATATGAAGAAAGACTGGATAGACTCAGCTTGTACTTGCTAGAATTTAGAAGATTGAGGGGGGATCTTATAGAGACTTACAAAATTCTTAAGGGGTTGGACAGGCTAGATGCAGGAAGATTGTTCCCGATGTTGGGGAAGTCCAGAACAAGGGGTCACAGTTTAAGGATAAGGGGGAAGTCTTAGGACCGAGATGCGAAAATTATTTTTCACAAAGAGAGTGGTGAATCTGTGGAATTCTCTGCGACAGAAGGGAGTTGAGGCCAGTTCATTGGCTATATTTAAGAGGGAGTTAGATGTGGCCCTTGTGGCTAAAGGGATCAGGGGGTATGGAGAGAAGGCAGGTACAGGATACCAAGTTAGATGGTCAGCCATGATCATATTGAATGGAGGTGCAGGCTCGAAAGACCGAATGGCCTACTCCTGCACCTATTTTCTATGTTTCTATGATGGGCACAGAAAAGGTGAATGGTCAGTCTTTCTCCTGGATAGGTGACTTTAAAACTAGAGGGCACAGACTTATGGTGAGAGGAGAAAGGTTTAAAGTGGTATTTGAGAAACAGTCACACAGACACAGTGTAGTGGGTATATAGAACAAGCTTCCAGACAAAGCTGTGGGGGGTTTATTACAATATTTAGATGCCAAGACCAACTCTTAACTGCCAGCACATAATACATATCCCTCCATTCCCTGCATCTCAAAAGTCTGTTTAATGCCTCAATTGAATCTGCCTCCAACACCATCCACGGCAGCATGTTCCAGGCAAGCCTGCGTAAAAATACTTGCTTCACACCTCCTTTAAACATTGCCCCTCTCACTGAAAACTTTGCCTGCTGGTACTTGACATTTCCATCCTTTGAAATAGATTCTGTCCATCCAATCTATCATCATTAAAAAAACATTTAGACAGGAACATGGATAGGAAAGGTTTAGAGCAAAAACGGGCAAATAAGACTAGCTCATAAAGACATCATATAGCATGGATGAGTTGGACCCACTGCAAATAAATTAGCATAGTTTATAGATTATGTAATGCCTGATGAAGAAAGCAATAAATTGGCCTCTCAACTAAATGGACTGCAAATTTTGATCTTCTTTTGAGATAGTCTTGTATGTCACATCACAATAAAACTGCAAAACGAGGACAGCTTGGTGCACTGTAGAAGTTTGTAAGAAGGAACTGCAGATGTTGGTTTAAAGCAAAGATAGACACAAAAATCGGGAGTAACTCAGCGGGACAGGCAGCATCTCAGGAGTGAAGGAATGGGTGACGTTTTGGGTCAAGACCCTTCTTCCGACACTATATCCTGTCCCCATGTTCACCAAGACTTTTCTTATGGCATCAAAAGGAATTTTGAATCAAAAGGAATCAAAAGTAAACCCTCACCCGCTGAATTACTCCAGCATTTGTGTCTACCTTTAAAGAAACATATATCAAGGTTCAATACTAGTTTGAAGTGAGCCCAATTTTCCTCGTGTAGCTGTCACATGACTGGAAGTCATTTTGCTCACAAATATCACCCATTTTTTAAATTGTTGCCGTGACCCGAGATAAGTGTCACACCCCATTCCAACCGCGTTTAATAATATCTAAATTTTACCTGTGTCTGCTCATCAATTTCTTTCCGAATACGGTCACCAAGGACAATAAGGACAGATACAGCCATTTGCACATCTCCCTGCTCTGCATAGTAATGCAGCATGTCTTTAACAAGGGAATTAAAGTAATCAGCAGGCAGATAGGCATCATAGAGAGGCTGTGAGATTGACATAAGGGAAAAGGATTCAATCGGGCTTAAGCACACGGTCTCCGTTTCATTTCCACTGACATGTGGAGACTCCACTTTATCCTGCAGATGGTCTGGCACAGAAGGGTTATCTATAATTTCATGACGCAGTTGAAACGCTTCCTGGGGCAAAATATATTCGTGTTCCTCTGCTAACAGACAGAAAGACAGCATGTAAGAACATTTTGGTTTTGCTGTTAAAAAGCAAGAAACATGAACAAGGATCCAATTAAAGAACAGCACTTTTATATATGGTTGTATAAACAGTCACATCAACTCTGCACAACATAGACAATGCAATCACATATCTGGGAGTGCGCTGGCTGAGGTTTTACTGGACTGAAAACCTGAAGCTGAGTGCTGATGGGCAAGAGAACCATGGGTGTTGCAATTTATCTCAGAGACCAGATTAAAAACACTGTCAAACTTCAATTCTTGCTTGCTGTAAAAAAAGCACTGAACAATTTGTGATATTATACTGGATATATTTATGAAAAGTTTAAGCAAAAGGGAGGATCGTGTAGAGCCGTGAAGCCTTGATTTAAAAGCTCAGGCATTCAAAAGCACACATCAATAATATTTGCAAGAGAGGGCAGCACAGTGATGCAGCTGCAGAATGCTACCCTACAGCACCAGAGACCCTGGTTCAATCCTGGTGCTGTCTGAATGAAGTTTGTACGTTCTCCCTGTAACCTGCGTGGGTTCACTCTGGCAAGCTCCGGTTTCTTCCCACACTCCAAAGATATACAGGTTTGTAGACTAAATGGCTTAGGATAGTTTTAGTGTGCAGGGATAGTTGGTCGGCTCGGACTCTGTGGGCCAAAGGGCCTGTTCCTGCGCTGGAAACGGAACTAAAACCAAAAAAGAATGAAACACAAGCTGGCAGCCATATTGCAGCAAGATGTTTGAACATCTACAGGAAAGGTCAAATAATTGCCATGTTTACGTAGGCTCACTACATAACCCACAGGATGCCACACACCCGCCCACCCACACACACGCAGCATCTTCTGCAATGTCTCCAGTCCTGTGCAAGGCATGACGCCTAACACTTCAACTTGCATGCCTAACATTATAGACCCTTACACTATGAAATTTGCAACCTAGAAAGCTTTGCATATAAATTACAAATAGGGAATTATGCAAAAACATTTAAATAAACCCAGTAGGGCACTTGTTTTATCAGTATTTTTTTAAATTATCAGTAATTTTAACATTCCAGAAAGTACATTCAGGTTGCAATATGGACAACTCCAATGTTGTTTAGAGAAACCACCATTTTTAACACTGGCCAATCTATTCAAAAATCAACCTTGAAGGATCTCCCTGCATGAGAATAAACCTTGATACAACCAGTGAAACTATTTCAATGTTGGAACAGGAAAAAGTTTTTTAATTCTGGACATTGCACTCGTTCTCACCCAATGGCTAACGATGGCCTGTTTCATTTATCATTATTACTTTTTTGCATATCTTTCATTCATTTGTCTATCTCTCTCCACATCAACATCTACACCCTCATTTCCTGTTCCCCCGACTGTCTGAAGAAGGGTCGTGACCTAAAAGGTCACCTTTTCCTTTTCTCAGGAGATGCTGTCTGATTTGCTGATTTACTCCAGCTTTTTGTGTCTATCTTTGGTTTAAACCAGCATCTGCAGTTCCCTCCTACACAAATTTAGCCTCCACTAACTCTCTGAATAACATCTATTTGTAAATACCACTGCCAAATGAAAATCACCCAATGGTGGTCAGGAAATCAATATAACTACTGTTTATAAATAACAATTGCTTAAAGACAGATCTTCCATTTTCCCTTTTGACTTGGTGATGCGTGCAATAACTAGAGTAATTTTGCCTGATACTTTTGTGAGAAGGTGCTCACCAGGAGCATTTTCATGATCCACCAAGTAAAGGTCATCTTCATCTCCTTCCACGTCTCCAAATAGATAATCTGCAGGCACATCACTACCTTCTGTTTCCTCGTTCTCTGTGGCACAAGGAAAATCTCAATCAGATTATATATGAAAAAGCGTGAGAAATACTTTACTCGTGGAAAACCCATTGCCTATGAGAAAATATAACCAGCAGTAACAATGGTAAACTGAGCAATACCATAAGATGCAGTCCTAATAAGATCATGAGGAGAATACAACTTCCACTTCATATCATGCTTCCGTCCACAGATTCCAATTTCAGTTTTCACAGGGACAGAAGAAATCAACAGTAAATTGGTGAGGTTTTTACAATCTTTATCCATTGACAGATACACACTTTATGCCCCAATATTTCTGTTTAATTTAAAATAAATCATTATGAACAACAATCAGAATGGAATTTAATTTGTATTGCCGCCCAAATTGACGTGGGATGAAAAAACGTGTTAGCAAAATGTGCTGAATCTGCCATCATCATTCACTATTTCCATTGAGGTCATTAATGTAGAAGTAATGAAGCATCCACCTTTTAGTGGACTCAGATTTAAGATTAGGCAACAGGAAAACAAAACAGGTGGATGTAGACCATTTCTCAGGTAAAGAACATTTTCTAAAATATGACCCATGTAATTGAACATTTCAGAACATGCAGCTTAGTGAATGTGACATGATTGTGAAAACTGGAGTCAGAATAGATCATAAATTGTCACCTCACAAACTACTTGCTGAAAATAGTTTGTGATATTGAAGGATACTTGCTGTTCTGATGTTGCACAAATCAATTAAATCAACAAGAGAAAACAGGGAACACAGACTAGCTTGACTGGCATAACAGTGGGGAACATGCAGGAATCCATTGTCAAGGAAGTGGTAACAAAGTACATGACAAATAACCAAACTGAGCAGAGAGAACACAGATTTTATGGGATCCAAGGAGAGATAGCTGAATGGATAGAAAATTGGCTTCATGGACAGGTGGTGGTGGAAGATTGTTTTTCCAGACTGGAGGCCTGTGGCTAGCGGTGTGCCTCAAAGGTCAGTGCTGGGCCCGGTGCTGTTTGTCATCTATATCAATGATTTGGATGAGAATGTACAAGGTATGAATAGCATGTTTGCAGTTTACACTAAATTGGGTGGTATTGTACATTGTGGTTGTAAAAAAATCGCAGCAGGATCTTGATCGGTTGGGCAGGTGGGCTGAAGAATGGTTGATGGAATTTAATAGAGAAACGTGAGGTGTTGCATTTTGGAAAGTCTAACAGGGCAGGACCTACATAGTGAATGGCGGGGCTCTGGGGGGGGGGGGGGGAGTGCTGTAGAGCAGTGGGATCTAGGAGTGCAAGTACATAGTTCCTTGAAAGTGGCATCACTGGTGTATAGGGTGGTCAAAAAGTATTTTCGGCACATTGGCCTGAATCAGAGTATTGAGTATAAGAGTTGGAAGGTCATGTTACAATTCTTCACAACATTGGTGAGGCCTCATCTAGAGTATGACGCTCAGTTTATGTCACCACGTTACAGGGAAGATGTTGGTAAACTGGAAAGAGTGCAGGGAAGATCTACAAGGATGTTGCCAGGACTTGTAGGCCTGAGCTATAGAGGTTGAGCAGACGAGGACTTTATTCCTTGGAACGCAGCAGGATGAGGAATGGTCTTATAGGGGTGTTACAAGACCAAGGGAGGAATAGATCAGTTAATGTAAGTTGGGCCAAAGGGCCTGTTTCCACACTGCATGATTATGATGAAAGGGAAATCATTTGATAAATCTGTGCACAATCATTAGAAGTCAGCAGGCAGGTGTAGCAAGTAGTTAAGGCAGCAAACAGCTTATTGGCCTTTATTGCAATGAGATTGGAGTTTAGAAATAGGTAAGTTCTATTACAATTGTATAGGCTGTTAATGAAGCCACATCCAAAGTTCACAGTCAGAGTTTTCCCCTGCAGAAACAGGCCCTTTGGTTCAACTCGTCAATGCTGTCTAAAATGCCCCATCCAACCCAATTCCACTTGCCTAGCCCTATATCCCTCTAAACCTTTGCTATCCATATTCCTGTCCCTGTCCTAATGTAATTTAAATATTATTGTATTTGCCTCAACTATTTTAGTTCCATATACCTATCACCCTAAGCGTGAAAAAATATATACAGTGTCTTGGTCCTCTTATACAAGAAAATATATAATAGAATTAGAGGTGAAAGCTATGAAGCTAACTTTTGTGTTGAGAGGATTAACCCGTCAGGCAGGGTCTATTTTCTTTTGGGTTTTAAAGCACGAGAGGTGAACTTATTGAAACATAGAAGATCCTCAGGGGCATGGCAGAATAAATGTTGAGATGCTCTCCTGGTAGGGGGTCCACAACGTGGAGACATGGACACTTACCTTGAAAGTCATGACTTGAAACTGAGGTGCGCAGAAAAATTCATTATAAAGAAAGCATTGAATCACTGGAACAATCCACCCCAGTGAATTGGGATGGTAAATCAATAGAAAATGCAGGTACATTTTGAAAGATTGGAGGCAATGAGGATCTGGCACAGAGAAGATGTTGTGGCCAGGGTAGATTAGTTATCATCGTACTGAATGGCAGTGTATGCTTGAAGGGCTGAGTGGCCTACTCTTACATTTTATGATTCCGATGCCAAACCTTCAGCACTAACAAATCATAAGCAAAGTAGAAATGCATATCATTGAGTAACTGGATTAACTTTAGTTCAGCTCAAGTCCCACTACATGTACCTTCATTCGCAGTGATCAATGGGTTTGAGGGATCTATATGATTAACTTCCTGTCGATTTTCAGCCTTTCCTCTCTCCAATCTGGTTTCATTGCCAAGGGGTGCAGAGATCTCCTTAAAACTTTGAATGGAAATAAAACATGAATCGATGAAATTAATCAGTTATTAGACAGATAGGCACTGAAGAAGGGTCTCGACCCAAAACGTCCCATTCCTTCATTCCAGAGATGCTGCCTGCCTCTCCAGCGTTATGTGTCTATCTTCAGTTTAAACCAGCAACTGCAGATCCTTCCTACACAATCAGTTATGTTAAATGGAATAAACACGTTTTCCCAAAAATCCACCAGCTTTGAGTAAAACTGAAGTGGGGTCCTCAAAATAGAAAACAATCATTCATTAAACTAAAAAAAAGCCATATTTGCAACAAAAACATATTTATAAATTCAACCAGTGTATAAGTTAATCTAAACAAGCACAAGTTTGTAGTCCCAAATGCGATCTTGAAAAATAATTTCACAGTGGGAGGACTATTACCCCACCCCCCCACCCCCCCCCCCCAACAATGACATTGTTTCTGCTCTTCCCACCTGTTCATAAGAGGCAACCCTCCAGTCTTGCCAATACTCTGATTTAAGTTCACAGCTGAAATGGCACCTGGGTTGGAATACACAATTCTCAGCATTGTCCAAGTCTGGGCCACCTAAACAGAGAAAATGAATATTAAATCTCCAAAGCAACTTATTGGCAATGAAGTGCAATGCACAACAGTGAACTGACAGATTCAACCCAACAATGCAATACTTAAGCCACATCATTCAAAACTGTATTTATAGTAATCATGGAGTGTCATAGAGCATGGAAACAGAACCTTTGGCCCAACTTGCCTATGTTGATCAACATGCTCCATCTACACTATTCCCACCTGCCTGAATTCGGCCCATATCCCTCGAAACCTTTCCGATCCATGCACCTTTTATATGTTGTTATAGTATCAGCCTCAACTACCCCCTCTGGCAGCTCGTTCAGCCTGTGTGTGGAAAAGTTGCAGTTCAAGTTCTTTTCCCTCTCACTATAAATCTATGTCCTCGGGTTCTTGATTCCCCTCCTCTGGGTAAGATACTCTGCGCATCTACAACTGTTTATTCCCCTCGTGATCTTATACACCTCCAGAAAACCCCACCTGTTCTTCCTGCACTCCCAGTGAATACAATCCTAGCTTGTCCAACTTCTCCCGGGACTCAGGCCCTCAAGTCCTGGCAACATCCTCACAAATGTTCACTGTGCCCCATCATGAAATAAATTTAAAAAACAGATAGAAATAAATGGGAAGAAAAATATCCTCAGCATTTTCGCTGAAGTATTCATACCCAATTTTGACCAACACAAATATGAGAGGAGTCATAAAAATCATACAAATCCCATTCATAGGGTTCTGATAACAGAGTGAGTCATTCCTTTTGAGAGTACTTTTAGTGATGGTACTATGAAACATCTCAAAAGGAATGTGGTTGGCATTATGTCAATGCAAGCCCGATTTTCAGTTTTGTTATTCATCATTTATCAAATTACCAATTGCTGGAAAATTGGTATAGGGAGGGATAGAAAGATACGTTTGTTTTTATTATGGCATCAATGCTCGAGACTTCAGTCATACCCGGAGCCAGAGCACTTTTCATTTTCAATAATGCATCATTTATGAACAATCAAAACATTCATCCAACATCATAATCCAATCCACTTTGTGATGCTGCTTGCTGTAGCTGGCAACCCAACTAATGCTCACGAGGATTCGCAGCGTATAATTCATGGCTGGAAGACACAGCTGCCCTCACTTTGCCTTGAGTGGTACGTGCTTACCAGCAGGCGCCTACCTCTTCTCTGTTCCTGTTAGAATCAATGCAGGAACAAGAGAAGCCTGTAGTAATTAAACCTCGTGAAATATTTAACAGGGAACTTGCACCCTCACCTAAGTAATGGCAGTACCTGATAACGATACAATTCTTTAGCAATTTTTGCATTATGATCACAGAGCTCAGCCAACGAGCGGCCAGTTAGAAGATATTGCTGTGCCATGTTGACAAACCAGTCCATGGAGTTGCTGCCCACTTCGGTTTCAAACACATTAAGAGCACTGGATACATTTGCAAACTGCTCTGATAAATCGGGCTTCTTGAAGAAAAAAATGGGATAGCGTCTGTCACCTCCATAGGTTTTCCGATTCGAGTCGCTTGTAAACATGCTATCTTTTCCTGCAAAAGCCAAGTCTCCAAATAACCCATAGCACAATCCTTCTGGATTAGCTCGATCAACAGGCCTGCTGGCATCCTTGAACATGTGCTGGTATAGTGTACTATCTTTTGATCCTGAAAGTAAGTAATAAGGATCATGAATGTGACGCCACATAATCCCCGTGGTGACATCCTTGTGCTCCTCAAACATTGCAAATGGAATGTAAGGGCGGCGAATATCCCAGACGTAAATGTTGTGATCGACCATCATGGAACAGGTTGCTAGATGGTACTTTACTTCTGGTCGCCATTTCACACGAGCTACTGAGGCAATAGTCTGTACACAGTAGATCTCCTTGGCCCTGTTTGTAGTCATGTCCCACACTTTCACCATTTTATCCCGTCCTCCTGTTGCCAACCATTGCCTGGAAAAGGAATATTAAACAACGTTGTTTGTTTTTAAATGGCATTCATAGTACATGGTGTCACTATCAAAGCTGGTGTATTTTTCAATTATCAATTGTTATCCTTTTTCAATTTATACCAATGCTACAAGCCCAAGAAGCTCAGTGGTTTTAATGATGGTGATCATCTGTTTCCTGTACTCCTTCCCCATCCCCTTCCTTCCAAGGCTTCCTCATTATAATCCCAAATTGTGTATTTTCCCAGTTTCTCTCCTCTTTCATTTTATGCCCTCTCCAAACACATTTTGCTCCAAGAGACTACTTTTGCAGTTCCTCAGCACTGTTGCAACTGGATGGCTGATCATCCAGTGGGCTCCAATGTTAGCTAATATTGTTAAACAATTCTTCCCCCCCATAGACTGTTCCCTTCTCCTTCAAATCACTTTTCTCAAAATAATCCTCTCAAATCCTCTACTATCCCACCCAATTCCAAACTTCCACTCATCTCCAAGAACTTAATTGTGCCCTCACCCTCCAGCATCCATGGCAATCTTTTCTGGAACTGCTTGTTTAAATCATACTTCGCCTGGCACAATGGCATTAATGACTTGTATAAAAGCAGTCCCATTACTGTGAAGGAGATGATCTAACTGACCTTAATCTTCTCAATATGTCTGCAGGCTTCTACACAGTTGACTACATCATTCTCCACCACTGCTTCTCCGCCATCATAAGGGACCACGTTCACCTGGTCATACTATAATTACCTACAGAGAATGACCTAGGATGGTCTCACACCACATTAATATTTCCTTTTTTGTTAAATATTTTCATTAGAAGTACATATTAAAAGAAGAATATACATGTCACATACATTCTTAATATTATTAATATTAACCATTATATCTTATTTGTACTTCTATGCATTTAAATTTTTTTTAATACAGGTAGGAAATAATAGAGAAAAATAAAGTAAAAATAGAAAATCAAAAAGATGAATGAAGTGTTAAGCAGGTTATACATCATTGGAGATATATCTATGGTTTATTATGTGTGATTCTTCGTCTATTCTTTCATTCAGGCTTCAGTCAACTTCTCGCACCGAGCCATTTTGACCCTTTAAATATTCAATAAATGGAGACCATATCCCTCTGAAATGATCCAGCTTGTCCAGTAGGACAAGTCTTAAGCTTTCCAGGTGAAATGTCTCCGACATTCCTGTAATCCACATTTTGATTGTGAGGGATGTAGGACCTTTCCAAAATTTCAATATTAATTTTTTCCCAATTATTAAACTGTAATCGATAAAAATTATTTGATTTGTTGTTATTAATTGATCTGTTTCTAATATTCTTAATATTATTAATTTTGAGTCAGGGACCAAATTCGTATTAACAACATTCGAAATTATCTTAAATATTTCTGTCCAAAAGTTAGTAATTTTTATACAGTTTGTGAATGAGTACGTTAAATTAGCTTCTAAGTGCTGACATTTTTCACATATGGCAGATACATTTGAAAAAATTCTACGTAATTTGAATTTTGAATAATGCAATCTATGTAATACTTTAAATTGTATCAAAGAATGTCTAGCATTTAACGAACGGTGGTGTATATGTTGTAAACTTTCATCCCATACTTCTGGTCTGATTATTTGACATAATTCGCTTTCCCATAATTGCCTATATATTTCTGTCATTGGTACATCGTTTTCCAATAAAATATTATAAATATATGATATCAATTTTTCTGTGTTCGGGTGTTTATTTAGACATTCATCTAACATTTCTGTCTTTCTATTTCTAAATTCCTGTGTATTTGATTTTACATAGTCTCTGATTTGTAAATATCTAAAGTAATCTTTTGAATGTAATCCATAAATTTGTTGAAATGAAAGAAATGAGTTTTCCCTGTAGAGATCGCCCATCTTATTAATTCCATAGTTTTTCCATTGTAAAAAACCTTTGTCCATCATTGAGGGTTTAAATGTAACATTGAATGTAACATTTAAATGGAGAGAGCTAGTGGTATACATTCCAATTTTAATGTTTTCTTTAGTTGTTTCCAGATACATATCCCACTTTCTATTATAGAGTTTTCGCTATAGGTTTTCTTACCTAGTTTAGTATTGGTTCAAAAGGTGAACAATCTTCTTTTTCCATTTTTAACCAATTTGTTGTTTATCTATTTCTTCCAACCAAAAGATAATATATTTAATATTAATATTAATATTTTAATATTAACTGTCTAGTAATAAAACATAAAATTTGGCATTGCTAGACCTCCATTTATTTTTGATTTACATAAATGTTTTATTATTTATTCTATGGCTCTTATAATCCCAGATAAAGTTGGTGACTATGGAGTCAACCTTAAAAACAATTTTAGGAGGGTATATCGGAATCAATTGGAAAAGATATAGTAATTGCGGGAGAAAAATCATTTTCATTGCATTAATTCTACCTAGCATTGAAATATGTAATGTTTTCCAATATATTCTTACGTAATTTATTCAGTAAGAGTGGGAAATTAGATTTAAATAAATAATCAAATCTTTTTGTTACATAAATTCCAAGATATTTGATTTTTTCGTTTGCTATCTTAAAAGAAAATTGTTGTAATATATGTGGGTCATTTACCATTATTGACATATGTTCACTTTTATTCCAATTAATGCTATATCCTGAGAATGAGCCAAATTCAGTTATTAAATTTAATAAATTTGAAATACTAATTTCCGGCTTTGTAATACATTATCTGCATATAAGGAGATTTTATTTTCAGTTTCTCTAGTTTCATACCCATATATTTCAGGATGTAATCTCACGCTTTGAGCTAATGGCTCAATTGCGAGTGCAAACAATAGTGGGGATAAGGGACAACCTTGTCTACAGCCTCGAAATAAATTAAATTTAGTTGATAACATTTGATTTGTAAGTATTCTAACTGTTGGATTAATAATAATTTAACCCATGTAATAAACTCTCCCAACTTAAAAGTTTCCATGACCGAAAACAGATAAGACCATTCCACCTGGTCAAAGGCTTTCTCTGCATCTAACAAGATAATTACTAGGTCTTTATTAATACCTCTTTTCGAATATCTAATATTGAATAATCGTCTCAAGTTATATGAGGAATATCGTTTTGGTATAAATCCTGTTTGATCCGGGTGAATTAATTTATTGATCACTGTGCTTAGTCTTTGTGCTAGTATTTTGGATAATATTTTTTTATCAGTGTTTAAAAGAGCTATAGCTCTATATGATCCTGGATCATCCGGATCCTTGTCTATTTTAGGTACAAGTGTTATAATAGATTCATTTAATGTTTCTGGTAGTTTCTGTTGGGTATAAATGTATTCATAGAGTGTCTTCAAACGTGGTGCAATCAGATCATAAAATGTTTTATAAAGTTCTGAACCAATACCATCTGGTCCCGGAGTTTTACCATTTTTTAATGATCTGATAGATTCTTCGATTTCTTTTGCTGTTATTTCAGCGTTTAGTGATTCTCTATTTTATAAATCCAACCCTTTTAGATTACATTTTTTTTTTTAAATGCTTCTATTCCTATCTGGTTTTCTGTCGTTTTGACTGAGTATAAATTTGTATAATATTGCAAAAATCTCTCATTAATATCTTTAGGTTGTACTAGTGGTTCACCATTGTGTGATTTAATCCTATGGATTATTTTTTCTCCCTCCAATTTCCGTAATTGACGAGCCAACAATTTTTGGGGTTTATCTCCGAATTCAAATTGTAATTGTTTAGTATATTGATAGAGTTTTACAACTTGATCTGAATATATTTTATTTAATTTATATTTCAATGCAGCGATTTTATTATGTTTTATCATGGTTGGATTTGCAGCGTTCTCTGTGTCTAATTGTTTAATCTCCTTTTCCAATGCCTGTTGTTCCCTCCGATTCTCTTTATTATAAAATGCTTGAGAAGAAATCATAATTCCACGGGCATATGCTTTAAAAGTTTCCCATAATAGGGAAGAAGATATTTCCGGCTTATCATTTATTTCAAAGAAAATCTTGATCTGTTCTGTAATGTATTCCTGAGTTACTTTGTCCTTTAAAATTTGTGGGTTAAGTCTCCATTGTCCCTGTTTTTTCATTTTACCATTTATTTTGATCATAAATGTTAAAGGTGCATGATCTGAGATTGTAATATTATGGTATTTTGAATTGTAAGTGAGTGAGATAAGTTTAGAGTCTACCAAAAAATAATCTATTCTTGAATACATTTTGTGTACAGGTCAATAAAATGAGTATTCTCATCCAGTTGGGTTTTATATTCTCCAAACGTCTTTAATATTACTAGTACCCATGTATGCATTTAATAAGTCACTGGAATGCGATTTGATTTTCCGTTGTCTTGATGATCTGTCTAAATAAGAATCTAGGGTACAATTTAAATCTCCCCCAATTATTAGGTTATGTTGTGCTAATTCCGGGATGGTATTAAATATTTTCTTAAAGAACAATGGGCCGTCAAAGTTTGATCCGTAAACATTAACAAAGATAATTTTTTGTGCGTTTAATTCTCCTATTACAATAATATATCTGCCATCACTGTCAGTTATAGTTGATGTGTGTTTAAATAAAGTACCTTTACGAAATAATATTGCTACACCTCTGGGTTTGTGTGTAAAAAAAGAATGATACGCTTTATCTGTCCATTTAGCTTTCAATCAATGCGCTGCATCTTTTTTTAAGTGTGTTTCTTGGATAAAAATTACATCTACTTTAAGTGCTTTTAAATGTGCTAATACTTTACCTCTCTTAATTGGTTCATTAATACCTTTAACGTTCCAGTTACAAAACGTTATTCCTTCATTCCCCATATTCATTTTTAAGTCTTGCATCTTTAGTTTAGGGAGGTCTATAATGGAGCAAATGGTTCAGTTCGACAGGCCCGACCTTACACCCGAACTCTGAATGGACAAATTTCAAGACCCTTGGATGTCTCTCACATATATCTCCTTTGATCTAATTTATAACTCCAATCAAACTTAAAATAATAATGATAGATTATAATATGAATAAAAAAGGGATAGATTAAGAAGTTAGTGATGTGCACAAAGAAGGAAAAAACTACATTTAGTATTAGTGTAGTTAGTGATAGCCATACTAACATGGCTAACCATCTACCGACTTCCGTAGTTGATGTTACAAACTTAACCAGCTCCATGGTTTCTTAAAATTAGTATTCCATAACAGTATTTTACCGGGGATATTAAATTCTGAAGTATTCGGGTTCCATTAGTCGGGATTGTGAGGATACATATATTTAAAACATATTAAATAATATAATTGCAGAGCATTGAATATAGGAGTAGGGAAGTAATGTTAAAATTGTACAAGGCATTGGTAAGACCAATTCTGGAGTATGGTGTACAATTTTGGTCGCCTAGTTATAGGAAGGATGTCAACAAAATAGAGAGAGTACAGAGGAGATTTACTAGAATGTTGCCAGGGTTCCAGCAACTATGTTACAGAGAAAGGTTGAACAAGTTAGGTCTTTATTCTTTGGAGCGCAGAAGGTTTAAGGGGGGACTTGATTGAGGTCTTTAAAATGATGAAAGGGATAGACAGAGTTGACGTGGATACGTTTTTCCCATTGAGGGTAGGGAAGATTCAAACAAGAGGGCATGACATGAGAATTAAGGGACAGAGGTTTCGGGGTAACATGAGGGGGAACTTCTTTACTCAGAGGGTGGTGGCTGTGTGGAATCAGCTTCCAGCAGAAGTGGTGGAGGCAGGATCGATTTTAACATTTAAGAGTAAAGTGGATAGGTATATGGACGTGAAGGGAATGGAGGGGTATGGTCTGAGTGCAGGTAGATGGGACTAGGGGAAAACAAATGGTCGGCACGGACTGGAAGGGCCGAGAGGGCCTGTTTCCGTGCTGTAATTGTTATATGGTTATAATAAAAAAAAGAAAAAGGGAGGAATTTTTTTTTTTTAAAAGAGTTCCAAGGAGGACAAATGAAATCAAACTTTATATTCAGCGCAATAACAATTACTATTTATCTGATTCTAAATAATTCAGTTATGATTAAGTATTAGTCAATAAAATGGTACCGCGCTATAGTTTTAGTATTGATTAGTTATTTGTATTAATAGTGCTATTATTCTAATTATTAGTATCCATGGGAGAGTTTCCAATCCACATCTTTCTCCAGCTTCCTTAGACAAGTCCTTAGTTCCATCCAATCCTGCAAAGTCAGTTTATTCCTTGATGTAGTTCGATTTTAAAGATATAATTCAATCTTCCACTTGATCCTTAGTCTTCTGGGCAAAGTCCAGTGCTTCCACAGGGTTGGTGAAAAAATGTTGTTTCTGATTGTAAGTGACTCTTAGGGTAGCTGGATACCTCAGACCATACTTCAAATTCTTCACTTCCTTCAAAATTCTTTTGGTCTCGTTAAACGCGTTTCGTTTCCTGGAGACCTCTGCTGGATAGTCTCGATAAATACTGATCTTATCTCCTTCATATAATAAGATTTCTGCTTCATTAATACTTTCTAATATAGTCCACCATATATTTATTGTTTACCCCCCTTTACATCTCAACTCTGGCCCAGTGCCTCAGATTGAGATTAGTTTATCGTTGCATACACCAGGGTGCAACGGAATTCCTTATTCACACGAAGCCCACAGAGTAAACAGTATACATACTGTAATTATAAATATAGTAATGAATACAACAAGCTCAAAACAGCAGAACGTACAAGATTGCAGTGCATTCCACAGTAGTTCAAAATTAAACCTCAGCACAATAAAGGAGGAAAAGTGTGTGAAAAAGGTGGCAGATTCAAGAGTTTGATAGCAGTGGGAAAGAAGCTGTTCTTAAGCCTGGACATTCAGGCTTTCAAGTCCCTGTATCTTCTCTCAAAAGGTGGAAGTGGGGAAAGGGGAATGGTCATGTGGCAGCATTCTTGCCGATACCTCCAGCCTTTCTGATACAACACACAATGTAGATGGACTGGATGCAAGGAAGAGAAAAGCCGGTGAAGGACTACCTGCTAAGATGGGCTATCTATCCTCTTACCTCGATCAACTCCAATTTCAGTTCCCTTTGTGTTATGCCAGGAACGCAGAACTATATCATGACCCAAATGTCTTAGTACTGAAAGTCCTTTAAAACATTCCTTAAAAATCTCCATCTCATTCAGCCAGGTCCAAGGTATGGTTTCATAAAGTTTCAATAAGATCACCCTTTTGTTGTTCTAAATTCAGAAGAATAGATATCAAATTGATTTAGCTGTTTGTGAGACAGCCCTCATTGCACACAAAAACTCTTTTTTAAAAAAAACATCCCGTTGAGAAGGGGATGAATGAATCGTCCCCACTCCCTGTGGTTCCCCATATGTTGATTTCTGATTCTAAACTACTGAATTAACAGCAGTTGGATCTAGGTTGGGCAACTTCCAAGAAACTTCCCATCTGGGCTCAGATAAGTGTGCCTCTTCAATTCAGTTGCTTCGCCAAGAGACAAATCAGACTGCCCAAGGTACACCATTGCACAAAATACAAGATAAAAAGTGCATGAAAAATAAGTTAAAAAGCTAATGAATTAGAAAGCCTAGTATGGGAGAAAATGTGAGAAACTGCAAAAATAATTTAAAAAGAATTATTTGGTCCATTTACAATAAAGGATTAGATACATTTAACACGATTTAATGGAAATTTGAATGTTGTTGAAAGGTTGCTCACTGAATTAGGGCTTTGTACATATTCCACAATCATTCTTCGATTTTCAAAAGCTTCTTAATATTGTAGTTCTGTAAAGGTTTAACAATGAGTGCAAAATGAAGGTTGGAAAGGTAATAACTCGCTTGGAGATGGAGATCTTAAAAGCCCTATTCATGATCACAAAGGGTTCAAGTGTCATACTACTCACTTATCATCTGGGTGCCAATCGCAGCAGAAGACAGGTCCATTATGTGCTGTAAACATACGTTCATATCTATCTGGTCGTCTTATGTCCCAGAGCTGAACGTTACCATTTTCAAATGATGCAGCAAATGTGAAATAGTCTCTTACACTGAACTGGACATCCCTTACACTTTCTGACTGACCTACAGAAGATAGAAGTTTCATTCACAAGATTACAAATATAGACTTAATAACAATGGCCATTAATATCCAGTAGGATCTGGCAGAATATTAATATCTGAAGCCAACGATTAACATTTAATGGAGACATCAAATATGAGTTTCACTTTAAGAAAACAAGTTTTCCATCCTGCAAAATTAGCAGCAGTCTTAGATCTTGGCAGAACAATAGACTAGAAAGTAAAACATGCCACATTATGTCCTGTTAGATGTACAATAGTCTATCCACATCTTAATAATTTCTCCTTCATAACTGCCATGTAACTTGAGAGCTTTTTCGAAAGGGTGTTAATTTTGGTAAGTTCCATTCCATCTTAGATGACAAGCAAAACAAAGCAGATTGATAAATTTAGTTTTCTTGCAAACTCTATAAAGGTTGTTTTTGCTTTACTGAAGCAAATGAAAAGGAAATTGGCCAATAATGATTCACGGTTGTATGTGCACAAACATACATACATACAACTAGATGTTAGCAGCATTTTATACAACACTTTTTGCAGACCTTTAAATCCGTCTTTCTCCCCAAACCAAATTATTTCAAGAGAGGGTTAGATTTAGCTCTTAGGGCTAAGGGAATCAAGGGATATGGGGAAAAAGCCGGTACAGGGTACTGATTTTAGATGATCAGCCATGACCATATTGAATGACAGTACTGGCTCGAAGGGCCAAATGGCCTACTCCTGCACCTATTTTCTATATTTCTATTGCTCAGTAATTACTGTGCCCCTTCTCCACAAAAGAGAGGAAGCACATCCATTGCTGGAGTGTGATGAGCATTAGATCAGATCTTCAACAGTCAAACACCTTGCCAAGCATCTTTGTTCTTGAACATTATGTTTGACAAATTTGAAGTACCAGTGGGAGTCAACATCCTTGAAACTGGACTTTCTGCAGGAAAAAGAGTAAAAATGACAAAGTTGACAAACTTTGGGGCTTGGCAGTGACTCATTTAAGAACATGCAACATTTTTCTTTGCCACCCTCATCCAGTTTAGATTAGCGGGATTAATGTCTCCTTAGTGAAATCCAATGTCAAGCATTAAACAAGCTTGCATAGCTCCTAGAGTATACGTTGCTGGGCCGAAAAACAATTCAGCAGTAATCTTATTCAGGAGGATACTGGGTGTAATATTTGAAAAATAACAACAATACTACACAGCATGAGTTAGGGCATGAGTTAGGGCATGTTGTTGGGATAGAAATGTGGAGGGGACGATTGATCTGCATCTCACCCACTTATCCATTAAACAGAGGATGCCTAATAGAACCCAGATCTGATAATTGGTGCTTTTAGGATCAAAGTACCAACTCATTCAGTGAGAAACTTTAAACATTTTAAAATACAGAATGGGATAGGTAGTTGAAGGAAATCAGATTCAATTTATAATAAAAGACAGGTAAGGACTGGAGACCAGGGACTGTGCTTAACCAAGCAAAAATATGGAATATGTAGAAATAATACGTCATTAAATAGATGAAGAAAATGCAATAATTCACCACCTTAACCTGTTATCACCTTAAAACAGAGTAATTACTTTAAACTGTAGTGACTGATTTAATTAAACTGATCAGTACATGTCTTAAGCAAACATTTACTAGGGATATTAGAGGGGAAGATCACATTGCATGGCAGCTGCCTCCAGCTCATAAAACTCAGAGCTGTATCCATTCTAGTTGTTCTGTTTATATAGTTAACCTTACATTTAGAATTAGTTGAGCAAAATTTAAAACACTCAAACAAGACATTAAAACATGTCATAAAGATTAAGTGGAATGCTCGAATTTCAGCCATCAAATGTACTTTAAGGGCCTGTCTCACTTTCACGAGGCAATTCACGAATTCTCCCGAGTTTTCCCCTTGATTCAAACGCGCAGAATGTCTGTAGGAGGCCGTAGGAGTTTGTAGATATATCGTAGCGGCTCGTTATGCCAGCCGTAGGTACTTGTGGCATCCGGTAAGTCGGGACGTTTTTTCCAGCCCGATAAAAAAAATGTCCACGAGTATAAAAAAATGGCCGGGAAGAAAGAAATTTCAACTTTTTACTCGTAAGGAGGGCATCGAAATAGTCGTGGGAATTCCTAGACATACTCGTAGGAGTTCGTAGGAGTTCGTGAGCATAGTTGTGGAAGATTGTAGGAGTTCGTAGATTACCACGATCTTGATTTTTTTTTTAGGTCCTTTAAACTCGGCAGAGGTTTTGAATGTCGTGAAAGTGGGACAGGCCCTTTAGTTGGTAGTATTTTTGTTTCCCAGTTGGATAGTTGGTCTGATGCCCCACTCCAAAAATAATCATAAAAAACTCCCAGTGTAGTAGTGGTGCTCTGTAATGTTAGATATGCCATTAGATTAAACTGAGGCTCAACCTGCTCTCTTGGCTGGATCTAAATAACACTGTGGTAATGCCCAAGTGGGAATAATGGTCAGGATCCTTGCTAATATGTATCTTACATTCATTAACCTGAACACAAATAGGCTGGTCATAGTTTTTTTTGTAAAATACAAAATTAAAGATTAAAAAAATACAAATGACTGCTGTTAAGAAGTATCAAATCAGCTCCAGAACACTTTGTGATATTAAGGACAGGAAAGAATGATTTTCTACTACAGCTCATTTACAGCCAGGAAGTTAACTTACAGAAAACTACTTTAGAAAGATTTCCAAAACATACATTTCTAATTAAAATATTATAACCTGCAGATATTTTTTAAATAACAAAATCATTGAATTTACTTTATCAGAGCATATTATTTACCAGAGAAAGTGCTCACAGATTCCCTCCTCCTGAGATCAAAGCACTTCATGTAGCCATCCTGGGAGCCACTCAACAGCATGTGGACTTCTGTCGGATGGAAGCACACCTTGTTAACTGTGCGTTTGTGCTCATTGAAAAGTTGGTCCTGCTTGTTGCGAGATGGCTTGCCTAGATTCCACGTCACCACAGCTCCGTTTGTGGCTGCGGTCGCCAGGAGATTGTCGTCCATCTGGTGCCATACCACGTCCGCACAGCTGAAGTTTAGAGAGAGCTTGCGGCCGACCCGAAGATTTGCCTTCTCCACAAATTGGTCCTCCTCCAGGGAATAGATTTTGAAAATGTTGCGACCAGCCACCACCACCCGGGCTGCATCCCTGCAAACACTAATAGCATTGGCAGGTGCATCGAGATGGCAGAACATTGTTCGCCCTGTGATAGTCGTGCCACTCAGGGCTGTCGTCACTCTTGCCATTTTTTCCATTGGAAACCCAAGTCGTTTCCGGTAATGAGGAAGCTGTGGTTATCAATTCCTTCAACGTCGCCAGCCTACTCAAAATACTGCGATTATGCAGTTTTAACAATTTTCAATTCGTCCTTATCCACAAGTCAGTTTATCCAGTTATATTGTAGAACTGTACAGATGTTCACAGCTCTTGAAAAATGAGAGATCAACATTATATCTGCAGATTGTTCAATTGCAAACATTGCATTTAAGGCACTTCAGCACTTGTTCATCAATACAGCATTGCAGAATTTGGGAATATATAAAATGAGAGATAATTTCAACTCAAAATTTAGAGCATAAATTGCAATGAAGTTTTGTTAAAAACCTAGAAGCAAAGAAAAAAATAATAATAATTCAGTTGAATTTTCCACATTACACAACAATATATAAACATGATATTTCATCATCCACACCATGTGGTAGGGCAGGTTCTACAACCAATAATTATGAATAGTTTTCATGATCACTTGAACATGTGGATTGATTAGAGACAGCATTAATTTGTTAAAGGCAAAATATGTCCAACTAAATATTATCTTGATAATGTAACAGAAGGTCAAGTTGGCAACAGTTGACATGGCATGTATGAATGTCTAAAAGGCATTTAATATGGTATCACTTAACAATCACATCACCAAGCGCAAAGACCATAGGATAAAAGGAACTGTAGTAGTCTTGATGGTAAATTGCCTTTGATAGGAAACAATGGGTGTGAAATGTTACTTTACAAATTTGATGCAACTATGCAGTGGAGTTCTCTGTGGGTCAATACATTAAGTTCCAAAATGGCAGGGCCACAAAACACAATGACCCAAACAGGAGCATAATAGAATACAAGAGATCGTTATCAGCTTCAAGTTGAAATCAGATTAAATTTAATAACAAGAAAAAAAACTGAATACTACGTTTTGATGGAAAGAAATGAGGGGATATAATCTAGACAGCACAACAAGAAAAGAGAGATCTTGGGGAACCTGTATACAGCCTGTTGAAATGTGCAAGATCAAGAAAGTAGCTAAAAAGCATGGGGTCCTGAGTTATTTAAACAGAGGCACAAAATTACAAGAGGATGATCTTCAGCAAATTTCAAATCTTGTTTGGTTTTGGTGGTCGTACTAGGAAAGAGTGTGCACATGAGATTACCTAAATGATTGCTGGGATGCTGAATTTCAGTTATTTAGACAGACTGGAGAAGCTGGCATGCCTCCATTGCTGAGGAATCTAACTTAATCTAAAATCATGATAGAGAGCAGGGAGAGAAAATGCAGAGGCGTCTCAAAAGAATAAAAATTAATGATTTGTTTTATAAGCATTGGTTACATTTTTATAAGCAATATTAGCAGAAGTGAATTGTAACATTTGAAAGAGATCTAGACGAGTATCCACAAGAGAAAGGAGTTAAGGGGCTGTGGAAGAGGACAGATGGTCAAATGAATGAATTCCTCTTGCAGAGCTGTATCGTGGTCTTGAGTAGCCAAATGGTTAGGTCATCGCAAGTTTATTCAGTCATCTGCACAGTGGACTAGATTTCAAATCACAGTACATCAACATTTTATATACTGATCGGATATTTGATTAAAATGCAACAATTTCTATCAAATTGGGCAATGATTCTGCTGCAATCAGGTTGAATCAACAAAGCTAGAGTAAGTCTGGGTATAGTTGCTACCAAAAAAGGTGATTTTATTAGATTTGCAAAATTTTCAAAGCTCTGTTCAATAATACTCAATCTGTACTATTTATACCTCAAATATATCAGTTATCATCTCTTTTGTTTTACTTGTACAGAAAATACTGGAAATACACAGATCAAATAGGTAGAGAAGCCAAATATTGATTTTAATGCTGGATCATGCACCTAAAATGTTAACTCCGTTTCTGAAGGGACTGACCTGCTGAATGTTTCTACCATTTTTTGTTTTTATTTTTTATTTCAGATTTCCAGTATCAGCGGGTTTATGATTAATTACGTTATTAATCAATAAACTGCTGGAAGTGGTTCCTGCATCCTCCCAAGATAAATTTTAAAACTACCAAATTCCAAATTGGCAGATATGTCAAATATGACGCTATTGGAATTCCTTCAAAATCTGCTAATTCCTAATTACAAAAATGTAAATTACTAATCAGGAGAACTTGTATGGGAACAAACAGAGACGTGGCCTCCCATGATTCACCGACATGTACAACAGAGATTTGGCTTACCCCCAGCTCTCAAGACTCAGCCCTCCAGCCCAAAGATTTCTTAATCCTCACATGTACTGGTCAATGTCATAGGAAAAAGGGGGAGATGCCGACACCTGCCTCATGGTGAACTCTTTGTGGTGTTCAGACGTGGCAGTCTTGTCCAACTCCTGCTCCCCCCAACATGGAACAACTAGAAGTGAAGTGTGTCCCTTCTGCCTCCCAAGAGAATTCATCTCCATCTTCAGTCTACATCCCGCCCTAGGCAGACATTCAGCTAGCATTTGAGGAACTAAATGCCAGGGATTTCAAGGTTCAGACAGCATCAGAGGATCGAACACTCTCGAGTATTGCTACTCCATTGAGTCATACAGCATGGAAACAGGACCTTCGGCCCAACTTGCTATGACTGCAGAGTATACCTCTGGCAGAGTATTGTACACAACTGGTCAGTGAAGCAGTGGACTGGGTGATGTTCAAGGACCTGGCAACGGACTTGAACAAATATGCCAGGGCTGTTACTGACTTCATAAGGAAATGTGTAGAAGACCATGTTCCTACCAAGATTATCCAAGTGAAGCCTTGGATGAACTGGAAGATATCCACAATGCAGTGAAGATCAGATGGTAGGGCTTTCAGCGCATTACTTCCTACAATTGAAACTGTGTAGTTTAAGTAGCAGCGACGCATCACTCCCAGACAAGCTCTCTTCAAAAGGGCATACAACAATGTACTTTCATGAGCGCCTACAGCTCATGAAGAGTTTGTGATCTCGGTCTCCAAGATCCTTTCTGATAAAGATAGGAAAGATCGTTGGAAAGCATCTAGCCCTGATGGTATCTTGTCCCGTTCTCAAGGTCTGCCCCGACCCTCTGGCTGGGAATTACATGAACATTATCAACCTACCACTGTCCAAGGACTTCACCTGCTTTAAAAGGCTATACATAACCTTTTAAAGCAGGTGAAGTCCTTGGACAGTGGTAGGTTGATAATGGTGCCCAAAAAGAGTGCCCAAGGTGACACGACTCTATGGCTACTGACATGCCCTCACGTCCATTGTGATGATGAAGTGCTTCAAGATTTTGGTTATGATGCAATTCAACTCCTGCATCCGTAATACACTGGACCCACTTTGATTCTCCTACCACCGGTTGGCAGCAGATGCAATCTGGCAGGCTCGCCACTCTTTGCTGGGCCATGGTCATACAGCACGGAAACAGATCCTTCGCCACAACCCACCCATGCTCACCTAGATGTCCCACCTAAGCTAGTCCCATTTGCCCACGTTTGACTCATCTCCCTCTAAACCCTTTCTATCAATGAACCTGTGCAAATGTCTTTTAAATATTCTTATTGCACCTGCTTTAACTACTTCCTCTGGCAGCTTGTACCATATACCCACCATCCTCTATATGAAATAGTTGCCCCTTAGTTTCCTATTAACTCTTTCCCCCCTCACCTTCAATCTATGCCCTCTAGTTCACAATTCCTGTACCCTGGTACTATTTATTCCTCTCATGATTTTATACACCTCTCCTATACTCCAAGGAATATAGTCCTAGTCTTTCCAACCTCTCCCTGTAGCTCAGGTGCTCGAGTATGGTCAACATCCTTGTAAATCTTCCCTGCACTCTTTCCAGCCTAATGGGATCTTTCCTATGCAGGGTGAGCAAAACTGGCCACAATACATCAAGTACAACCTCACCAGCTTCTTGTACAACCAAAACATAATGTTTCAATTTCAATACTAAATTCCCTGACTGATGAAGGCCAACATGCCGGAAGTCTTCTTCACCACCTATGTATCTGTGACACCACTTTCAGGGAACTATGTACTCCTAGATCCCTCTCTATAATACTTCCTAGGACCCTACCAGTCACAGTGAAGGTCCTGCCCTGGTGTGACTTAGCTGATCTCCAGTCTGAAAACCCCCCTCCATCTGCTTCCTACCACAAGGCCAATTCTGTATCCAGTTAGTTAGCCATCCTGGATCTTATGCAATCTAATCTTCCAGAGCAGCCAGCCAGCAGAATTGTAAAGTCCTTGCTGAAGTCACATAAACTACCCTGGCCTCGCCAATCTTCTTGGTTACTTCTACAACCTAACATTATCAGATTTGTGAGACCCAATCTCCCACACACATAACCATGCTGACTACTCTAAATCAACCCGTCTTTCCAAATGAATATATACCTTGTCGCACAGAATCCTCTCCAGTAACTTTCCTGCCACAGATGTTAGACTTACCAGTCTATAGTTCCCAGGTTTTTCTTTGCATCCCTTCTCAAACAGAGGCACAACACTAGCCACCCTCCAGTCTTCCAGTTTCTGACGTGTGCCCAACGACGATTTGTCTTTCAGCCGGAGCTCTCAGCAGGCATGCAACACCATCATCCCTTCTGAACTCAACGTCAAACTCAGGGAACTGGGTCTCTGATCCTCCCTATGCAACTTGATCCTCAGCTTCCTCATTATTAGACCTCAATCAGTGACACCTCATGGCTGCCTGCCCAGTTCCCGGCTGCACATTCTCTCTATTCCCACTACTGTGGAGCCAGACACAGTTACACTGCCATTTTTAAATTTGCTGTTCACTGGACAAATAACAGGTGACAGTCAGAAAGAGTACAGATGGGAGACTGATAACTTGGTTGAGGGGTGCCAGAACAAAAATCATTATCAAGATCAAGAAGCGCATTGTTGATTTCAGAAAGGAAAAGCCAAGGGACCATGCATCTATCTTCAGGGGCAGGACATCAGAGAAGAGAGTCAATGGCTCCAGGTTTCTGTTGGTACAAATTTCTAATGATCTATCCTGGGCTCAGCAGATTGATGCAAGTACAAAGAAAATTCATCAACGCTTCCACGTCCTCAGAAGTTTGAAGACATATCATGTTGGCAAACTATTGAACTTCTACAAGATTACAGTGATGAGCATACTGACTAGTTCCAATTCAGCCTCGTTTAGAAATTTGAATGGACAAGAACGAAGGTGGCTACCAAAAAGTGGTGGACTTTATCATCAGCAAAGGGATCGACAGGATGCTGTGCCTCAAGAGGACAGCCAATATCAAAGACCCACACCACCCTGGCCTCACTCCTTTCTCACTGCTACCATCGGGACGAAGATGCAGGAACCCGAGAACCATGACCTCCAGGTTCAAGACAGCTCCTTCCCATCAACCATCGGATACTTGAACCACCCTGCACAACCCTAACCACAACTCTACCTCAGCACTGAACCAGTATGGAATCTGCTCTATTATGGTTGCTTTACTCTGTTTGGCACAATCATTACATGGTTTACTTTGAATAACCGATAGATACTAATTAATTTATTGTATATTTATTTGCTGTTATTGTTGCATCTAATGTGCCTGAAAACAACTTTCATTGCTCCAGTTCATCTCCAGTGCTGATTAAGTATCCAGACTGATAAACATTTTTGAAACGTGACATGGATATGCACAGTTCATGCTTCCTCCCACAGGACCGTAATTGTGGAACTCCTGTATTAATGACTTCAGCACATGACACAGGAACATTGTTCATACATAAAGAACTGTTAAGACAATCAAACTAAAATATGTCTCTACATTCCGAACTATGGAGATTTAGATTTCCACTTCAATAGGGATAGCTGAGAAGGCCTTGAATGGTTGAAAAACCAACAGTAAATCAATTGATAAGAGTTGTGACATTCAAGTATAGCTTCATCCAAAATCCAATTTAAAAGTGCGCAGCCTATCATTTACAGTTAACCCCAAACTCAAAGATTAGATGCCGTGTAAAGAGGAAAAAAAAAACACAAAAAAATCCATTTGCGGTCGAGGGGTGGGGAGGAGAGAGGCAGTGAAAGCAATTATTATTACTTTCTAAAAACAGTCTTAAAAGCATTAATTGAATTGAGAGGATATGTTGAAAAAAATGTCACTTTATTTTTAAAAAACTGTGCAACATAACTTCTGAAGAAGGGTTCCGACCCAAAATATCACCTATCCATGTTCTCCATCAATGCTGTCTAACCCGCTGAGTATCTCAGTATCCAAAACTTTGTATCTTTTTTTTTGTAAACCAGCATGTACAGTTTCTTGGTTCTACAACATGAATTTGTTTTCAAGCATAGGGCACAATTAGCCTAGCATCTAGGCCAATGGCGAGTTAGAATGCTCAACCATTCACCCAGATTAAATAAACCTAGAATTTCAAACTGTGATCATTAAAAAAAAACACTTTAATGAAGAAAATCTGTCATTGTTTTCCAATGACATGCGATCTAGATAATATTAACGATAATCCCAAGAGATTTTATAAGAACATTAAGGGGAAAACGGTAATCAGAGAGAAGGGGACCCCTCAGGAATCAAAGCAGTCATCTAGGTGGAACCACAGGAGACAGGCAATGTCCTTAATGAGTATTTCTCCTCTGTTTTTACCATGGAGAACGACACGAGGACCAGGTAACTGGGGGCAGTCTATGGAAGTGCCTTGAGGGCAGTCAGTATTATGATCGAAGAGGTGCTGAAGGTTGTTGTATATACAGTTTCAGCAAGGCATATAACATGGTTCCGCAGGGCAGGCTGCCCTGGACGATTAAATCACAAAGGATCCATGAAGAGACAGCTGAATAGATAGAAAATTGGCTTCATGGAAGGAAGCAGAGAGTGATGGTGGAAAGCTGCTTTTCGGACTGCGGTCTGTGACTAGTGGTGTGCCTCAGTGTTCGGTAATGGCCCATTGCTATTTGTCATCTATATCAGTGATTTGGATGACTACGTACAAGGCATGGTTAGCAAATTTAGAGATGACACTAAAGTGAATGGTATTGTAGATAGTGAAGATGGGTTGTCAAAAATTGCAGCAGAGCTCGATCGGTTGGGCAGGTGGGTTGAGGAATGATCGATGGACTTTAATACAGAGAAGTGCGAGGTATTGCAATTTGGGACGTCTAACAAGGACAGGACTGACACAGTGAATCGCAGGGCTCAGGGGCATGTTGCAGAACAGAGGTGTCTAGGCGTGCAGGCACATAGTTCCTGAAAGTAGTATCACAGGTGGATAGGGTGGTCAAAAAAGCTTTCGGCACATTGGCCTTCAGACAGAGTGCTGAATAGAGAAGGTGGGAGGTCATGTTACAGTTGGGTGAGGCCACATTTAGAGTATTAGGTTCAGTTTTGGTCACCATGTTATAGGAAAGACATTGTCAAGCTGGAAAGGGTGGAGACATGATTTACGAGGATGTTGCCAGGACTTCAGGGCCTGACATACAGGGAGAGGTTGACCAGGCTAGGACTTTATTCTTTGGAGCGCAGGAGGATAAGAGATGATTTTATAGCAGTATGCAAGATCATGAGATCAAGTAAATGCACAGAGTCTTGGCCAGAAAACAGGAATCGTGAACCAGAGAACATAGGTTTAAGGTGGGGGGGAGGGGGAGGGGAAATGGGAAAGGGGGAGGGGGAATGGGAAAAGGGGAGGGGGGGAGGGGGAATGAGAATGGGAAAGGGGGAGTGGGAAGATTTCAAAAGTACCTGAGGGGATCAAAAAGCATCAAAAAGGCACATTCTTTACTCATGTGGGGTTGTTTTTAATGACACTCGATCTGAATCTAGTTCATTAAATGTTTTAATCTGAAACAAAAACAGTAGATAGAGTTAGGTAGAGCTCTAAGGGGTATTGGAAGGGGGGGGGGGAAGGCAGGAACGGGATACTGATTGTGGATGATCCGCAAAGATCACATTAAATGGTGGTGCAGATGGCTTGAAGGGCCAAATGGCCCACTCCTGCACCTATTGCCTATGTGTAAGATGCTGAAAATACCAGGCAGCACCAGAATCTCATCAGGTCTGGTACGGTGCATAGAGGTCAATGAGCTGTGGGCTGGGGGCTGGCCGCATGCCATCCGAGGTGTGCAGCGGACCGAGGTGAGCAACCAACAGGTGAAGAGAGCCTTACTATCGCCGTATATATCTCTTGTTTTCCTTTCCCCTGACTCCCTGTTTGAAGAAGGGCCTCGACCCGAAACGACCCGAAGGGCCTTGATTCCTTCTCTCCAGAAATGCTGCCTGACCCACTGAGTTACTCCAGCATTGTTTCTCCTATATATCAGCGAGACCAAGTGCAGGCTCAGCGATCGTTTCGCTGAACACCTCCACTCAATCCGCCTAGGCCTATGTGATCTCCCGGTCACTAAACACTTTAACACCCCTCCCGTTCCCATACTGACCTTTCTGTCCTGGGCCGCTTCCACTGTAAGAGTGAGACCCAACGCAAATTGGATGAACAGCACCTCATATTTTGCTTGGGCAGCTTACAACCCAGCGGTATGAATGTTGATTTCTCCAACTTCAAGTAACTTTTGCACCCTCCTCTCTGTCCCTCCCCCCTCCCTAGTTCACCAACTAGTTTCACTGGCCTTCTGATTAATTTTACTGATTGTATGCTTCCTTACCACCTTCCCCTCAGCCAACAGTGAATCTGTCTACATTTCCTTATCAACATCTGCTTTGATGTCATTTTCACATCTTACTCCTCCATACCTCTTGACTCCCTCTTCCTGACTCTCAGTCTGAAGAAGGGTCTCGACCACAAATGTCACCTATTCCTTCTCTCCAGATGCTGCCTGTCCCGCTGAGTTACTGCAGCATGTTGAGTCTATCCTCCAGAGATGCTGCCTGACCTGCTGAGTAATTCCAGCATTTTGTGTTTATCCTCCAGAGAGGCTGCCTGACCCTCTGAGTCATTCCAGCCGTGTGTCTATCCTCCAGAGATGCTGCCCATCCCGCTAAGTTACTCCAGCATGTTGAGCCTATCCACCAGAGATGTTGCCTGACCTGGTGAGTAAATCCAGCATTTTGTGTTTATCCTCCAGAGAGGCTGCCTGACCTGCTGGGTTACTCCAGCATGTTGAGCCTGTCTCACTTGGACGATCAGAGCAGCTCTGGCCGGGGTCACGTGAGCACCGCTGGCACGGCCACCCCTCCCCAGCGAGCAGCCCCACCCCCAGCCCTCCCCACCCAGCCCCACCCCCACCCTCCCTCAGCCCCACCCCTCCCCCACCCCCAGCCCTCCCCACCCTCCCCCAGCCCCACCCCTCCCCACCCCCACCCCCACCCTCCCTCTCTCAGCCCCACCCCTCCCCCACCCTCAGCCCTCCCCACCCAGCCCCACCCCCCCTCCCCCAGCCCCACCCCTCCCCCACCCCCACCCCACCTCCCTCAGCCCCACCCCTCCCCCAGCCCCCTCCCACCCAGCCCCACCCCACCCCTCCCCCACCCCTCCCCCACCCTCCCCCAGCCCTCCCCATCAGCCCCACCCCTCCCCACCCAGCCCCACCCCACTCCACCCAGCCCCCCACCCCTACCCCTCCCCACCCCTCCCCACCCAGCCCCACCCCCACTCCACCCAGCCCCCCCACCCTCCCTCACCCAGCCCCAGCCCTCCCGCTCCCCACCCTTCCTGGGGCTGGGATACTGCCACATTCCGCATCGTTGCAGTGGTCACGGGGCGGCCGCTCACCTCCCCGCGCTGATCCCGGGGCGGTTTAGAATCCCGTCGCGGTTGAACTCCCAACGTCCGCCGCTCGCGCCTTCCCGCCCCCCCCGCCCCACGCCGGAAACCGTCGCGCTGTGGCCTCCGCCGGCGCGCAGCGTCCCGCCGCAACGTTCCGGTCCGACCGGTCCGTCCGGTGCCAACACGCCGCCGGGCCGGGCCGGGCCGGGCCGGGCCTTCTCCACAGCCCCACACACTACAGGAGGCGCTGAAGAAGGAACTGCAGATGCTGGAGAATCGAGGGCTCACAACGGCTGGAGAAACTCAGCGGGTGCAGCAGCATCTAAGGAGCGAAGGAGATAGGCGACGTTTCGGGTCGAGACCCTTCTTCAGACTGGTCAGGGATCAGGGAAACGAGAGATATAGACGGTGATGTGGAGAGATAAAGAACAATGAATGAAAGATATGCAAAAAAGTATCGATGATAAAGGGAACAAGCCATTGTAAGCTGTTTGTGGTGTGAAAATGAGAAGCTAGTGCGACTAGGGTGGGGGAGAGAGATAGAGAGAGAGGGAAATGCCAGGGCCCGAGGGCTGAGGGAGAGGTGGGAAGGGGAGGAGACAGCAAGGGTTAACAGAATTGAGAAAATTCAAACGTTCAAGCCCAAAGGATGCAGACTCCCAAGCGGAATATGAGGTGCTGTTCCTCCAGCTTGCGGTGTTGCTCACTCTGGCCGTGGAGGAGGCCCAGGACCGAGAGGTCGGATGTGGAATGGGAGGGGGAGTTGAAGTGCTGAGCCACCGGAGGTCGGGTTGGTTAATGCGGACCAAGCGGAGGTGTTCGGCGAAACGATCGCCAAGCCTCCGCTTGGTCTCACCGATGTAGATCATCTGGCATCTGGGAGCAGCGGATGCAGTAGATGAGGTTGGAGGAGGTGCAGGTGAACCTCTGTCGGACCTGGAAGGACTGCTTGGGTCCCTGAAAGGAGAGGGGGGAGGTGGAAGGGGACAAATGTTGCATTTCTTGCGGTTGCAAGGGAAAGTACCGGGGAAGGGGTTAGAGTGGGAGGGAAGGGAAAGAATTGACAAGGGAGTTGCGGAGGGAGCGGTCTTTGTGGAAGGCAGACGGGGGGGAGATGGGAAGATGTGGCGAGTGGAGGGGTCACGTTGGAGGTGGCGAAACTAGCGGAGGACTATGTGTTGTATTTGCCGGCTCGTGGGGTGAAAGGTGAGGACCAGGGGGACTCTGCCCTTGTTGCGAGTGGGGGAATGGGGAGAGAGGGCAGTGTTGCGGGGTATGGAGGAGACCGTGGTGCGAGCCTCATCTATAGTAGGGGAGGGGAATCCCCGTTCTCTGAAGAATGAGGCCATTTGTGATGACCTGGTGTGTGGAACACCTCATCCTGGGAGCAGATGCGGCGTAGACGGAGGAATTGGGAATAGGGGATGGAGTCCTTACAGGAAGCAGGGTGGGAGGAAGAGTAGTCCAGGTAGCTGTGGGAGTCAGTTGGTTTGTAGTGGATGTCGGTCAGGAGTGTATCACCTGCAATAGAGATGGTGAGGTCAAGGAATGGTAGGGAAATGTCGGAAATGGTCCAAGTGTATTTGAGTGCCGGATGGAAGTTGGTGGTGAAATGGATGAAGTCAGTCAGTTGTGTGTGGGTGCAGGAGGTGACACCAAAGCAGTCGTCGATGTAACGGAGGTAGAGGTCGGGGATGGGGCCCTGGTACGCCTCGAACAAGGATTGTTCGACGTACCCGACAAAGAGGCAAGCGTAGCTGGGGCCCATGCGTGTGCCCATAGCTACGCCTTGTGTTTGGAGGAAATGGGAGGAGTCAAAAGAGAAGTTATTGAGGGTAAGGACCAACTCCGCTAGGCGGAGGAGGGTGTCAGTGGATGGGTATGGGTTGCTCCTCTGGTCGAGGAAGAACCGGAGGGCTTTGAGACGTTCCTGGTGGGGGATGGAGGTGTAGAGTGACTGGACGTCCATGGTAAAGATGAGAGGATGGGGGCCTGGAGAATGGAATGCGCGGAGCCGACGGAGAGTGTCTGAGGTGTCTTGAACATAGGTGGGGAGGGATTTAACAAAGGGGGATAGGATGGCGTCGAGGTATGTGGAAATGTGTTCAGTGGGGCACGAACAGGCAGAGACAATGGGTCTGCCAGGGCAGTCGGGTTTGTGGATTTTGGGGAGAAGGTAAAATCGGGCCGTGCGGGGCTGGGAAATGATGAGGTTGGAGGCTCAGGGGGGTAGGGAGCCGGAGCTGATGAAGTCGGTTATGGTGCTCGAGATGGTGGCCTGGTGTTCGTCAGTGGGGTCATGGTCCAGGGGTAAGTAGGAGGAGGTGTCCGAGAGTTGGCGTGCGGCCTCCACTTTGTAGAGATCGACGCGCCAGACTACCACGGCACCTCCCTTGTCGGCGGGTTTGATAACCCAGTCTGGGCTATACTTTGTCCACAACCTCTCCCTCAGGCCGCTTCGTTCCCCGGCCACGACCACAACACTCACCACCACTGCCACTGCCACTACGTTGTGTCCGAGCAAGTCAGAATGTCAACGTTCTGTTGTCAGTACATAATTACAATTAAACTCTCTTGACTCCTGTATTAATGGCTTTCGAGAATATAATGTTGCAATATACTATATTATTGTATATTGCAATACTATATTGCAACTTGTTATATTCTCGAAAGCCATGAATACAGGAGTCATATATTATATAACACTATGACTGAACGCTGCTACGTTTCTCTCTTTTCATTGCAACTCTCCATTCTGCATTAACCCCCAACATGGACTACAATTCCCACAGTAACTAATCAGTAACTAGACCCGTACGGGGAGGCGCCAACTTCAAACCAAAGCTGCTATAGCTTGCTGTAGGATCTTTGCTTCAATCCGAGCCGGGTCGCCATGGTAACCGCGGGCTCTGCTGATCCGATTCCCATGAAGTTTTGCAACTTTTGTGGATTTAAGAGCCGTAACGATCCACAGATTTATTCCATACGATTACAAAGCAAAGATTATAGAGGATCTTTGTTACAAAGAGTGCTGGACATCGCCAGCCCATCCCATCCCATCCCATCGTGGACGCTGAACTCCTCACCAAAGATCATGCTCCTCACCGTCGAAGGGATTGGAGAATTGGCAATATTACCCCGCTGCATCAAGGCAGAAATTTGGAAAGTATAGGCCGGTTAGTCTGACTTCGGGCGGTTGGTAAGATTTTCGAGTCATTATAAAGGATGAGATTACAGAGTACTTAGAGGTTCACCAAAAAAAAACTGGCTGAAGACAGCATGGCTTTGTGGGGGAGGTCTTGCTTGACAAATTTGCTGGAATTCCTTGAAGTAATTAACAGGACAGATAAAGGAGAGTCAGTAGATGTTGTTTACTTAAACTTTCAGAAAGCTTTTGATAAGGTGTCACACGTTAGTTAGGCTGCTTAGGAAGATGAGAGCCCACGGTATCAAAGGGCAGATACTAGTGTGGATATCAGGTTGGCTTAGATGGCAGAAGACAGTGTGGCAATAAAGGGGGCTTTTTCTGTTTGGCTGCCAGTTACTGTGGAGTTCTGCAAGAGGCGATAATGAGGCCGCTACTCTTCACGTTATATATTAATGATTTGGACGAGAGGATTGAAGGCTTTGTGGCAAAGTTTGCAGATGATTGTGGCAATGTTTGCAGATGATACAAAAATAGGTGGAGGGGCAGGGACTTTGCAGAAGGACTTGGACAGGTTGGGAGAGTGGGCAGAGAAGTGGCAGATGGTATATTGTGTAGCAAAATGTGAAGTTATGCATTTTGGTAGTAGGAATAAAGGCGTAGACTATTTTTTAAATGGAGTGAGAATCCAGAAATCAGAGGTGCAAAGGGACTTGGAATGCTGGTGCAGGATTCCCAAAAAGTTATTCTGCAAGTCAAATCGGTAGTAAAGAAAGCAAACTCAATGCTAGCATTTATTTTAAGAGGGCTTGTATGCAAGAACAGGGATGTAATGTTCTATAAAGCACTGGTAAGGCCGCATTTGAAATATTGTGAGCAATTTTGGGCACCATATCTGAGGAAGGATGTGCTGGCTCTGTAGAGGGTCCAGAGGAGGCTGACAAGAATGATCCCAGGAATTAGTAGGAACTTATGCTGAGATTTAGGCACTGGGCCTGTACTTGCTGGAGTTTAGAAGAATGAGGGGGGACCTCATTGAAACATATAGAATAGTGAAAGGCTTGGATAGAGTGGATGTGGAGAGGATGTTATCACTAGTGGAAGAGTCTAGGACTAGGGGTCATAGCCTCAGAATTAAAGGACATTATTTTAGGAAGGAGATGTGGAGACATTTCTTCAGTCAGAGGGTGATGAATCTGTGGAATGCTTTGCCACAGAAGGCTGTGGAGGCTGTCAGTAGATATGTTTAAGGCAGAGATAGATAGATTCTTGATTAGAACAGTTGTCAGAGGTTATGGGTAGAAGGCAGGAGAATGGGGTTAGGCGGGAGAGATAGATCAGCCTTGATTGAATGGCAGAGTAGACTTGATGGGCTGAATGGCTCTGACCTTATGATCTACAGGACACACTGCCTCAAAAAAACAACAGCATCATCCAAAACCCGCAGGACCCTAGCCACTAAAGATAGACACAAAATGCTGGAGTAACTCAGCGGGACAGGCAGCATCTCTGGATAGAAGGAATTGGATGATGTTTCAGATTGATACCCTGTCTGAAGTAGGGTCTCTACCTGAAACATCACCCATTCCTTTTATTCAGAGATGCTGCCTGCCCAGCTGAGTTACTCCAGCATTTTGTGTCTCTCTTTGGTGTAAACCAGCATCTGCAGACCCTAACCACTCATTCATTTCACTCCTACCATCGGGAAGAAGGTATAGGAGCCAAATACTGTGACTTCCAGGTTCAAGTAAAGCATCTTCTCAACACCCATCAAGCTCCTGAATACTACAGAACACTAACCAACAAATTGTAGACTGCGTGGTTGCACTAAGGACATTGGGCTTCTTTTGAAAGAGTATTGAGGTTATTAATTTCTTGAATTTTATTGATTATATATTGTGTATGTTTATTGTGTTACAGGTACGTTTAGCTGGAGTAAGTAAGAATTTCATTGTTCAGTTGTCAGTACATATTACAATTAAACACTCTGCAATTAAAGACTCCTGTATTAATGGCTTCTGGGAATATAACAAGTCGCAATATACCACTTTTACTAACCAAACGAGGCATTAAAACTGGTGACTGAACAGCGCAAACAAAATGTCACTCCAGGCCCCTGAGGTCAGTTGTAGAGAAGGCTTCTACATTAACTGAAAAGACTGCCAATGAAATCCATCTCTATCTTTTAGCAATCTATGATCCAGAGCAGTAAAGGTTTACAAATTCTTAACATTATGAATATTGGGACATCATGATACAGCTGGTGAGACCAAACTTGGAGCTGTGTGTACAGTTCTGGTCGTCCAGCTATAGGAAGGATGGCATTTAGTTACAAAAACTACAGCACTAGGAGAAAACCTTACACGGTCACAGGGGAAACGTACAAACCTCCACACAGACAGCACCTACAGTCAAGATTGAACCTGGGTCACTGGTGTGCAGGCCAGCAACTTACCACTGCACATCTGTGCCACCTCTTTCTTTGGACGTAGGAAGCCGAGGGCTGACCTATAGCCCTCAGGCTAATCTTCTATTGAAGTATAGAAAGTCATGAGGGGCGTGATGAAGTGAATGTTCGTGGTCTTTTTCCCAGACTTGGTTTTCTCCTTTGTGTTACTCACAAGTAAGACCCTTGCTTGTATGTAGTTGAAATGCTTGGTGCACAACACACTTCTTCCCCTTCACAATGTTATAAACAATGATCAAATTATTCCGCAATCAAAGAGCTTTCTGAAGAAAGGAGAAAGAACACATTGTCTATCTGGGTAACCATGGTGTTTTAACCATGGACTCATTGATGCCATCGAATGCACTCTTCTCAGATTTCCAATGCCTGCCTTCATGTGAAGACATGAAAACGTAACACTATTCTTTCTGTGATGTAACTAAAGATAAAACACTTTAGTTTGAATGTGGCTTGTCCAGTGAATACATTTTACTAAATTATCTGCAACTTCATAAACCTTTACAGAGTGATGCCTTGAAACATCAAACTCTTTTGCCACTATATTTAATTCTGCTCCATTTGGTGTATGTATTTAGCATTCGATTTGACTATTTGATTTGCATTGGTCATGTTTAA
The DNA here is from genome assembly GCA_035221665.1 of Okamejei kenojei. Lineage (NCBI taxonomy): Eukaryota > Metazoa > Chordata > Chondrichthyes > Rajiformes > Rajidae > Okamejei > Okamejei kenojei. Next base: position 38,501,570 of record CM069152.1, on the reverse strand, counting down.
GTTATCCAAATGTGGCCTTGTTGCTCCATCATATTAAAATCCATTTTAATTGATTTTTTACATTCCTAACATTTATACATATCTTGACCCTTAACAGCATTGATTTACAGAGTGATCTTCGAGTCCAAATCCATATCTCCCAGAAAGTGGCAACACATGTAGGTAGGTTGATAAAGAAGACATGATATGCTTGCATTCATAGGTTGGGGCATTAAATATAAGAGTCAGGGAGTCATGTTGCAGTTTATAGAACTTCAGTCAGGCAGCATTTGCAGTATTGCGAGCAGTTCTGGTCGCCCCATTACGGGAAGGATGTGGATGCTCTGGAAAGGGTGTAGAGGAGGTTTACCAGAATGGTGCTGGATTAGAGGGTGTTACCTGCAGGGAGAGGTTGGGCAGGCTTGGATTGTTTTCTCTGAGACACCAGAGGTTGTGGGAAGACTTGTTAGAAGTATATAACATTATGAGAGGCATAGATGAGGTAGATAGCTTTAAAAGGAGATGGACAAAGATGTGCAGGGCATGTCTTTTACACAGAGGGTGGTGGATGCCTGGAATGCATTGCCAGGGGTGGTGGCTGAAGCAGATATGTTAGTGGCATTTAAAATACTTTTGGATAGGCATATGGTGGGTCATGTGCAGGTAGATTAGTGATGGTCTTGGCATCGTGTTCAGCACAAATATTGTGGGCTTAAGGGCCTGTTCTTGTGCTGCACTAAGTTATATTTCTTGGTATCCTGTTCCAATTTGTCGATCATTTCCCTTATACTTGAATGTTCATGGAAAATTGCAAGTTTTCTCTAAAGGAGAATACATTAATTCCCTGCGGCAATGGCACTCTCTGGCCGTACCTGCTGCACAGTGCACTGTAGCGATTTATCTGGATTTGTTTGATAGTATCTTCCACACACAGTCTCCAGAAGTGAGAATGGCAGGATGGAAGGGCTAGGGCTAGGGATTACTGCAGAAATGGGAAGTGATAATATCATATGGGGATTATAAACTAGGTGTGAGAATTTTGAAATCAGGGCACTGAGAAATAAAATTCAAAATTACCTCTTGCATCAACTATGCATTAAGTAAGATGTTGCTTTGAAGTCTGTGTACCATAAACATGGAACATGTATTTATTCTAACACAGAAGCACGTTACGTTCTAGAAAGCTTGTTCACATACAATGCCTAACTTTCAAAGGGCCAACGTATTTACCAGAGGATGTGGCCTTGAAGAGACATGTGACTTTAAACACACTGATAACATGTGGTACAACAATACAGCTGGAATATCCAGTGACTGAGGCAGCAATTGATGTAGAGTGAAGCCGAGGTGATGTTTCAGGTCGATGTTCCTTTATCAGAACTGGAAAAGTGAGAAAACAAGTGAGTTTTAAGTAGAACACAAAGTTCTACAGTCTGTCTTAAATTGCAGAACAGGCTGGATGGAGAAAATAAAAGGAATATCTGTGACAGGTTGGAGACCTAGGTGACAAAGTGCTGGAGTGACGGTCAGGCAGCATCTTTGGACAACGTGGATAGATAACGTTTTGGGTCGGGACTTGCCTTTGTTCAAAAGAAGGATCCCGACCCGAAACATCACCTATCCATGTTCTCCAGAGATGCTGCCTGACCCACTGAGCTACTCCAGCACTTTGTGTTCTTTTGTGTAAACCAGCATCTGCAGTTCCTTATTTCTACATGGAGACGTTAAGGTTGTTTGGATGTCACTATACAGTCAGAGATGTCCAGTTAATAGATCGGTCAGTGGATCACTGGATAATTTGTTACCCCTTTGGACAGCAAGCCTTCACTATTGGACGGGTGTGGTCTGAGATCCCATGATGTAAGTGTTGTTAATTATAATGCTAACTTGCTGAGATAACAGCAACTATATTTTGCACTTTCTGAACATGAACTGAGCCCGATTGCTATCAATGGTATTTCAGCGGCCGTCTATTATTGACACGGCTTCCTTCAGGCCTCAGATATCTGTCTTGCTTCTGACCTCTCAGTCTTGTGGCTGCAACCCATTCTGGCAGAAGATCGCGCATCTAAACGTTTGGAGCTGGCCGGGAGAATCGTGCGGAGGACGACTGCAGGTAGCGTGGTAATAATGACCGGTGTTTCTCCGTTATGAGACTATTAGCATCTGCATTTGGGGACATGGAGAATGTTATTTCTAGCCTGCAGCGCTCCCTCTGCAGGCTGCGCCCGCCTGTCAGTGTTCAATAATGCTGCGGGGCGGGGGGGTCAGAATTGTAAATTCGCACAGGTTTCAATCTTAGCAGCATCTAAATAGTTTTTCGCTGGCGCGACCTTGTGCACTGATTGCAAACGGCCATTGACTGAGACCAGCCGCATACCGGTGAAAAGAGTGGGCCAGAGACGACTGCAATGAGAATCGGTGTGCAGAGAGAAAGAGAAGAACGGCCGGGGTGCCTTCATTTGCGACATGATCAATCCGTGAATATTATAGGAGAGGAATCAAATCACAGATAAAACTACGGTTTCAAATGGACTCCGTTGAAACTAATATTTCTCGGTTAAATGCTTGCTGTCAGCGCCGTCTCTGAAACCAACTCATCACCTTGTGGTTAATGAACTGCGGGGCAAGGTATCAATAACTGGGTGGACGAGGCATGCATGGCTCCGCTTTTACATTATATATATATATATATATATATATATATATAATTTCCATTAGCCTAGCTTCAAGTAACTGGTAAAAACTCTCATTGTAAATCTGTAGTCATTTAAATGCTCAAATTCTTGGAAATTGAAAACGAGTGTACAATTAAACAGAAGTTGAAATTGAATTCAGAAGATAGGTATGCAGTATTAAAAGTCACCTGTCACTCTTCAGCCCATTTGCAACTCATTTGATCATTTTGGGTGATCCCTCCTGGACTGCTGCAACTTGTGAATGATTGCAATCTTCATTAAGTTCTGGTATTCAGGTTCATTGAGCAATGCGCCAACACTGAGACAGCCTGCTTCCATCATCTCACCCTAAATCTGATGCTAATTCATCCAGTCACTAGTCATTAATTCCAAAGATAGACACAAAAAGCTGGAGTAACTCAGCGGGTCAGGCAGCAACTTTGGAGAAAAGGAATAAGATGACGTTTGGGGTCAAGACCCTTCTTCAGACTGTAAAATGGTCTCGACCTGAAAAGTCACCTATTCCTTCTCTCCAGAGATGCTGCCTGTCCTGCTGAGTTACTCCAACATTTTGTGTCTATCTTCGGGGTAAACCAGCATCTGTAATTCCTTCCAACACGTTCATTATTTCCAACTCATTGTGCAATTATTTAACCATTTCCAGGGTAAATACTGGATCTTTGTGGTTTTGAGTTCGCCTTATGATTTTTTTTTAACCTGTTTTTGGAAGTTTAGGTGTACCATAGATCAGACTGAAGAAAGGTCCTGGCGCGAAATTTAATTTGTCCAATTCCTTTCACCAGTGCTGCCTAACCCGTTGAGTTCCTCCAGCAGTCTTTTTTTGCTCAAGATTTTAGCATCTGCAGTCCCTTGGGTCTCTTCTTTAATACAAGCCATCTATAAACACTTCCTCAAAAATAATGAGGTTGTTCAGCCATTATTTACCTTTTCCAAATTAAGTCTGAATGCTAGGTTATTATTTGTACAGATGGTCCTCAGATTTACTTGTAATAATCCATTTCTATTATTTAAGATTACAAAGTCACAACAGTGGTATGTCATTGCTTGTACCTGTTTTGTCATCATTTCTGAAAATGTGCACTTTCCAGTGTATATGATCCTGTTAATACTTGAGTTAATATAGAGTCGGGTGGAGTCTCAAAGGACTGGAAAATTGCAAATGTTACTCCGCTGTTCAAGAATGGAGCAAAGCAAAAGAGGAGAAACTATAGGCTGGTTAGCCTGACTTCAGTGGTTGGGAAGATTTCAGAGGCCATTAAAAAGGACAAGGTTTCCAAGTACTTAGAAGCACATGATGAAACAGGTTGAAGTCAGGTTTCGTGAAGGGGAGCTCTTGCCTGATGAATCTGTTGCAATTATTTGAGGAAATAAATAGCGGGATAGACAAACGAGAGTCAGTGGGCATTGTTTGGATTTTCTGAAGGCCTTTGATAAGGTGCCACACGTGAGGCTGTTAAAGATGAGAGCCAATGGCATTTGAGGGAAGATACTAGCAAAAATAGAAGGTTGGCTGAATGGCAGAAGGCAAAGTGTGGGAATAAAGGGGGCTTTTTCTAGTTGTCTGCTGGTGACTAGTGGTGTTCCACAGGGGTCGGTGCTGGGGCCGCTACACATTGTATATTAATGATTAGGATGAAGGAATTGAAGGCTTTGTGGTCAAGTTTGCAGATGAATCAAAGATTGGTGGAGGGGCAGGTAGTGTAGAGGAAGCAGGGAGTCTACAGAAGGATTTGGACAGGTTGGGAGAGTGGGCAAATAAGTGACAGGCAGAATAGAGCACAGCAACATGTGCAGTCATGCATTTTGATAGTACGATTAAAGGTGTGGACTATTTTCCAAATGGGGAGAGGATTAAAATATCAGGGCTGCAAAGGGACTTGGGAGTGGTAGTGCAGGATTCCTAACAGGTTAATTTGCAAGGTAGACACAAAATGCTGGAGTAACTCAGCGGGTCAGGCAGCATCTCTGGAGCAAAGGAATGGGTGACGTTTCTGGTTGAGACCCTTCTTCAGACTGATGTCAGGGGCTGCTGGAACCGCAGATACAGTAGATGAGGTTGGAGAAGGTACAAGTGAACCTCTGCCGCACCTGGAGCGGAGAGGGCAATCCTAGAGGATTTCTTATGAGGGGGGGGGGGGGGGGGGGGGGGGGGGGGGGTGGGGGGGGGGGGAGGGGCGGGGGGGGGGGGGGGGGGGGGGGGGGGGGGGGGGGGGGCCGGGGGTCACAAACCTGAAATGTTAATGATGTTTTTCTCAGCACAGCTGCTGTTTCATCTGCTCTTTCCAATATCTTGTTACAGCAGAAGTGCAAATAGTTCATTCCCATTTTTTATCTGTTTGGTCTGGCAGGTTTCTGCATAAAATAGAAGCAAGTATTTGAATTCAGCAAACGTAAAAAAAATATTGAATTAGGTAAAATCAACATGCAGAGGGAGTATAATTAATTTTGATTGGAGATACAGCACGGAAAAAGGACCTTCGGCCCACCGAGTCCGTGCCAACCAGCGATTCCCGCACACTAACACTATCCTACACAATAGGGACAATTTGCAAATTTTTACCAAAGCCAATTAACCTACAAACCTGTTTTTTTTTGGAGTGTGGGAGGAAACTGGAGCACCCGGAGAAACCACATGTGGTCACGGGGAGAACGTACAAAGTCCATACAGACAGCACCCGTAGTCAGGATGGAACCCAGATCTCTGGCGGTGTAAGGCAGCAACTCTACCGCTGCGCCACCGTGCCACCCTATGTTGCCATTGTCAGAGTTGTGCAGGGATGAGGGGTTGAGCGGAGGGCTCAAGGGGTGACAGGGAAGAGTGGAGGGGAAAGTTCACCCAGAGTATGAAAGTGACAGGACACTTTGAAAATGTGATTAAGAAAGTGCAGGGGTCACCAGGAATGGAAAACAAAGATGCTTCCATTGAACCACAGAGATTATTAATCACTATTGGTTCTATTCTAGAGAATTGTGTACAATTCTGGGCACTACACTTTAGGAATAATCTCAAGGTTCTGGAGAGATTAGAGATGAAGTTTGCCAACTTGTTGCCACAGTTGAAGAAGTTTGATAATGTGGAGTCTGTAGAAGATGTGATTGTTCAGTTTAAAGCAGGGAATATAATAGAGATATCTAAAAAAGATGTCAGAATTGTGGGACATTTTGGTTGAACAAGCAGAGTTTAAATCTGGGAGATGGAACCATAAGCAGAAGGTAGAAATGTGCTGAGTCCGGAGAGCATTGGCTGCAAAGATGACAGGAGCAACTGCCAAGGAAGCTTTTGAAGGCAACTGAGGGGGCACTATTTTGGAAGTTATTCAGGAAAAATGTAGTGTAGAACTAGCCTGTACAGCTCTTCAAAGAGCTGGCACGTGTAGCCTCCTCTGCCGCATTATTCTATGAATTATAGGATGGAGAATAAATTGACTCCACACTTGGTCTTCCAATCCAGCAGATTTCTGCATCAATTGCATTATTGTTGCACTGAGAACATGGATTCTGAACTCTAATCATTTATTGAGTTTAATTTATTGTCATGTGTACCGGGGTACAGTGAAAAGCTTTTGTTGCGTGCCAACTAGTCAGCAGCAAGACAATACATGATTACAATCGAGCCACCCACAGTATACAGATACATGATAAAGGGAATTACATGAATAATGTTTAGTGCCAGATAAAGTCCAGTAAATTCGATCAGAGATAGCCTGAGGGTCTCCACTGAGGTAAATAGTAGCTCAGGTCTGCTCTCTAGTGTTGGTAGGATGGTTCAGTTGCCTGATAACAGCGGGGAAGAAACTGTTCCTGAATCTGGAGGTGTGCATTTTCATACTTTTATACCTTTTGCTCGATGGGAGAGAGGAGAAGAGGGAGTGCGGTGTGTGAATCGTCCTTCTTCCTCTTCTTCTTTCGTGTGGCGTAGGACAATATGTTCTATTTGATCTTCTGTTTGTGCACATCGAGTTGATTGCATTAGCAGAAACAGGGAAGGTTGCAATCTTCCACCCCAGATTCGTCCTTGATTATGTTGCTGGCCTTGCCGAGACAATGTGAGGTGTAAATTGAGTCAAAAGAAGGGAGGTTGGTTTGTGTGATGGTCTGGGCTGTGCACAATTCTCTGCAATTTCTTGCGGACTTGGATGGAGCTGTTTCCAAACCATGTGATGCATCCCAATAAAATTCTCTCTGTGGTGCATCTTTAGAAGCTGGTGATCGTTGTTGCCGAACCTCCTAAGCCTTCTTAGAAATTGGTTGCGTTGGGGTGCTTTATTGGCCATTGCTCCAACATGGATGGTCCAGGACAAGTTGTTGGTGATATTGACTCCTAGGAATTTGTAGCTTTCAACAATCTCTACTTTGGCACGGTCAGTGCAAACTGGGGTGTTTGTACCTCTTCACTTCCTGAAGTTGATCACTGTTTGCGGATGACACTAAGCTGGGGGGTAGTGTTAGGTGTGAGGAGGATGCTAGGAGGCTGCAAGGTGACTTGGATAGGCTGGGTGAGTGGGCAAATGCATGGCAGATGCAGTATAATGTGGATAAATGTGAGGTTATCCACTTTGGTGGCAGAAACAGGAGGGTAGACTATTATCTGAAAGGTGGTAAGTTAGGAAAAGGGGAGATGCAACGAGACCTGGGTGTCATTGGACACCAGTCATTGAAAGTAGGCATGCAGGTGCAGCAGGCAGTGAAGAAAGCAAATGGTATGTTAGATTCATGCGAAGGGATTTCAGTATAGGAGCAGGGAGGTTCTACTGCAGTTGTACAGGGTTTTGGTGAGACCACACCTGGAGTATTGCGTACAGTTTTGGTCTCCAAATCTGAGAAAAGACATTCTTGCCATAGAGAGAGTACAGAGAAGGTTCACCAGACTGATTCCTGGGATGTCAGGACTTTCATATGAGGAAAGATTGGATAAAACTTGGCTTTGTACTCGTTAGACTTTTAGAAGACTGAGGGGGGATCGTATAGAACTTACAAATTCTTAAGGGGTTTGGCAGGCTAGATGCAGGAAGATTGTTCTCGATGTTGGGGAGGTCCAGAACAAGGTCCAGTCTAAGGATAAGGGGGAATTCCTTTAGGACTGAGATGAGGAAAACATTTTTCACACAGAGAGTGGTGAGTCTCTGGAACTCTCTGCCACAGAAGGAAGTTGAGGCCAGTTCATTGGCTATATTTAAGAGGGAGTTAGATGTGGCCCTTGTGGCTAAAGGGATCAGGGGGTATGGAGAGAAGGCAGGTACAGGATACTGAGTTGGATAATCAGCCATGATCATATTGAATGGCGGTGCAGGCTCGAAGGGCCGAATGGCCTACTCCTGCACCTAATTTCTATGTTTCTATGTCTCCTTTGTCTTGCTGACATTGAGAGAAAGGTTGTTGTCTTGACACCAGGTCACGTGGTTCTCAATCTCCTTCCTGTACTCCCTCATCATTATTTGAAATCCGGCCCACAATGGTGATGTCATCTGTGATTTTGTGGATTGAATTAGATTTGTACATGGCTGCACAGTGGTGGATGTGCAAGGAGTACAGACGGGGGCTGGGAACGCAGCCTTGTGGAGCACCAGTCTTGAGGATTATCATGGAGGATGATTTGTCCCTTATCCTCACTGATTGGGGTCTGTTGGTCGAGGATCCCATTGCAGATTTATACTTGGCCTCTTTCAATAGTTGTTCCGATATAACGTAATATAATGCTGAATAGCAAAATAGATAATACATCAGAGACTTTTTTACAATTTAAATCCATACACATTAACTTTCCATATTTCCTTGAAATGTAAAAAGTTATTGCAGCACATCAAGAATATGCTGCCTCGTGAAGCAGGTTGTTAAGTTAACTGCCCACTGGAAATTGCCTGTAATCTCTCCAGAGCCTTGAGATAATTCCTAAAATGCAGCGTTTAGAATTGTATGTTATTTTTTTCCTCACTAACTTTCTCCTAACTTACTCTCTCCACATTCCCATCAACAATCCCAGATTCTACCGCTCACTATGGACAATTCACAGCACCCATTTCACCTACTGACCTACATGTCACTGGGACATGGAAGAAACCTAAGGACCTGGCTGAATCCACAGAAACATAGAAAACAGGAGGAGGCCATTCGGCCCTTCGAGCCAGTACCGCCATTCATTGTGATCATGGTTGATCGTCCCTAATCAATAACCCATGCCTGCCTTCTCCACATATCCCTTGAATCCACAAGCCCCCAGAGCTCTGTCTAACTTTCTCTTAAATCCATCCAGTGACTTGGCCTCCACTGCACTCTGTGGCAGGGAATTCCACAAATTCACAACTCTCTGGGTAAAAAAGTTTTTTTCTCACCTCAGTCTTAAATGGCTTTCCCTTTATTCTAAGACTGTGGCCCCTGGTTCTGGACTCGCCCAACATTGGGAACATTTTTCCTGCATCTAACTTGTCCAGTCCTTTTATAATTGTATATGTTTATATCTGATCCCCCCCCCCCCCCCCCCACACCCTTCTAAATCCAGAGAATACAAGCCTATCTGTTCAATCTTTCCTCATAGACAGGTCCCGTCAAGCCCAGGGATTAATTGTCACATGAGGATGTCAAATTACCACAGCCAGCATTGGAAAATAGCAAGACGCTAGGGTCTGCTGCGACAGTACTCTGTCAGCCACACCACTGTTGGGGAGTGTGTATGTTATTTTCAGTAGCAATACCTCAAGATCCATTTAAGCCTGGTTTAGAAAAGTCCCGACCAAAACATCACCATATTTTTTTTTCCTGAAAGCTCCTGACCCGTGCGTTGCCAACCTTTGTGTCTATCTTCGGATGGTTTAAGAAATTAAATCTGTTGTGCGTTATGTAAATATCTCTTCTTTTTCTAGGGATTGCATGATTCCATCATCTGAATTCTTCAACATGGAAGAACTTGAACGACTAAAAAACAATTACAATGATGGCGGACTGGAAGCAGTAATACCAGAGATAAAGAACAAATTAGATGACCTGAGTAATGCACAATATAATATTGCAGTTATAGGTGAAAAGTGTGCAGGCAAATCTACCTTTATTGCTGCAATAATAGGCTTTGAGATAAATGAGGAGGAAAAGGTTGATAATGAGGAAACTAATGAGCCTATTGTACATCCCCATCCGATTCTGCCTCATGTTTGTTTTGCAGAACTTCCAGCAATAGATTCCTCTGAACTACTGTCGAGTGAAGTACCTAAAATGGTAATATTGAGAGAGATATGATTTGTTCATCGTATGTCAGATTGCAATTTAAAGGAAGGACGGGGCAAGTGCCAAAGCCGTGCAACAAGAGGGTAAACAACTGTACTTTGTTCAGTCCAAAATTGACAATGACCTCCCTCCGCTGGAAACGGACGGTGCAGCTTTGAACAAAGAATTGGAAAAGATGAGGATGGACTGCGTCACCACCTTGGAAGAGGTGGGAGTTACGTCACCAGCAGTCTTTCTGATTTCATGCTCTCAGCAGGATGATTATGATTTCCCCGCTCTGAAGCGCATCTTCGCAAATGATCCGTGCAGCGTTAAGAAGATTGCTTTCTTGCTGTCACTCCCAAACGTGACTTCAAAGGTAATAGAGGAGAAGAGAAGAATGTTGGAGAAAAAAATATGGATGACTGCAACGCTTGCCGGGGCAGTGGGAGCCGTGCCAGTTCCTGGCATGTCCTTTGCCACTGGGATTGGACTGGTGGTCGCGGGATTGGCGTACCTCTGGCACCATCGCGATCTCCGTGACAAGTGCCTGCAAAAACTGGCAGATGCTAGTGGTAAACCCTTGGCGCTGTTGAAAACCGAAATTCATTCTCCAAGTAAAATATCCCGAGCACTTATCAAAATAGCGCTAGGTCTTACCGCGGTTGTTTGCACAATAGCTGAGTTCAAGTTTGTCTTCACACCACTGATTATTTCTGTTTTTGGAGCTATTTCTTCCTTTTGTTTCACAGCCTTGTTATTAAAGGATTCTCTGAACGAGCAAGTGAATACTGCTCAATTAGCAGTGAAAACTGCTTTTGAAAGTGATTAAAGCATGTTCCAGATTATTTAACTGACAGCACTACATCACCCATTGATTTGGATGAAGGCCAGAGGGATTACTCAGTGCAAACAGTCTATCATACCGCAAACAAGCTTACTTAGTTACTTAGAAAAGCCTATTTAAAGGAAAGCCAAATACAGAAAATATAGCAACCTCCAAAGACACATAGAGTGATTTATTTAGAAATATGCAGCGATTCAAGAATTCTTATATATCAATTATGTACACACATCATTCTGAGTCTTTCACAGTAGTTTTAGGCATTGCCAAATCATTCCGACCCAGCTCAGACATTGTCTGAGGGAATGGAGCGGCTGGGCTTGTATACTCTGGAATTTAGAAGGATGAAAGGAGACCTTATTGAAACATATAAGATTATTAAAGGTTTGGACGCGCTAGAGGCAGGAAACATGTTCCCGATGTTGGGAGAGTCCAGAACCAGGGGCCACAGTCTAAGAATGAGGGGTAATCCATTTAGAACGGAGATGAGGAAACACTTTTTCTCACAGGGAGTGGTGAGTCTGTGGAATTCTCTGCCTCAGAGGGCAGTGGAGGCAGGTTCTCTGGATACTTTCAAGAGAGAGCTAGATAGGACTCTTAAAGATAGCGGAGTCAGGGGATATGGGGAGAAGGCAGGAATGGGGTACTGATTGGGGATGATCAGCCATGATCACATTGAATGACGGTGCTGGCTCGAAGGGCCGAATGGCCTACTCCTACACCTATTGTCTCTTAAAATTATTTATAATGTACTCACTCACTTATTACAGTACCTACATAGCCCTATACCTTCCTCCCTCAAATTTTAAATTCATTAAAATCAAAACACTAGCACTCATTTGACAACATTCATGACCTCTAGCTGTCCCAAAGCACTCTATGGCCAAATAAATAATCATGTATCTTTGCACTGTAGCCATCATAAGAAACATACAAGCCAATTTATACGTATTAAGAGCATTTAAACCTAATTGAAAGAAAGTGATATATGTATATGCATTAGTTCTGGGGTTTATCAATGGGTGAATGCCATCGACTGCTCCTTGTTCATTAATTTCCTAATATCATGGGATCTGAAGAGATGAGACAGTATCGAAGATTACGTGGAAGATTGGCAAACAGTTTCTAACCACAATTGGCATATGCATCTGAGAAGCAGATTTAAGTATCATTTTGCTAGACTTAACCAATAGTTGCTGGCTGAGGTTTTGGTCTTGAGTTACCACATGGTGGAAGGGAAACAAGAGGAACAAGATAGCAACAAATGTGCATCTAATTTTATTTAATAACTACTTAAAAGCATCCAAATAAATTCAGTGAAATCTAACAGTCGATAGCTAGGATATAAATTGCCATGGAATTTGCATGCATTTTGCGCCAAAAGATCTATTTTAAGTTCAAACTCTTTGATGCCAGTGATGTGAATTTTATTTCGGGTACCAGAAACAGCTTCAAAGACTAAACTGTTTGCATCCAAGATGAAGAATGAAAGTTGTGGAACATTTCAGAACCTTAGTCAATTCACCACCCACATAGAGTCTATTCCAGGAATGCAATTCTTCCTTAAATACTTCCCGAGTGTTCACTTGAATTGTCTGAAAATCCATTGGTTCCATTTTGGTGTAAAATTTAACAATGTGCATGAGGGGGAAGGGGATGATTATGAACCTGGTATATTTTACATCTCGTGATCTTAATTTCCATTATTCAAAATTCTTGATTGATATCAATCCTGAAACTGGCTTTTGAAAAACAAAAATCACCTGGTAATTAATAAGAAGATGTCCATAGTACCATTGCCCATCATATAATGTAGGAAAATGGGAGCAGAAATAGCCCATTGGGCACTTCAGGTCTGCCCCACCATTTAACATGATCTCGGCTCGCCTCAATTCCTCTTGTGTGTCATTTCTCCATGGTCCTCATGTCCATGCTCTATCAAATATGATCTAACTTCCAGCACCCACCGGAGATTTGCCGCCAGAGGGCATTTCTACATCACACGATGTGCAGGGTAATCTATCCAAGTCTCAGTCTGCCCTTTGCTTTTATTAACCATTATTGCTGGAGTTGTACAGATATTATGTTGTAGGATGAGGTGCCAAATAGATTCATCTGATGCTTCACCACCACAAAGCCATACACAGGATGAACCACCAGAGACGATACAGACGTTCCACTACTTGAAGTCTTAAACCACTCTCTTTACTGAATTATTAGTGACCATAGAGTAATATAGAGTTGAATGTACAATAAGTAACATTTTAATAAACCTTGTAACTTCAGCCAGGTGTATTGTTGTGATTTCATCTGTGTCAAATTATTGTTGCTACATTTAAAAGTTGTATTGATGGGAAATATTAAACAGGCCCTGCCAATGCAATGAGCACAAAAGTGCTCTGAGGGCTTGAGGTAAGAAAGAAATCTTCGCAAACGTACAAAGCCATATAAGCTGTAACATTGAAGTCCAAAGATGCTTAGAGGGGGAAATGAAAGAATAGATATCAGAAGGAGTGGACAATGCAAGATAAATGGCCGGTCATTAAAATAGAAGTGCATAGCAATTTATTTTTGCAGAGGGTTGTGAACCTCTGGATTCATTTTCTCCAGAAGATTGTGGAGGCTACTTTAGTTTAGTTTTGTTTGGAGATTACGCGGGGAAACAGGCCGTTCGGCCCAATGAGTCTGCGCCGACCAGCATCCCCACACATTAAGACTATCCTGCAGACACTAGGGACAATTTACACATACACCAAGCCAATTAACCTACAAACCTGTACGTCCTTGGAGTGTGGGAGGATCCCAGAGAAAACCCACGCGCTCACGGGGAGAACGTACAAACCCCTTACAGACAGCAACCATAGTCGGGATTGAAACCGGGTCTCCGGCGCTGGAAGCGCTGTGGGGCAGCGACTGCCGCTATGTCACCGTGCCGCCCTCATTTTTAGAAGTATTTCAGGTAGAGGTTTAATATTTTTTTGAAAGTGAGGAATTGAAGATTGGAGAGAACTGACACAGAAGAGGATTTGATGCCGAGGGTAGATCAGCTGGTTGGGGCAGCTAGTACAAGAGGTTCCATTCTCAAGATAAGTGATTGGTATTCAGGACAGTGATGAAAATAATTCTCTTCACCCAGTTGGTTGTGAACTTTTGGCATTCTCTACGAAGAGGAACCGTGGAAGCTCGGTTGCTGAGTACATTCATGGCAGAAATCAACAGATTTTTCGATTTCGCGGGAATGTCAGGATATGGGGTTAATACAGAAAACTAGCACTGAGGTTAAAGATCAGCTGTGATCTTACTGAATTAGGAACTGTTGCAAAGGGCCAAATATTCCACTATCTCTTATGGTTTTGTACTCAAGTGAAATAAGAAAGAGATTGATAGATCCTGTTGGATCATCAAGAGATATGAACCAATGGTAAATAAATGCAGTGAATTTGTTGATGCAATGGAATAACCAGACTATAACCAGAATAGCAACATTCATGTTGCTATTTTAAGATTTTCTGATATTTTGATATTTGAACTGATTGTCACATGTTATGAGTAAGTAGCATTCATAGAAAACATAGAAACATAGAAGGAAATTAGGTGCAGGAGTAGGCCATTCAGCCTTCGAGCCTGCACCGCCACTTTCAATATTTGATCATGGCTGATCATCCAACTCAGTATCCGTACCTGCCTTCTCTCATACCCCACTGATCCCCTTAGCCACATGGGCCACATCCAACTCACTCTTAAATATAGCAATGAACTGGCCTCAACTACCATCTGTGGGGCAGAGAGTTCCAGAGACTCACCACTCTCTTACAGTGGTTTATTTCCTCCTCTTAATTTTGCTAAACCAGTCAGAATAATTAAATATTTTAAACAAAGCTGAGGCCACACTCCAACTCTCGGACTCTGCAAAGCTGAGGCCATGCGCCAACTCTTGGACACCTCCTCCTACTTAGCCCTGGACCATGACCCCACTGACGAGCACCAGGCCACCATCTCTAGCGCCATCACCGACTTCATCAACTCCGACAGCCTGCACCCCCGAGCCTCCAACCTCATCGTTCCCCAGCCCCGCACGGCCCGATTTTACCTTCTCCCCAAAATCCACAAACCCGACTGCCCCGGTAGACCATTGTCTCTGCCTGTTTGTGCCCCCACTGAAACTCCCATTTACATATACCTTGAACTCCATCCTATCCCACTTGTGGTAAATCCCTCCCCACCTATGTTCAAGACCACCTCAGAACTCTCCGTCATCTCTGCGCATTCCATTCTCAGGCCCCATCTCCTCATCTTCACCATGGAAGTCCAGTCACTCTTACACCTCATCCCCACCAGGAACGTCTCAAAAGCCCCAGTTCTTCCTCGACCGGAGGAGGAACCCATAGCCCATCCACACTGACACCCTCCTCCGCCTAGCAGAGTTGGTCCTTACCCTCAATAACTTCTCATTTTACTCTCCCATTTCCTCCAAACAAGGCGTAGCTATGGTCACCGCATGGGCCCCAGCTACGCCTGCCTCTTTGTCGGGGCCTACGTCGAACAATCCTTGTGCTCAGCGTACCAGGGCCCCATCCCCGACCTCTACCTCCGCTACAAATTGACGACTCTTTGGTGTCACCTCCTGACAACATACACAACTGACTGACTTCATCCGTTTCATCACCAAACTACATCCGCCAATCAAATATACCTGGGACCATTTCCGACACTTCCCTACCATTCCTTGACCTCACTATCTCCATCGCAGGTGATAGACTCCTGACCGACATCCACTACAAACCCACTGACTCCCACGGCTCTCTGGACTACTCTTCCTCCCACCCTGCTTCCTGTAAGGACTCCATCCTTTATTCCCAATTCCTCCATCTACACCGCATCTGCTCCCAGGATGAGGTGTTCCACACCAGGGCATCACAAATGTCCTCATTCTTCAGGGGATTCCCCTCTCCCACCATAGATGAGGCTCGCACCAGGGTCTCCTCCATACCCCGTAACACTGCCCTCTCTCCGCATCCCCCCACTCGCAACAAGGGCAGAGTCCCCCTGGTCCTCACCTTTCACCCCACAGCTGGCAAATACAAACAGATAGTAGCCTCCGACAGCCAGTTTCGCCACACCTCCAACTGACCCCGCCACTCGCCACATCTTCCCATCTACCCCCGTCTGCCTTCCGCAAAGACCGCTCCTCCGCAACTCCCTTGTCAATTCTTCCCTTTCCCTCCCGCTCCACCCCCTCCCGGGCACTTTCCCTTGCAGCCGCAAGAGATACTACACTGTTGCTTTTATTTCCCACCCTCCACTCCATCCCAAGGACCCATGCAGTTGTTCCAGGTCTGACAGAGGTTCACCCTGCACCTCCTCCAACCTCATTCTATTGCATCCGCTGCTCTAGATGTCAGCTGGATCTATATCGGTGAGACCAAGCGGAGGCTGCTAGGCGATCGTTCGGTCGCTACTCCTCCGCTTGGTTCGCATTAACCAACCGACATCCGGTGGTCAGCACTTCAAACTCCCCCTCCCATTCCGTATCCAACCTTCTGTCCTGGGCCTCCGTCCTCGGCCAGAGTGAGCAAACACCGCAAATTGGAGGAACAGCACCTCATATTCCCTCGGGGAGTCTGCATCTCTTGGCATTAACATTGAATTCTCTCAATTCTGTTAACCCTTGCTGTCTCCTCCCCTCCTACCTCTCCCTCAGCCATCGGGCTCCTTCTCCTTTTTCTTTCTTCCCCGCCCCACATCAGTCTGAAGAAGGGCTTCAGCCTGAAACGTTGCTTATCTCCTTCGCTCCACAGATGCTGCTGCACCCGCTGAGTTTCTCCAGCATTTTGTGTACCCCCAAATATTTTAAACAACTATTTAATCACCAATCGTTTTTCAAAGCCCCTTCTATTGTTTTGGACTGCAGGTTTGAATCTCTTTTTAGGATGTGGACATCTCTAGTAGGATGGTGATTATTGTCTGTACTTTAATGCTCTTGAACAGAGTGGCTTCCCAGCCCATTTCCAGAGTGAGCCACATTGCTGTCAGTTTGGGAACCACACAAACAGGGGAGGATGACAGATTTATTTCCCTGACGGATATAAGCAGAAACAAATAGACTTTTACAACAATGAATAGTTTTGTCTCATTATTAAGACAGGCTGAATATTTTTAAATTACAGATTATTAATTGAATATTCCACAGTGTGATAGGAGCAGAAATAGGCCACTCAATCCATCAAGTCTACTCCGCCATTCAATCATGGCTGATCTATCTCTCCCTCCTAACCTCACTCCTGCCCTTCTCCCCGTAACCCGTGACACGCACACTATCAAGAATCTATCTACTGTATCTATCTTCTATTCATCTATCTTCTATCTATACATAATTAAAACTCATTATCTTCCGGTTTGGCGGTCTTTCTATTTGCGCAAAAACGGTTCGCAACTGTGCTACGATTTTTCGGCAGTTCACTGACCGTTCTCCTGTGCTGCGAGTGCACCAAGCTTCGTTCCGATCGGATGTTGTACAAGTTAGAGAGGATTAAAAATCTTAAAAACCGTGCGTGCGCAGATCGATCTCTTCTGCATTCCAGCGCCGCGCGGATTAGTCTCTTCCCCTGTCACTCCCCAGGACGGTCCGCCCATTCCTGCGCCATCGTGTCTTTACTGGAGCTGAGAATGGCCGGCGGAGGTTTCCAACTCGACTTTTGGAGGGACCAGAAGCAGCCCCGCCCCCCGCCCCTCTAAGCAGCCCGGCCTCCAGCCCCCGCCCCAACCATGCTGCCCCTGCCTTCCAGCCCCGCCCCAAGCAGCCCGCCCCAAGCAGCCCCGCCCCAAGCAGCAAAGCCCGGCCTCCACAGCCCCGCCCCAAGCAGAGCAGAGCCCCGCCCCAAACCCCAAGCTGCAGCCCCGCGCAGCCCAGCCCCTCCGGCCCCAGCAGCAGCCCGCCCAAGCAGCAGCCCGATATCTTTTCCAGCCCCCAAAGCAGCAAGCAGCAGCCCCGCCCCAAGCTCCAGCAGCAGCCCCCTCGCCTCCAGCCCCGCCCCAAGCGCAGCCCGCCCCGCCCCAAGCAGCAGCCCGCGCCCCGCCAAGCAGCAGCCCGCCCCGCCTCCAAGCCCCGCCCCAGCAGCAGCAGCAGACCCCGCCCCACGCAGCCCCGCCCCAGCCCCCGCCCCCGCCCAGCAGCCCCCGCCCTGATCAAGCAGCAAGCCCCCGCCCCAAGCAGCAGCCCCGCCCCAAGCTTCCTCTTCTTTTGCGTGGCGTGCACAGCCTAAAGTTGTTGGACAACTTGTTCCATTTGATCTTCTGTTTGTGCACGTCGAGTTGATTGCATTAGTCGAAACAGGGCGGACCACGTGAAGGTTGCCATCTTCCACGCCAGCCCCAAGCAACAGACTAACATTGGAGACCCAGCCCAGCCCAGCCCAGCCCAGCTCGGTCAGAGATGTCGCCGATGTTGCCAAAGGGAAAGTGAAGACTCTGATCCCGGCGGGGGAGAACGACCAGCGACCAGCGACCAGTGCCCGCTGTGAGTCCCTATCGCACCACCAATTCCAGCCACTACCCGTCTGGTCCCCCTCGCTGACTCCTTCGCCCCCCCTCTCTCCCCCGCGTGATGCCCCCCCTCTCCACCACTGGTGGCTCTTCCCCCCCCTTTTCTCTAAGCTCACTCAGAGCCCGCCCACAAAACCCTCTCCTCCCCCCACAACCCCAGCCCACACACACACCCAGACAGCCCCCCCACACACACACCCCCGCACACTTCCACCACACACCACCACACACACTTCCCCACACACCCTGCCGCCTACAAAACCCCCGCCCACATACCCCGCCGTCCACACATCCCTCTCCCCCACACAACCCCCGCCCCCACAACCCGCCCCACAAACCCCACGGTGCACCCACACTCCCCCGCCCTCACAACCTCCCCTGTCCCCCACATACACCTTCCCCACCCACAACCCCCCACATACACACACACACACCCCGCCCACACACACCCCCCCCACTCACACACACCCCCCCACACTCTCCACCCACATCCCTCCTCCCCCTTCCTACACCTTCCCGAACACATACACACCTCCCCCACACTCCACACCCCCCCGCCATCAACCCTCCCCCCACACACCCCCTCCCCCCACAACACCCTCTCCCCCCCCTTACACCTCCCTGTCCACACATACCCCTCCTCCCCACCCATCCCAGCCCCCCTCCACCACACACCCCACTTTCCTCCCCCTTACCCCTCCCACACATGAAGATGAGGGGAAGGGAGTGCTCGGAGACGAGAGTAAATGAGCTGCGCCTGCACAGTTAGAGCCTATGGGTGAGTGGTGGAATATTGTGTTGGGGGAATGGATTGCGTTAGGTGACCAGACCCAATGGGTCCCACTTAGTCTATCTGGGGGGGGGGGGTGGGGTGTGGTGGTAGGTGTGTATGTGGACGGGAGGGGTGTGGGAAAGGGGGGAGGAGGGATGTGGGTGGAGAGTGTGGGGGAGAGTGTGTGTGTGTGGGAGGAGGGGTATTAGTCTAGTACTTAACTAAAACTCTCATCTTGTCCTCTTCCGGTTTGCATTGTATTTACATTTGCGCAAAAACGGTAGCCGACAGCCCCCGACAGCCCCCGCCCGAAACCGTCCCCCTCCCCCGGCTGCAGAACGCAGCAAGAGATGCAACAGGAAAGAATGTACTGAATAAATCTCTTCTTTGACGTTTAAATTGATATATTTTAAGATTTATTCACGTTTTAAGCTTTAATAAATCCCTTTTCCACTTGTCGTGCTCGTCAGTTGCACCGTCGCAGTAATACCTGAGTGTTCTATGTCACAATGGGAACCCAATGGACGGGATTGGCTGCGCTGCCAGGGAGCCGGCAAGAGTGCATGGGGGGGTTGAGGGGGGATGGAGTGAGTGCAGGACGCTCCCTCCACCCTCACTGGTCCCTGACAGCCCCCGCCTGAAGCCGCCCCCCCTCCCCCAGCTGCAGCACGCTCTCCCCAAACCCCACACGGCCCCCGACAGCCCCCACCTGAAGCGACTCCTCCCCCAGCTGCAGGACGCTCCCACCCCCACCGGCCCCGACAGCCCACCTGAAGCCGTCTCCCTCCCTGCCAGCTGTGGGATGCTCCCCCCCCACCACCACCCCCCCCACCCCCCCAGGCCCTCGACAGCCCCCCCTGAAACTGTCCCCACTCCCCCCACTCCTTCCTCCCCCAACAGCCCTGCCTGAAGCCCAATGCTCCACCCTTCCGGCTGCAGAACGCAAGAAGAGACGCAACACCCACCCCCCCCCCCGGCCCCACACCCCATTCCCCACACACCCCTTACCACACCCCCCTTCCCCCACACCCTCTTCCCCCTCCTACACCCCCCTGCCCACACACACCCAAATCTCCATCTCCTCACATCCCCACACCCTTTCCCCATCCCTCCACTCCTCCCACCCACATGAAGAGGAGCGGGGGGAGGATTAGTGCTGGGGATGAGGGGAAAATGAGCCGCGCTTGCGAAGTTAGGGGCTATGGGTGAGTGGGGAATGGGTTGCGTTGGGGGACCAGGCCTCCCGTGTGACTGGGATCCAACGGGTCCCACTTAGTCTAGTCTCTGCCTTAAAAATGTCCATTGACTAGGCCTCCGCAGCCTTCTGTTTGAACTCAGGCCTCTGAGGTAACTCAACCAACGTGCCACGTTTCTCACAGGACTCAGTCTCTGATTATCTTTGCAAGGGGTCAGTACCTCTCCAAGTCCCTCATCATCGCCTTTCACCTCCAACCTGTAGTCTCTTATTCTCAAATCCTTGTTGCTAATCTAACTCTCCCTCCATTACTTACCCTCAAGCCCTAATCTCTCACAGTCTCTCCTTTGTTGGTGTTTCTGCTTTTGTCATTCAGGCCGTAACTAAGAGGATTAGTGGCATAAATATTTTAAACAATGACAGTAAATGGCAAATTTATCATGAAATTTGGTCCGAGTAAATATGTGACCTTTGATCTTTATCCTAGCAACAACAGAGGTGGTGTTTCTATCTCATCCTGAATTTTGAGTTTGACTCCAGTGAACACCCAGCTCACTGGAGTGGTTAATGAAAGCTTACTGTAGTTTTATGAAATATACACTGTGGGGCACTGTTTCACCATAATAGCTGCATGCACATTATTTTCCTCCACTATCTATTTCTGCACTGGAATATCACTACTTTGGTTTAGAGACACAGCATGGAAACAGGTCCAAGCTGACCAGCAATGTTCACACTCGTTACATGTTATCCCACTTTTTCATCCATTCCTTTAGGGGGAATTTTGCAGATCCTATTACCCTTTCAACCTCATTTTATTGTTTTACGATTGTCATTTGTCCTGTGACACTTGGCATAATATTTGCTTGATGCTGCTTCTAAGAAGCATCTTGGTCTTCTCTGTTAATGTTGCTACATGTGAGGAGATACTGTCATTGTAGCAGAAGATACCAGTGTCAAGTCTCCATCCTCTCCACCAGCCCCATTTCCGGTATTTATTTTAGTTTGCTAACAGCTAATTCTGCTCTAGGACTGGCCCCAATCATGCACTTTGTTCCGTTGCTTTCTTTTGACTCTAGGAAGCTTTGGGTTAATAAAATAAGCAAGTGCTAAAGGGCAACTGTAATGATAAGGACTACTAGCATGAATGTTTTCACTTATTTTCAGGCTAATTGCTGATTATCACATCATGGACCAGCTTGCAGGTGCTGGAACAAGTTTAACACTCCAATGTGTAGGAAGGAACTGAGATGCTGGTTAAATTGGTCTGAAGAAGGGCCTCAACCCGAAACGTCACCCATTCCTTTTCTCCAGAGATGCTGCCTGTCCCACTGAGTTACTCCAGCACTTCATGTCTATCTTTAGCAGACCAAAGTTGATGAGTTGCGATTTTCCTGGGGCCTGTCTAGCCTGCATTCTTGTATTCCACTTATTGTGTAGAGAGCAGTGGACGGGAGAGCACCAGACGATTGGATTCTTCGGTATCGTTGCTATGCTTTTTTGGTCGGAATGACTGCTGCTTTTGGCAGCAGTTCTGTTCTTTCATGAATGGCAAACTCACCAGGAAACTGGCCACCATCTCATCCAAGGACTACCGGATATCGCTGAACCGTCCATGCAGTGAAAACCTCTGCCACAGAAAGACCCAGTGTCCTGATCTGTGAGGAAAAAAAAGGGGGAAAAAAAAAAAATAAAAATAATATAAAAATATATTAAAAAATAAAATATACCTCCTGGATAGCTGAATGGGGGGTCAGAGAGGACATTTGCTAGCTTTTCTGCCGATTGTTTCTGGTTTTTTTTTTTTTTTGGGGGGGGTGTTTTTTTTTTTTTTTTTTGTTTTTTTGTTTTTTTTTTTGTTTTTTTTTTTTTTTTTTTTTTTTTTTTTTGGGTTTTTTTTTTTTTTTTTTTTTTTTTATTTTTTTTTTTTTTTTTTTTTTTTTTTTTTTTTTTTTTTTTTTTTTTTTTTTTTTTTTTGGGTTTGTTTATATTTGGGTTTTTTTTTTTTTTTTTTTTTTTGTTGTTTTTGTTTTTTTTGTTTTTTTTTGTTTTTTTTTGGTGTTTAGTCTTCTTCGTATTCTACTTTTTACGGTCAGTTGGTCTTAATACGTCGGAATGTAGTTAGCTCCCTTGTACTTCCAGTATAGGAGAGACTTTGATATGTCGGAACGCATTATCAACTACGTCAGACTATATGTGTAGGACATATCTCTAGGAAATTTCTAAGTGAGATGAGTGTCTTTATCGTGTAATTAGTTAGGGGTGTAAGGTACTTGACATCAGCGTTCCGTCTGTCTTTTTTTAAGCTTTTCGGATCCCTCAACCTTGTCCCTTGTATCTTGTCACCCTTACTTTTAGTTGCGACCACTTCTTTTTTTACCATACACAGACACCACTTGCATTGAAAACTTCTCATAGACTATGGATAGACAATTCCGTCACCACCAACCCCTTGTTATGAGAATGTTTATTGCAACTCACTAGTGTAAATAGTGGTGTGGGGTCGCCTATCGGCAGCGGCTCGACTGCAGTCCGTCTGTCTTTTTTAACCGCTTTTCGGAGCTCCCGCAACGGCAACGTCTCCCGCCGGAATCACATGGTAAAATGTCTTGGAGCGGGGCCTAACATCGCCGGGCGCGGCTTAACGGCCGCGGGACTTACCATCGCCCGCCGGGGGCTTTAACATCGTGAGCCCCAGTTGCCTCGACGTTGCAGTTTGGACTGCTGGACCGCGGGAGACGAACAAAGGAAGAGATAAGACTTTTGCCTTCCATCACAGTGAGGAGGTGTTGGAGATTCACTGTGATGGATGTTTGTGTGAATTGTGTTAAGTGTGGGTCTTGTTTTTTTTTGTAATTGTTAAGACTGTAGAAAATGCAATTTCATTCAAATCAAGCTGTTTGAATGACAATAAAAGGCATTCTATTCTAATCTATTCTTGTAAATACACTCCAAAAGCTTCCCCCCCAAGTCTAGTTCAGTAAAAACACTGACTCAAGCATTGGACCGACAAATCTTTAATTTTAAACAAACACAAATTCCCCTATACGATACCTAAGCCACTGCGGGTTCGATCCTTATCTCTGCCTGACCAAGCCCTTCAGCCTCTTGCAAGCAGACACTTTTTTTTTAAATTTCCAAATGGAATTTATTCACGTAATAAATATATACAATACGTGAACTATGCGAAAAATTCAACCGACATTTTTGGAGGCTATACAAATTGTTCAATACAGTCTATATACATTGCTCAAATTTCATGAATCTCTCTCGTTTTATATTCTTTTTAATGCCTCTCTTCCTACCCTTCTTTCTTTATTCTTTCTTTCTTGTTCTTCTCTTCTTCTTCTCTCTTTTACTCACCCCCCCCCCCTGTGGGCCGCCATGGCCCCTTTCATCAATCATTTATTTTATCTAATCTTTTTCATCCTTCTGTCTATTTTTCTTATCTACATCTTCTTCTTTTCCTCTCTCTTTACTTTTTCTTTCTGTTTTCTCACTTCTCTCTATCTTCTATTATCTCTCCCCCACCCTTGGCCCCCTGGCAAGAGGGTGGGCGTCTCCCATAACCATACCCTAAATCTACCCTAAACATGTCCCACATTATTTTTGAGGGGTCCCCAACCCAACTCTCCACCACACCCGCTCAAATTACACACCAACAACTCTAATCGCCCCCCATGTCCCCCCCCCCGCCCCCCCCCACAGCGGAAAAGGACCTAGACTGTGGACCACCCCCACCGAGCCTTGGCGTTGGCCTGCAACCGAGCTTCATGACGTCCCTCCAGCACGTACTCCTGCAGTCTGCAGCGGGCCAGTCGGCAACATTCCCTGACGGACATCTCGCTCTGCTGGGTGGTGAACAGCGTTCGGGCAGACCAAAGAGCGTCTTTCACCGAGTTGATGACCTTCCAGCAGCACTCGATGTCAGTCTCTGAATGTGTCCCTGGGAACAGTCCGTAAATCACAGAGTCCTCTGTGACAGAGCTGTTCGGGATAAAGCGTGCCAGGGACCCTTGCATACTTCTCCAGACTCTCTTTGCAAATCCACACTCTGCGAAGAGGTGGGAAACTGTCTCCTCTCCATAGCAGCCGCCCCGAGGGCAGCGTGCACAAGTAGGTCACGCAGTCCCAAGCCCCCTTCCAGAAAATCGACACCGATACAAATAGGGGCTACCTTTTATCGGCCCACGAACCTTGAGGGGCCGAACTACATAGGGGTGGTTCCCTTTACAATCCAATCAAACAGATCGATCACATCAATACATTATTGACAGTTCCTCAATCCAATTACAGAGTCTCTTAAACAATGTTTCTTACAGAAGCTTCTGGAAGGAAGCTAGTTCACTGAATAATGCAACATTTACCCTGGAACTCAAAACAATTCTGCCAGGGCTTAACACTTTGGCCAATCAACAAAACAGCAGCGTAAGTGTATTGCAACATTATTTACATTATTTATAATCCCTTTGCAGCAATCCAATCAAACTCATGCATTCACAATACCTTGGAATTCCCTCTGCAAGACTCTCATACATAAAGATACTTGGATCTTCCTTATCTGAAGGGCTGATCTGGGGCCTAGACTTCCCGGCACCAGCTAGCAGCCTGTGGCTTCTTTTGCAGAATTGACCAAAAGGCGTTGTGAGTGCATGAATCCTCTGCTTTATTTTGGCTCTCATTTGGCTCTATTTTGGCCAGGATTTACACTAGCACCAGGCGTTCACCTGCATGATGCACTTTCTGCATGGGCAACACATTGGTGCAGCATGCAGAGTTGCTGCCTCACAACTCCAGTGATTTGGGTTCAATCGTGACCTCTGGTGCTGATGGAATGTTGGCCTTTATAACAAGAGGATTATACTTCAGTATAGTAGTAGAGAGGTTCTTCTGCAGTTGTATAGGGCTCTGGTAAGACCACATCTGGAGTATTGTGTACAGTTTTGGTCTCCAAAGTTGAGAAAGGACATCCTTGTGATTGAGGCAGTGCAGCGTAGGTTCATGAGATTGATCCCTGGGATGGCGGGACTGTCATATGAGGAAAGATTGAAAAGACTAGGCTTGTATTCACTGGAATTTAGAAGGATGAGGGGGGATCTTATAGAAACATATAAAATTATAAAAGGACTGGACAAGCTAGATGCAGGAAAAATGTTCCCAATGTTGGGCGAGTCCAAAACCAGGGGCCACAGTCTTAGAATAAAGGGGAGGCCATTTTAGACTGAGGTGAGAAAAAACTTTGTGGAACTTAGCTCTGGGTAGAGAAACAGCAACATTCACCCAGAGAGTTGTGAATTTGTGGAATTCCCTGCCACAGAGGGCAGTGGAGGCCAAATCACTGGTTGGATTTAAGAGAGTGTTAAGTAGAGCTCTAGGGACTAGTGGAATCAAGGGATATGGTGAGAAGGCAGGCACGGGTTATTGTTTGGGGACGATCAGCCATGATCACAATGAATGGCGGTGCTGACTCGACTGTCTCAGAGGGCCGAATGGCCTCCTCCTGCACCTATTTTCTATGTTTCTATGTTTCTTTGCATTAGCACCTTCAAAATTCTAATCCTAGGTCCTAATGGTCAAAAAGCAAAAAATCTTAGCCGAGGACTTCCATATCAGGAATATCTTTGTGTGATTTGCTTCAATGTATACAGTCACAGACGTACGTGTTCTGCCAGAATGTAACTTTCAGTAACCTGTCAGTAACCTCCGGGCAATGGCGCTGATAGTGGAGCCCCTGCGATACACTGCCAGACACCTGCATTGATCCTGACCTCAGATGCTGGCTGTGTGGAGTTTGCATGTCCTCAGTGTAGCGATGTTACAAAACATACCTTCAGCGGCGCTGCAGTCCTGCCACTGGCCGTGTGCGCGACTTTGGCGCCTTTGGGGGGGGGCGGGGGCGGGATTAAAATGCCGTTTTGTACTCGCCTGTCGGAGGCGGATTTCCTCGGGCTGGTAGCTGCTGATGAAAAATCATAGAATATTAGGTGGACTGCTGCGATGTAGACATTCGGCTGTTTCTCTACCCAGAGCTAAGTTCCACAAGGGGCAATGAGCCACTATAGATGAGCAGGGGTTTTCTGACCAAGTTGCTGCCTTATAGCATTTGCAGCGCTGGAGACCAGGGTTCGATCCTGACTACGGGTGCTGTCTATTTGGAGTTTGTACGTTCTCCCCATTGGTGTTCTCCGAGATCTTCGGTTTCCACCCACACTCCAAAGACATACAGGCTTGTAGGTTAATTGGCTTGTTCTATGTGTAAATTCTCCCCTAGTATGTGTGGGATAGTGTTAACGTGCGGGGTGATCGCTGGTCGGCGAGGGATCGGTGGGCCGAAGGGCCTGTTTCCGCGCTGTACCTCTAATCTAAACTAAAACCAAAACACTGAAGATGCTGTAAATAGGAAAAAATAGCTGAAAATATTGGAAATATTCTGCAGCTTGTTCATCTTCAGGGGAAGAAATAGACTTAATGTAGCGATGTTACAAAACTTACCTTCAGCGGCGCCACAGTTCTGCCACTGGCGCCTTTGAGGGGAGGGGGGGGCAGGGAATAAAATGCCGTTTTCTCCTGCCTCTCGGAGGCGGACTACCTCGGGCTGCCAGCTGCTGAAGAATAATTAATCCGTCTTCCATTCCCGATTATTTTTTTTGTTAATCGCGAGACAATTTAATGATTTGATTAAAATAAAAAGCAACTTATAACGCCCTCAACGCCTACAATGTGACGGATCGCATGAACGGGACAAAACAACGGCTAAGTTGTTTATTTTACATATAAACCTGCTTCTTGGGATTGCTTTAATCAAATTTTACGTTGCGAAAATGTGATTTGGGCCACATACGAACTGGCAGTGTTTTTCTTGCCGTTATGGGGTTCACATTCACCGCAAATGCAATGTTCCAATCGATCGCGTTCCAGAAAAACCCACTCGCAAGATGATTTAAATGCTTTTTTTTTGGACAATCATGTCATAAGAGCATCTAAATCGTCTATATTTTTGTGTTATTGTGCACCCGTAGTCAATATTTTTATACTAAATATCAGTTTTAGTCCCATGTATTGGGCAAAAAAAAAAAAATTGATTATATTGAGTGGATGTTTCTAGATTAATTTATGGGAATTAAACATTAAATTCCTTCCATCTGGCATATAAATTAATGACAGTGAAATTTAAAAATCATGTTATATTGTGAATTCTTGTGTGAATGGGATTAATTTGTTATTTGGATACTTAGGCTATTTAAAAAATATATCCTTTTCTAAAGAAATGAAATCTACAGGACATTGTTAATGGGAAAGTAGTGGGCAGAAAGGCATGTCATGCGTGGTTAGAAGAGCAAAAACCTGTAGTTTACAATGCCAAAATTGAAAAGTTGAGGAAAAACAGAGTTGCTTATTGGTTACAATCTGAGGAGTATGATGATGCTACTGATTATGATGTGCCAATGTACCAGCTAGCAACTGATCTTCTCTAAAAAATCATAAAGATTGGTCTATTGCTAGAAATTGTAATTTATTTACCTATCTGTTACAGACTTACAGCATATACTACAATAATATGAAAGTTCTGATCTTGAGAATATCACATTTTTGAATTTTCAAGGCAGTCTGGGTGTTTATTACTATTTCCATCACAACGGTCAATTTTGTAATTGACTACAATTAGGTAATTAACTAATTATATGCTTTAATTTTAGGTCATCCAAGTAAGATGTTTATATTTGTTTCAGAATGCTTCAATCTGTACTAACTGAAAATTTCATTCAGTTCTCTTAATATTTAAGAAAGTTATGGGCTTTTGACTGTCCTCGATCACAGCATTTGTGTTAAGTCAATGGAAAAGCAATAGGGAACACGATGCTAATTTCCGAGTATGAAAATGGCCATAACTTTTTTTATACTGAAGATATGAAAGTGAATTAGGTGTCAAATTAAACTTCTTTTTATGCTTTATCTGATGGGATAAATTGCAGACTTGATTTTTTAAATCTCAACATTTTGTAACATTGCTACTCAGTGTGACCAACTGGGCTTCTACTAGGTACTCTGGTTTCCTCCCATATCCCTAAGACACATGGGTTTGTAGATTAATTAACACTGTATGTTCCTCGTGTGTAGGTGAGGGAGAGAATCTGGGGGGAGTTGATGAGAATGTAGAGAGTATAATATAAATAAATTAGTGCAAATGAGTGGTGATGGTCAGCCATGTGCCATGGGGCCTGTTATTGTGCCATGTAGCACTGAAATACATTTCTATAAAGGGAATACGGCTGCCATTGGTGTTCCATTAAAGTATTGTGTTTGGAGTATTTCATATATTTACAAAGAGAACAAAAGTAATATGATTTAATCTTCATGTCACTGAAGAGCGACACAAATTGCTGGAGTAACTCAGTGGGGGCAGGCAGCATCTATGGAGAGAAGGAATGGGTGACCCGAAACGTCTTCGACCCGAAACGTCACCCATTCCTCTCTCCAGAGATGCTGCTTGTCCCCACTGAGGACAGGCACTGAGTGGGGACAGGCAGCATCCCTGGAGAGAGGAATGGGTGACGTTTCGGGTCCAGCATCCTCTTTTGTGTCCACCATTTTGTGTCCACCCTCGGTGTGAACCAGCATCTGCAGTTCCTTCCTACACAATCCTCGAGTCACTGACTGGCTGAACAGCTTCTAAACAGTTTGTCATTTTCACATGCTCAGCCAGCGGCTAAATCACATAACTGGGCAACAAACCAAAAAACAAATGGATTATTGGGCTGGAGGGTTAGAGTACTAATAGGAGAATTTGATGCTGTGGATATACACATTTTTGTCTTTATTTTGTTATAAAATGAACCCTCAAAGTGGAAAGACCATCAGTTATTGCCCTTTGAGCAGCCTGCAGTGAGCTGATTCATAAACTGCTACAGTTTGTATAGTGTGTACAATTTGTATATTTTCTCCATGTTACTGAGTGGAAAGACCCAGCATTGAGACCTTATGACAATGACATATTTATCAGGCAGGATAGTGTGTGACGGAGAAGAATCGGCAGCTGATGGGTTTCTGAGGTGTCGGCTGCCCTGGTCCTTAGTCATAGGTTTGGAAGATGCAGTGAAAGAAGCCCTTCTGAGTTGCTGCAAAACATTTTTCCTGTAGTTGTACACAAAACACTTCGTACTTTGTGTGGCACAGTGACCCAGCGGTAGAGTTGCTGTCTTACAACACCCACAGCACAAGAAACGCGGGTTAGTTCCCGACCACGGTTGCTGTCTGCGCAGAGTTTGTACGTTCTCCCCGTGACCGCGTGGGTTTTCTCCGCGATCTCGGTTTCTTCCATATTCCAAAGACCTATAGGTTTGTAGGCTAATTAACTTGGTATAAGTGTAAATTATCCCAAGTGTGTGTAGGATAGGGTTAATGTGCGGGGATTGCTGGACAGTACAGACCCGGTGGGCTGAAGGGCCTGGTTCCGCGCTGTATCTCTAAGCTAAACTAAACTACCCATTATGTTTAAGAAAGGACTGCAGATGCTGGAAAAATCAAAGGTAGACAAAAAATGCTGGAGAAACTCAACGGGTGAGGCAGCATCTATGGAGAGAAGGAATTGGCGACGTTTCGGGTCAAGACCTGAAGAAGGGTCTGAAGATGGGTCTCAACCCAAAACGTCGCCAATTCCTTCTCTCCGCAGTTGCTGCCTCACCCGCTGAGTTCCTCCAGCATTTTTTGTCTACATTAAACTACCCATGAGATTAATGACATTGAGAAAAAGGAATTCAGTTTTGGACATTAGCATGAGTAATGAGGCAGTATATTAGTCTTGAACAAAGTACAATGCAGATTCAATAGAACAGTAGAACAGATAAGATTAAATACGAGATGGGGTTACAGTAACATGGTTTGCATTCCACTGAGATTAGATTTAAGAGAGATGTAATTGAGATCAACAAATCAGAAATGGATTCAATAAGATTCCACAGATTTTCACACAAAAGGTGGTGGGTGTATGGAACGAGCTGCCGGAGGAAGTAGTAGATGCAGGTACTATCGCAACGTTTCGGAAACATTTGTAGAGGTGCATGGATAGGACAGGTTTAGTAGGATATGGGGCAAACACAAGCAGGTGTAGGCATTGGGTCAAAGGGCCTGTTTCCACTCTGTATGACTATCACTTAAGGGCCTGTCCCACTGCGGCCACATAATTGGCGAGTTTAGAAGAGTTTGCCCTCGACTCAAACTCGCAGCATGGTCGACACGAGGTCGTAGGAGGTCTTTGTAACTCTCCTTCATGCTCGAGAGCAGTCCCTGCGTACTCGAGGCCTCAGCTAGGTCGCGGCGTTTTTTTCAACATGCTGCAAAATGCCCGCGAGTAAAAAAGGTTGCCATGGAAAAAATCGATATTTTTTTACTCGTAGGTTTAGTCGAGGTAGGTCGTAGTAGGTCGTAATATAGGTAATCAAAGGCAATCGAAGGTAAAGCTCATTGAGAAACAAAAGTTAAGTAAACCGTCCGTAATGTTAAATGCCCGCTAACCTTTATTAATAGTTATCTGGCTTCATAAAAGTGTCCCCCCCCCCCCCCCCTTATTCCCACCCCCCCCTTATCCCCTCCTCTCCTCCCCCTCCCACCCTCCCCCCCCCCCCCCAGCCCCCCTCTCCGCGCTCTCTAAAGGACTTACCATAAGTGTGCCAACCGCGATGAACAGACGTTTACCTTCCTGTTCATCACTGCCGTGAATTTCAGACAGAGCTCTCCCGCTTTCCCTGGCCCCCGCCTTTGTTGTGTGTGTGTGTGTGGTCGTGTGTGTGTGTGGTCGTGTGTGTGTGTGTGGTCGTGTGTGTGTGTGGTCGTGTGTGTGTGTGTGTGTGGTCATGTGTGTGTGTGTGTTGTGTGAGTGTGTGTGTGTGTGCGTGTGTGTGTGTGTGTGTGTGTGTGTGTGTGTGTGTGTGTGGTCGTGTGTGTGTGTGTGCGTGTGTGTGTGTGGTGTGTGTGTGTGTGTGTGTGTGTGTGTGTGTGTGTGTGTGTGTGTGGTCGTGTGTGTGTGTGTGGTCGTGTGTGTGTGTGTGTGTGTGTGTGTGTGTGTGTGTGTGTGTGTGTGTGTGTGTGTGTGTGTGTGTGTCGTGTGTGTGTGTGTGTGTGTGTGTGTGTGTGTGTGTCGTGTGTGTGTGTGTGTGGTCGTGTGTGTGTGTGTGGTCATGTGGTTGTGTGTGTGGTCATGTGTGTGTGTGGTCGTGTCGTAGTGTGGTCGATCCGGCGCGCGGTTTCATCGCTGACGGTCTTTCCAGCTCGTGGTTATTCAGGTGAGTGCCCTCGAGCTGGAAGGTCGAAGACAGTTGCTGAAAAGTCGCATTAGTGGGACAAGCACTGAAAAAATATAAGTCAAGGAATCATTAATTGAATTAACTGCATTAACAAGTGAAATGAAGAAGCACGTTTTCATACAGTCGGTAGTGGTAATCTGAAGCTCTTTCCTACAGTGGGGGCTCTGCATCTGTGTCAAATCCAGTTTTTGGACTGAGATGAAAAATATTTTAATAGCAAAGGGTACCACAGGATGTGAAGAAAAATAGACTATTATGATTCAGTTAAAAAATGGAACGTGTTAATGAGGTGGAAAGATTGACTTCTGTTGCAATGTAAAGATTCTTTGCAAATTATTCAAGGATGCAGTTTTCACACACGGTAGAACAGAGAACAGGAACAGGCCCTTCAGCCCACAATGTTTGTGGTGAACATGAGGTCAAGTTAAACTGATCTCACCTGCCTGTAGATGATCCCTATCACTTTGTTCCCTGCACTTCCCTGTGCCTGTCTAAAAGCCTCTAGAACACTGGTATTGGACACTACATCTAGAAAAAATAAGGCTTGTCTTGACTGACAAACCAGATCAATTTTCAAAAATATGGTCTCCTTTTATTGAATTTCTTCAACAACATAATAGTTGAACACAAACTCAAAACCGACGCTAGGGTTGGGTGAGCGGGCGTAGGGAAGGGCAGTGGGATATATCTCCGCTTCTTTCGCTCCCTCGTTAGTTCTGGGCTTTTCTTTTTTTCTTTTTTGTGTTTTTCTTGAAATTCATTCTTTTCTTTCTCTTTTCTTCGTTCTTTCCCTTTTTTCCTTTTTCTTTTTTCCGATCTAGTTATTAGTTCATAAAATGTTAAAACTGAAGCAGTACGAAAATTGTATAACTGTTATGTCAATCATTCTCCCTTTGTACAATTGCTTCTAATAAAAATAAATATTTAAAAAAAAACAACAAAAAAAACACTGGTATTGTATCTGCCTCCACTGCCATTCCTGTCAATGCATTCCAAGCACTCACCACTTTCTGCATAAAAAAGTGCCTGGCACTTTAACCTCCATTAAACTTTTCCCCTCTCACCTTATAGCTGTCATCTAGTGATGGACACTTACATACTGTGAAAAAAGTCCTTGACTGTCTGACCTATCTATGTATCGAAAAGTTCAAATGTAAGTCAGCCTTTCACTTTCAACAGACATTCATCTCCCCCTTGGGTAATAAAATGAAACTCAACTGGCCGCAGCCAAGTACAATTGCTTCCCCAACCATCACTTTCAAACAGTTCTATTCTGGGGGTCTCAAGATGTCACCTGACACAAGAGACACGAGACAGTGTAGCCGTTTGTACGAGCCAATATAATGGAACTGATCTCCAATGTAGACGTCCCAGTATGGGGCAGGGGTCCCTGTAGATGTAGTAATGGAGCGGATGGAGTGTGTGTGACTGCTCTGCTGGTGGATGTGATGGGACAGCTCTTCCTTGCAGTTGTCCAGGTCCAGAACCCTTGTCATGATTCCACCTTCCAAAGTTACACATCTTGCTTATAATGTTATTGACCGAGTCAACGTCTTTCTATTTCACAATGTAAATGCATCAATGACATTTACTTTGTATTTGACGGGAAGCTCCTGCTACATGTCCACAATAAGTTCGTAATTATATGAGCAGAAATAGACCATTCACCCCATCAAGTCTACTCCACGTATTTCAATCATGGCTGATCAATTTAGTTTAGTTTAGAGATACAATGCAGAAACATTTACATTTACCAAGCCAATTTACCTACGTACCTGTACGACTTTGGAGTGCGGGAGGAAACCGAAGATCTCGGAGAAAACCCACATGGTCACGGGATGAACGTACAAACTCCGTACAGACAGCACCCGTAGTTGGGACCGAACCCGGGTCTCCGGTGCTGCAACGCTGTAAGGCAGCAACTCTTAACCCCATTCCCCTGCCTTCTCTCATTAACCCCTGACACGCCTACTAATCAAGAATCTACCTTTGATTTAAAATATCCATCGACTTGCACTCCACAGCCTTCTGAGGCAATGAATTCCACCGATTCACCACCTTCTGACTAAAGAAATTCCTCCTCATCTCCTTCCCATTGTTTCGTCCTTTTATTTTGAGGCTTTGGCCTCTGGTCCTAGACTCTCCCACTAGTGGAAACATCCTCTCCACATCCACTCTATCCAGGCTTTTCACTATTCGGAAAGTTTCAATGAGGTGTCCCCACATCCTAGTCTCCAGCGAGTACAGGCCCAGTGCCGTCAAATGCTCATCATATATTAATCCAATCCTTTTTGGGATCATCCTTGTCCGGAAGTGCTTTAACATGCCTGATTAATGTAAAGCACAAACAGAATAAAAGACTAGACATTTGAATATATTCAAACACATATGTGGGAACATGACTGACTATTTCTTGCAGCTACTGTAATTAAGCATGAAGAGGACCAGTCAAATTTAAGAATTGCTATTCATGCACAGCAGGTACCGTAATGAACTAAGCAATAATCCTTCAATATTAATGATAGTGCTTCAAAAATAAGGTATAAGAAAGGAATCCTTGGAGAACAGTACCTTTCAATGTTTTATATCCTACTTAGAAAGAAGAGGTAAGTCTTCAGTTCAACATCTCATTAAAAAGACACTAGTTGTAATAGCCACAGTGATGCTCCCATTTAGATTAAGTCTCCACATGGGCATTTAATTGCACAACGTTTGAACTGGAGGCAAGAGGCAGCTGGTGCTATAAGTCTGAATTGCATTCTGCACTTCATGCTGGCACTCTGTCCCCAACAGCTCAACGGCAAATACTCTCCTGTACTTCTATGGGTGTACTGTAGAGAGCATACTGACTGGTTGCATCATAGACTGGTTCAGCAACTCAAACACCCAGGAACGAAGGAGATTACAAAAAGTGGTGAACACTGCCCAGTCCATCACAGGCACTGACTTCCCCACTATTGAATGGTCTATACGAGGCACTGCCTCAAGAAGACAGCCAGCATCATCAAGGATCCACACCACCTTGGCCATGTTCTCACTCCTGCCATCGGGAAAAAGGTACAAGAACCTGGAAACTGTAATGTCTAGGTTCAGGAACAGCTACAACAATCAGGCTATTTTACTTTGGAGTCATGTGAGTGACTATGTGAAGAGCCCGCCAGCCCGCATGCGCATCATTATCGTCTAACGCATGGAGCACGACTGGCTGGGAGGCGCGTTGCTCCTCCAGCGGTAAGTTTAAAAGGCCCTACAGGTACGTTTTCCACTTATTCTGAGGTAGTTTTTTGTTCCGTAATCTTGGTTACAGAATGGCGAGATTACAATCATTATGGAAAAGTCCAGGGCGAAGTCCAAACGGGCCGCGGGGAAAACTGGCTACAGAGGACCGCGGGAGTACGGGTAGCCGGCGGCTGTCGATTTCACCACCCGAGTCGCTGATGGTGCGGTCAGCGGCTTCCGACTTACTGCCTGTTAAGAGCACGTTGGTTCCCCAGAAAGGGGGTAAAGCCAAGAGAAAGTCGGATAGGCCTGTGGACTCGGACGAGTCAGGCCAGGAGGACTCGCCTCCTACAATGGATAGCGTCTTCGGACGTTTATCCCGGATGGAGCACCTGATGGAAAGGATGCTCCATCATGATGTTCTCTGGAGAACGGAGTTATATCAGCGTGGGTCTCCTTGGGTGCCCGCAGCGGCACCTGGTTCAGGGCCGCACGATGAGGAGGAGAGCGTACGGAGTCAGTACTGGACTGACTCCGAATTCGGTGGTATGGCTGGGGCGCATACCAGTATGCACCAGGTGTACGGAGCACAGGATTTGACTGCCATAGCTTCTAAATGTGCGATACCCTCGCAAACAGGGGAGCTGCTGCAGGAGGAAAGTGCTGCAAGCATCAACTACCTCACTTCCCACCAGCTGCAGGAGCAGGTAATGATAAATACATCTGCCAAATACCATACACCTGGGAACTGTGTTTCGCTAAGTGTACCGGCTGTCAACAACTGAATTTGGGGATATATTAGAGGGGGCATCAAGGCCCAGGAGGTAAAGCTCCAGAGAATCCTCAACTTGCTGCCCTCAGGCATAACGGCGTTTGCCAGGTCCGTGGATGGGGGTCCATTGTCTGATGTACAACATGATGCCCTGGCATTAATGTGCAACGCACATTTTGAAATCAATTGCTTTTGCAAAAATGCCTTCCGACCTGCCCTGAACCCCAAATTTGCGGGGTTGTGCAGAGCCAGCAACATTCAGCCGCCGAATCTTCTCTTCGGAGAAAATCTGCCAAAACAGGTCAAGGACCTCGATGAAGAAGCGAAAGCTGTCGGGCTGATGAAAGGGCCGTCGACCAGCAAAGCTTCTCCATTCCGGTGGCAACACCCCTACGCTTCCACCAGCAGCAAGTGGTTCGCTGAAGCTGGTGGCAGCTCGAAGGCCGTATATTCTGGGCAGAAGTCTTTTTTAGGCCTAGGCCCAGGCAGGCCCTCGTGGAAGATGAGCAATCCGCGCACTCCAAAACCCCTACCCCCCAAACCTCGGGGGAGGAAATAAAAACCACAAAACCACCGGTAACCATGGAGGTAGGTGGGTCTGGTTCTTTCCGGAACATAGGGTGTGTGGACCATTTTCAAGTTGGTGGGGCATTACACTTGTTTTTGAATGAATGAGTTGGATAACGTCAGATCCGTTTATACTGCACAGTATACAGGGGTTCCAAATCGAATTCCTTCCCAATTCATTGCCACCCACACAGCATGCACCAAACCGGACGTTTGTTCATTCACAACAGGAAGGTTTGGATCAGGCACGTGCCGTGAGTAATCAGCCAGGGTAGGCAGTGGCTTTTAAAAATCTTGAAAACCGCGCATGCGCAGATTATTCGCTCCCCGGTGAGCAGTCAGTCGGCTTTTTTTAAATCATGAAACCGCGCATGCGCACACTGTTCCCTCACCGGTGAACTGTCATTCGGCTATTTTTAAATCGTGGAAACCGTGCATGCGCAGATTGTTCTCTCGACTTTTATCATGTAATTTGTTTCCAATAGGTCCTATCTCTTAATAAAGTATTTAAAAACATATAGCTCAAAAACAATTACTTACCATATTATTTGTGCACAAAATCCATTCTGCAGCAAAAATATCCATAAGGTTGCTTCGTGAAACGCTTCAGATAATCACTATCCACCGCAGAAAAGCCCGCTAAGAAACTTGCGCGTGCGCATGCGCAGTAGGCTGGTGCGCATGCGCAGTGCGCAACGCAGCACATGCACACAGTCCGCGGTGTAAAGGCAGAGTTTCAGCTGCCTTTACAGACCGTTCCCACTGATGGTTTGAAGCAGCGTCGACGGCACGTGAGTACCTCATACTTCCGCGTTTAAAACGTACTGCTGATGAAAGGCACGGGAGAATTATGCCTCCCTAAGAGATTGATCTCATAGGGAGGCATAATTCTCCCGTGACTTTACTATTCATGACCATTTTATATAAGTTTTATATATATTTTATATATATTATATTTATATATAAAATAATTACTATTTTATTATTTTAGTCAGGGTAGGCACTGCCTACCTTGCCTACCCTGACGGCACGTGCCTGGTTTGGATGTGCCAACTGAAATTCAAAAGTTACATTCAAAAGGTGTAATTGAGAGGTGGAATCAAAAACCTCACAAATTCGTTTCTAATATATTTACAAAATGAAAGAAAGATGGAGGTTCAGCATCCTTGATTTGACTCAACTTAACGCTATTGTGCAGTATAGACATTTAAAAATGGAAACCTTTGTTACTGCCAAACAACTGATTTCCAAAGGATGCTTTATGGCATGCATCGATCTCAAAGATGCATACTATTCGGTACCCATTCACAGGGATCACCGGAGGTATTTGAAGTTTAACTGGATGGGGCAACTGTGGCAGTTTAAATCATTGCCTAATGGGTTAACATCAGCCCCCAGATTATTTACGAAATTATTAAAACCGGCACTTGGGCTTCTCAGAGCTCAAAAACATATTGTTATGGCATACTTGGATGATATCCTGATTATAGGAAAAACTCTGAAATTAGCTAAATTAGCAGTTTCAGCCACTAAACTTGTTTCTCAGCCATCCATATAAATCTAAGTTGATACCATCCACAGTTATTGATTATTTGGGATTTACCATTAACTCTATTCACATGTCTGTGACTCTGCCCTGGGGCAAGGGATTAGAATTAATAGAAGCCTGTAACAGCCTTGTTGTTATTGAGCAACCATCTATTCGACAAGTGGCCAGGGTAATTGGCAAATTAGTGGCTGCCTTTCCAGCTGCACAGTTTGGGTCTTTGCATTATCAGAATTTACAACATACAAAGGAGCAAGCACTCAAAGATCATGCAGGTCATTTTAACAGACCTATGCGGCTACCAGCCGATGTTATTTCAGAATTAAAATGGTGGACCTTACAATCAGCAAACCTTCAGTTATATTACAAACTGATGCTAGTGCTCAAGGATGGGGAGCTACTAATACCATCTCTAGTTGTGGTGGCAGTTGGGATGTGCATGAGTCATCATTTCTTCAGTCACGTTGTATTAATTATTTAGAGATGCTGGAAGCATTCTATGGGCTGAAGGCTTATTGTGCGAATATGCATCATCTGCATGTTCAACTTCAGATTGACAACACCACAGTGGTGGCATATATTAATCACATGGGTGGAATCAAGTCAGTATCCTGTGATAATTTGGCTAACCTTATTTGGCACTGATGTATTGTAAGAAGCATTTAGATTTCAGCTACCTACCTGCCAGGTAGGCTCAATATAGTGGCGGACGCCAGGTCATGGAAATTTAATGGCAACACAGAATGGATGTTGGATCATAAAGTGTTCACCGACATTGTTGCTCGGTGTGGAACGCCGAATGTCGATTTATTCGCATCCAGGCTTAATTACCAGTTACTAAAGTATGTTGCATGGGAGCCAGACCCAGGGGCAGTGGCGATGGATGCATTCTCGCTGCACTGGGGAGAAATGTTCTTCTATGCATTCCTTCCTTTTTGCCTCATCAGTTGGGTCTTGCAAAAGATCCAACAAGACTCCGCGTCAGGCATTTTGGTAGTGCCTGACTGGCCTACACAGCCATGGTTCCCATTGATTCTGGGAATGATATCAGAGCCTTTCATGGCCATTCCCAAATGCAGTAATCTACTGGTTCATCCCGTAACTGGGGAGAGCCACCCAAAAGATGCGGCGGCGCGACTCACGTTGCAGTGGCCCCTACAGCCAGTCTGTCTTTTTTTTATTTTTTGTCTAGTTAAATGTAGTTGTTCATGTTTTTTTGTACTGTTTCAAACTGTGTATATGTGGGGCGTGGGGGGGGGAGGGGGAAACTTTTAAAATCTCTTCCCTGCACGGGAGACCCGACCTTTTCCCTGTCGGATCTCCGTTGCCGTTGGGGCCTAGTACCGTGGAGCGGCCTCCGACTGGGACGACCTGGGGGCTCCAGTGACGGAGCCTGCGGAGTTGCGGACTTACCATCGTCGGGCTGGCCGGCCTCGAAGTGTGGGGAACGGTGGTGGCTCGCTGCTGCGGCTCGACTCCGGAGCTCCAGCCCAACTCCAGCCCGTCTCCAGAGCTCCAGCTCCAGCTCCAGCTGCAGATTACTGCCAATGGACTGTCGGGATATCGGGATACCGGGTGGGAGACCACTTTCCGGAGCTCCCACAATGCAACTTCTCCCGCCCGTGTCACGGGGTTGGAATGACCCGGAGCGGGGTCGTACATCGCCCGGCATGGCTTTAATGGCCACGGGACATTCCAGCACCCGCCGGTGGTTCCAACTTTATGACTTTTGTGCCTAGAGCGGGGTCGTACATCGCCTGGCCTCAATGGCTGTGGGACTTAACAACCCCTGTCTCACTGTGCGAGTTGGCCCACGAGTGACCCCGAGTTTTCACTCGTGGTGATCACGTAGCGGGAACGTCGGAACTCGCACGAGCAACTTATCGACTCGTGGCGCTAACGGCAGGTACTCGGGAAACTTGTTAACTCGTGAAAAAAATCAAACATGTTTGATTTTTTCCACGAGTCAAATTAACTGTTCAAGTGTAAAATGGAAACATTTTAACCCGTTGCAATAACGTAAGTGGCCCCGTGCGTTTATCTTAGTGTCTCGTGAGTGTACCGTGGGAACTTTAATAATCTGTTCTTTTGCTCGTAAGACTGAACCAAAGATAGACACAAAATGCTGGAGTTTATAACTCAGCGGACCAGGCAGCATCTCTGGAGAGAAGGAATAGAGTCGAGACCCTTCTTCAGACTTTCCTTCGCTCCAGAGATGCAGCCTGTCCCGCAGAGTTACTCCAGCATTTCGTGTCTATCTTCGGCCTTTCTGCCACTTGTCCCCGTGGCTTCACTCTGTCTCAATGAACGGCTTAAAGACCTGCCGAAGGGGCAAGTCTGGGGTGGTGGGTGGGATGTGTCCACGTGTGATGCTCCATCCACCCCCCCGGGGCCGAGAGTGTGGGATTGGGAAGGAACTGCAGATGCTGGTTCACACCGGAGATAGACACACACAATGCTGGAGTAACTCGGCGGGACAGGCAGCATCTCTGGAGCGAAGGAATGGGTGGCATTTCGGGTAAGTCTGAAGAAGGGTCTCGACTCTATTCCTTCTCTCCAGAGATGCTGCCATGTCCGCTGAGTTGTGTGTGTGTGTCTCTCTCCCTCTCTGTCTATCTGTGTGTATCTGTGTGTGTGTCTGCTGTCGGGTCCCGGTGGCCGCTCAAAGTCACCCGAGCTGCTTGATTCCTCTGAAGTGGTGGCCAGCTGCTGTCTGTGTGTATCTCTATCTGTGTGTGTGTGTGTGTGTGTGTGTGTGTGTGTGTGTGTGTGTGTGTGTGTGTGTGTGTGTGTGTGTGTGTCTCTCTCCCTCTCTGTCTATCTCTGTGTGTGTGTGTGTGTGTGTGTGTGTGTGTACTGTCGGGTCCTGGCGGCCGCTCAGTCACCCGCGCTGCTTAATTCCTCTGAAGTGGTGGCCAGCTGCTGTCTGTGTGTATCTCTATCTGTGTGTGTGTGTGTGTGTGTGTGTGTGTGTGTGTGTGTGTGTGTGTGTGTGTGTGTCTCTCTCTCCCTCTCTGTCTATCTCTGTGTGTGTGTGTGTGTGTGTGTGTGTGTGTGTACTGTCGGGTCCTGGCGGCCGCTCAGTCACCCGCGCTGCTTAATTCCTCTGAAGTGGTGGCCAGCTGCTGTCTGTGTGTATCTCTATCTGTGTGTGTGTGTGTGTGT
The DNA here is from genome assembly GCA_035221665.1 of Okamejei kenojei. Classification (NCBI taxonomy): domain Eukaryota; kingdom Metazoa; phylum Chordata; class Chondrichthyes; order Rajiformes; family Rajidae; genus Okamejei; species Okamejei kenojei. The sequence goes on along the minus strand of CM069152.1, from coordinate 38,460,776 downwards.
GTGTGTGTGTGTGTGTGTGTGTGTGTACTGTCGGGTCCTGGCGGCCGCTCAGTCACCCGCGCTGCTTAATTCCTCTGAAGTGGTGGCCAGCTGCTGTCTGTGTGTATCTCTCTCTGTGTGTGTGTGTGTGTGTGTGTGTGTGTGTGTGTGTGTGTGTGTGTGTGTGTGTGTGTGTGTGTGTGTGTGTGTGTGTGTGTGTGTGTCTGCTGTCGGGTCCCAACGGCCGCTCAATGTCAGTCACCCGGGCTGCTTCCTTTTTTTAAAATTATTTAAAATAGAGATCCATTGCAAAAAAGTATTTAAAAACATAAAAAAACAAGAAATGCTTGGTAGAATGCGCATTTTCCCATTGTAGGTCATATCAATAGATGCGGCCGCGCTGAAATAACTCAAAACCACAGGATGGAGATGTATTTTAACATTGTTGCTTTATTAAACCATTCACGGTTGGCTCAAGAGTAACGGGAGAGGAACTTGCTAACTCGGAGAGGAACTTGCTAACTCTGGAGAGGAACTTGCAACATCGCAGCAATTACATACCCTGGGAACTCGGCCACACACTTGATCATACACTTGCAGTCTCGTGGGCAGCCACGAGTCTATCACTCGGGGTACCTCGTGGGTCAACTCGCACAGTGAGACAGGGGCATTAACATCGCCCGCCTGGGGCTCCAACATCGGGAGAGAAATGGTGCGGAGGGGAGAGAAGACTTTGCCCTCCATCACAGTGAGGAGGAGATTCACTGTGATGGATGTTTGTGTAAATTGAATTGTTTGTATGTTTTGTAGGAATTGTTTTGTTTGTATGGCTGTAGAAATGGAGTTTCGTTTGAGCCTCAATGAGGTTCGAATGACAAGTAATAAAATCTAATCTAATCTATCTGATCTAATTACATGACCGAATAAATTTGTTGATTTGCAGACTCTGAGGAGACTCTGGGGCTCGGACCGTCTGATCGAACTGTGGATGTGATCACTGCGACTTGGAGAGATAGCATCAAGAAGCAGTACATCTCCTATATCAAGAGATGGGAAACATTCTGTTCGCAGTCCAACATCACGTATGACACGGCACGTGTGACGGATGTCTTGGAATTTCTGAACAGTCTATTTTTTGATGAAAGATTGAGTTACAGTGCGATTAATTGTGCCAGGAGTGCATTGTCGTCATACTTGTTGCTGGGATCGGGACACCAAGCTGACGGGTCTCACCTGTTGATATCCAGGTTCATGAAGGGTATCTTCAACACCAATCCCCCCAGGTCAAGGTACTCGGAGATATGGGATGTGAACATTGTGCTGACGCTGCTTCAGCAGTGAGCACCAGCTACATCCCTGTCACTAGTCAAACTCACTTTTAAAGTGGTTATGCTCATGGCGCTGGTTTCGGCGCAACGGGTCCAGTCATTGCATAAACTACGACTGGACAAAATGGTTACATCTGCCAGTAAAATAACTTTTACTGTGCATGACTTAGTCAAGCAGAGCAGACCAGGGCATCAGGTCTCAAATTAGAGTTTATGGCATACCCCGTGGACCTTCGGTTGTGTGTGGTCATACATCTACAACATTATATTAAGGTCACAAAAAGTCTCAGAGGTACTGAACTAGCAGTGTTTGTTAGTTACAAAAAACCTCACAAGAGGGTGTCAGTACAGACCATCTCGAGGTGGTTAAGACCGGTTTTGGCTTGTGCAGGTGTGGACACTGATATTTTAAAATCTCACTCCACCAGGGCTGCAACAACATCAGCAGCAAGGGTTTTGGAGGTTCCACTGGACCAATCCTAGCAGCGGCAGGATGGTCAAACGAGAGAACTTTCCAAACATTTTATAACAAACCCATTGCCAGGCCGGGGGTGTTTGCTAATTCAATTTTAAGTTCTGTTTTATAATTTACCCCGGATGTGAGGGGTCACTATTATTTTCATATATACCATTTTGTTTAATAAAAGCATCAGCATGCTTTAAATCTATGTCATGTCTGAATGCATTATGATTTTCACTCCTCCTTGGTCAACTAATGCAGTGTGTTGCATGAAATCGTATTCACGGCATGAAATCGCAGAGCTTTGAAATCTTCACATAGTCACTCACGTGACTCCGAAGTAAAATAGGAAGATTAAATGAGAACATACCAGTTTGAAGTTTGATCTTTATTTTATGAGAAGTTACAATGAGGGATTAGGTGCCCTCCGCTCCCAACCCTCTCTCATAAAGGTCAGCTGGTAGTTCTAGTTTCTCAAATCTTCCTATATTCAATTCAACAACTGTTATCTGTGATTTCACACCGCTGCTTTGAAGATAGAGGCGCACGCGGGCTGGTAGGCTCTTCACATAATTCCTCATTGTGACTCCTCATAAAATAAAGATCAAACCTCAAACTGGTAAGTTCGCGTTTAACCTTCCTATTGAACACTCCAAACTACAAACTGCCTTAATTACACTATTGGCTTAGGACTTTGTTGTTTTTGGGGGAGTCCAGAACCAGGGGCCACAGTTTAAGAATAAGGAGTAAGCCATTTAGAACGCAGACAAGGAAACACTTTTTCTCACAGAGAGTGGTGAGTCTGTGGAATTCTCTGCCTCAGAGGGCGGTGAGGCAGGTTCTCTGGATGCTTTCAAGAGAGAGCTAGATAGGGCTCTTAAAAATAGCGGAGTCACTGGATATGGGGAGAAGGCAGGAATGGGATACTGATTGGAGATGATCAGCCATGATCACATTGAATGGCGGTGCTGGCTAGAAGGGCCAAATGGCCTACTCCTGCACCTATTGTCTATTGTCTTTGTTTTTGTCTTTGTACTATATTGTTTATTTGATTTTATATATTGAACTTATTTTATTTGCTTATTATCATTAATGTTTTATTATTATTAATGTTTAGTGTTTTCTGAGTCATTTGTAACTGTCACTGTATGTCATGTTGTTACTTGTGGGTGGAGCACCACGGCAAATTCCTTGTATGTGAATACTTGGCCAATAAACATACTTACTTATTTATGGGGTCTATTGAGTACTACGTTCACATATCTATTGTGCTGACGCAAGTAAGAATATTGTTGTTGCATTCCAGGACACATGACAATAAAACACTCTGGACTCTTGACTCATTTCCAGTTTTGCACAACTACTTTTATTTATAGCTTTTATCTTTTCCCGGTCAGCAGTTTAATGGAATTCCAAGAATTGTCTTTAAAATGTACAATGCATTTAAGATAATTCTATGTGATAACTTTCTGCAAATAATAAATCTCATCAAATCAATGGCGATGTTTGTGATTCTCTTCTAACTCAGCTTGCAAACTTGACCTTACACCCGATGTGATTTAGAGCACAACTATACAAAAGGCAGCAAATCTGCACTCGTCATTTTTGCTGGTTGAGTCACTCTGCAAAATCCATTACAGCAACACTTGATTTCAAAATAACAAAAGGAAAACTGCAATAATTATGTTCATATTTTAGCACATTGGACAGAAAGTAGGTGGCAACATCACCGTATGAGGCAAATAAATATTCACACCAAACTCTGTTAATTGTAGATCTGCTAATTATACCTCATCTAGAAGCTGCAAAAGTGTGTGAACCTCACCTCTGGTTGTAACATCATGAAGCACCATTTTATTAATTTTTTTATCATGATCAAATGTACTAATAAATACAGAGATATATGAAGCGCTCCTGTGTTCAGTCAGTTTAGTCAGTTTAATTTATTGTCACGTGGACCGAGGTACAGGGAAAAGCTTTTGTTGCGAGCTGTCCAGTCAGCAGAAAGACAATACATGATTACAATCGAGCCATTTACAGTGTATAGATACATGATAAGGGAATGACGTTCAGTGCAAGGTAAGCCAGCAAAGTCATACAATCACAATCACAAACACAATAATACTTTATTAGCCAAGTATGTTTTGCAACATACGAGGAATTTCATTTGCCAAGTCAGTCACACAAATACAAAGCAACGGAACGCACAAAACACATTATAACATAAACATCCAGTGACTCCTCCACTTTCCTCACTGTGATGGAAGGCAAAAAAAGTTAAAATCTCTTCCCTTTGCTCTCCCGCGGTCGGGGGCCTGGAGCCCTCTGTTGACGGGACGATCTTGACTCCCGTAGCTGGTGGCATTTGGGCCCTCTGCATCGGGACGATCAGCTCCTGCATCGGGGGGATGTCAGACCCCACCCGTGCTGGGCGATCGAACCCCGGGTCGGGGCTGGTCGAGCCTCTGCGTCTTTGGCGCTCCCGACTAGCCTCTCCCGAGACTGCGAGCTCTCGATGGTAAAGTCCGCAGGATGGTTGGAGCGATCCCAGGCAAGGGATCAACTCCAATGTTAAGCCCATGCCTCACGGTGGGGCTCAAGGTCAGTCCGAGGAGGCCTCCTGCTCCATCGATGGTAGGCCGCAGAGTGACCGGAGATGCGACCCGGAAAACAATTGCATCTCCAGCAAGGTAAGAAACTGAAAATAAAGTTTCCCCTGACCCCTCCCCCTTCCCCTCCCACCACATAAAACAAACCAGAGAACATTTACACAAAGTTTTACTAAAAAACAGACAGACTGTTGGCGGGGCTGCCAATCGTGCGGCCGATCAAAGATAGTCCGAGGGTGACCAATGAGGTAGATGGCAGTTCAGGACTGCTCACTTGTTGTGGTAGAATTATTCTGTTGCCTGATAACAGCTGGGAACAGTGTTGAAGTCGTCCATCCAATCTTTGAACTAATTCTGAATTTTGTGAAGGTATTGATGTTCATGTTATATGGCTCATGTTTTATTATGTATTTATACCATATTCAAGCGGACTCATGCCCACAGGAAGTGCATGTGCTCTATTCACCAGTGCAGCTTACAATTGAATTAGACCTGAGTCTAGATGCTTGTGAAGTGCCCCCGAGATGGATTCTTAGAGCAGCTTGTACTGGTGCCTACCAGGGAGAAGGCAATTCTGGATTTAGTGTTGTGTAATGAACCAGATTTGATAAGGGAACTCAAGGTCAAGGAGCCATTAGGAGGTAGTGACCATAATATGATAAGTTTTAATCTACAATTTGAGAGGGAGAAAGGTAAATCGGAAGTGTCAGTATTACAGTTGAGCAAAGGGGATTATGGAGGCATGAGGGAGGAGCTGGCCAAAGTTGACTGGAAAGAGACCCTAGCAGGGATGACAGTGGAACAACAATGGCAGGCATTTCAGAGAATAATACAGAAGGTGCAGGATCAGTTAATTCCAAAGAAGAAGAAAGATTCTAAGGGAAATAAGAGGCGACTGTGGCTGACAAGGAAAGTCAAGGACAGTATTAAAATAATACTATTAAATATTAGTATTATAATGTTATACTTCTTATCTTTTTTCTCTTTTATTTTAATACTATTAAACAATAGTAAAAGAGAAAAAAGAGAAGTATAACATAGCAAAGATGAACGGGAAGCCAGAGGACTGGGAAACTTTTAAAGAGCAACAGAAGATAATTAAAAAGGCAATACGGGGGGAAAAGATGAAGTATGAAGGTAAGCTAGCCAAGAAAATAAAGGGCAGTAAAAGCTTATTTAGGTATGTGAAGAGGAAAAAAATAGTTAAGACCAAAGTTGGACCCTTGAAGACAGAAACAGATGAATTTATTATGGGGAACAAGGAAATGGCAGAAGTGTTGAACAGGTACTTTGGATCTGTCTTCACTAAGGAAGACACAAACAATCTACCAGATGTACTAGTGGCTAGAGGACCTAGGGTGACAGAGGGACTGAAGGAATTTCACATTAGGCAGGAAATAGTGTTGGGTAGACTGATGGGACTGAAGGCTGATAAATCCCCAGAGCCTGATGGTCTGTATCCAGGGTAATTAAGGAGGTAGCTAGAAATCGTGGACGCATTGGTGTTCATTTTCCAATATTGTAGGTTATCCCAATGTGGTTAATGCTAACCCATTGCTTCCAGTAAAGAAAGAAACCTGGCTGCTCAGTCACCACCAGGCTTGTGGTCCATCAATGCATGGTTCACCTTTTGTGTAATAATATTTTTATTAAAAGGAATCCATCATAACAACGGTATAACAACTTTTCAAATACACAACCAACTTATTTCAATAAGTATACGAATGTTACGAATAGTTCTTATAAACTTCTATTTTTTTTTAAAGTAGAAAAAGAAAAGAATAGATTTTAATCAATAAGAATAGTGATTAAATAATAATTTTGATTATAAAGAAAGAGAAAGAGAAAAGAGAGGAGAAAAAAAAATATGTATATATTCTTGTTATATGTATTAAAATAAAGTATTATATTAAAAAAAGAGAGATTATAGTATACATCTTAATACTGAATAACACAATTTCAAATAGCGATATCAATGGAGACATGTATACAAATCAAAAAGAAAAACAGAGAGTTATTTTCATCTAATCCTGCCGGGTACCCATTGAGTTGTGATGCCAAGAACAGCTACCCCTTCAAATATTCTGTATATGGAGACCATATCTGTTCAAAGAGTTCGTATTTGTCCATTAGGACAAATCTGATTCTTTCCAAATGCAACGTCTCCAACATTCACCTTTTAACTGGTTCTTTAATTGCATCTGAGTAATCTGACGAATAATGTTATACTTGAGACTAACTGTTGACCTTCCTAGCATTGTATCAATTAAATTTAAAAATGTCTCTCTTTTTCGCATTCTTATCGTACACTCATAGAGCCTCATAAAATCCGTAATCTATATTTTCCTGTTTAGTTATTATTGAAGCGGAAAGTAAAATTCAATTATTGTAATCATTTCTATCTGTAACAGCAAAGGATGAAGTAATTCTTCATGAAATTCAATTTATTCACACGAACCAAATCAGAGTTTCAAAGAAATGGGCTTGATAACATAGGTACTTTATCAGTTGATTAAGAAACATTGATGACATTTTAGCTTTTGAATTCATAGCCAAAGCTGCTATTGACTCAAGACACTGCCGGCAACTTTGCTATTGTTTCGTATCACTGTAAAGCAATAAATTCACGTCAAACTCAGAAAGATACGTAACATAGATATTTGGAGAATATTTCATTTGTTTCCCAGTGGGTTTGATCAAACTTAGCAGGTAAAACGTATCGCTCTGCAGTATCAGGTCTGGGAGATGCCGCACATTGTTCGACTCTGAGGATTGGACCTAGTTGGTTATTAAGGTGTATTTGACGATCTGGTGCAGTCTCCTACTACAGTAAACCCTTGTTGTCGTCGACCATGGAGAGAGGGATCCACAGGATGCACAAAAACCGAGTAAGGGGGATAAATATTAACTAGTTTAACCCAAGGAAGAACCCAAGGTGGGAAGAAGCACGGCACCGGTGGGGGGTTAACATAGGGAATTCACAGGCCAGGGAGAATCCACAGAGCCACAGAGACCCCAGCCCCACACGGGGGCACCAGGGACGGACCCGGTCAGGGACGGATTTAGATGAATAGAGGCCCTAGGCTATTCCACTTGTGAGGCCCCTCCCAATCCCCCACTCCCACGACGAGAGGAAGATGGAAGAGTCCACCAGATCTACACCGATGTGCATCCGAGTATGGCCAATGAGATAAGGGCTGGAAAGCTGCGCTTTTTATTTATTGCCAGTGCTAGTGTCGAGTTAAAAACACTGGAAATGGAGGGCAAGGAAAATTACTGAAGTGTTGTTTAGAGACTACAGTGCGTTGTGACACCATATGTAAGAAAGGCCTATGACAGTGTCAAAGATTTTATACACCAGGTCCGAAGCTTTTTAAAAAGGGGGGTGGCATGGCAGGATTACAAAACTTTAATGTGAAATAAGTGCACGCAGCGCATATCACAAGCCCGAAGCTCAACAACCCTTGCGGCCGGGATCCGGGGCCCGCTTAAGGGCCCTGGAAGCTCTGGGGTTTTAGGTGCAGTCTGAGCCTTATTTTGGAGCATTTTTGCACCACTTTTATGACCAATATTTCAGAAATAATTTTGGTTGAGTCAAGAGTAATGAGTGGGTTGGAATGGGATGATTGGGATCATTGTTGTATACATTTTTTAAAATCAAGAATTGAAGCTGTCCTTGTTTTAATAATCAAGTTGTACTGTAAAATGCTATGTAAAATGTTATAAAGGAGCATGCAAACACTGCAAATAAAATACCGTAAGTTTTTGCAGTGAATAAAACCTTTTTTTTGAAAATGTTTTGTGTGTTGATTTGATTGCCTGTTACTGTTCGACTGTGTTAGTGTGCGCATATTAAAAATATGATGCAAAATGAAAGTCGCAAACTATGGAATACATATTTTACAGTATTGTTATCAAGGAAAATAAAGCCGTTCCAATTGTTTGATATTATTCATATGGAGGAGAAAATATAATTGCTCTAAAACCTACCTTAATTTTGCAATCTCACTAAAGATAATCCCTTTCCCTCTTTCCCCTCCTCCTTCCCCCTCCCCCTCCATCCACATCTCTCTCCCCCCTTCCCTCTCTCTCTCCCCCTCTCTCTCTCTCTCCCCCTCCCCTCCCTCTCTCAACCCCCCCCCCCATTTCCCCCTCTCACATCCCCCCTCTCTCTCCCTCCCTCCCCATCTCTTCCTCCCACACAACGAGGCTCCGACTCCGCGCCGCAGACACCGCAGCCCACTCCCCCGGCCCGGAGAAACGGGCACTCCCACAACGCAATATTGCACTACTTACCTGGAGTAGACACCTAGGATCTTTGGTAGACACGAGGTGACTGTGTGGAGTGCAAATGGAGGTCTGAACCCGCCCGGGCCCACTGCGCATTGGCGGAGAGACAGCGTCATTTTGCGTCACCACTGCGTCACCGGCTTCCCCTAAATGCGCAGGCGCGGATGGTCGCAATTTTTTCCCCACAAAATTCCAGCAGGCCGGAACCAAAATTTCGGGTAATTTCCGTCAAAGTGGAAACACTGATAGCGCTCTAATTTTTTTTTCCTCGGGATTTTTTTTTACTCTGGGAAAAAAACACCTTGGCCGGAAGCCCCCTAGATTTTGAGGCCCTAGGCTTCAGCCTATGAACCCTATAGGTAAATCCGGCCCTGCCGATCTCGAGGCCCTAAGTTTAAGCTTGTCAAGCTTCTACGTAAATCCAGTCCTGGGCCCGGTACTCGCTCCACGTTCATGCTCGCTCTCCTCTCCCACAACCTGAAGCACGCCACGTGGTGCCGACTCCCTGGGTATCGTGGTGGAAGCAGGAAGGGGCGGGCAACGGGAGCCTCGCCCTGTCACCAGGCGTTCCACGCACGCGTTACCAGGGCGACGCATGTGGAGCGGCGCATGCTGCATCTACATCCAGCAACCCAGGAGCTTGTTTTGCTGCAGCTGCTGCAAACCCGTGTCCAATGCTACGCCCTTCAAGAATGTTTTACTGCCCTCTTACTCGCTCTCTCCCTGTCACTGCCTTTTTGCTGCCCAACGCTGCGCCCTGCCTACAACCACCACCATGAACGGCTGCCTTGGTCTGTTATAACCAGAATCTGTATTAAAGAGATCCTTAATAATGAGGGTAGACTGCACTCTCAGTATGTAGCATTAGGTATACACTGTGCAACCAGGCACCCACTGCTAAATACATTTGAACATGTTGAAGAGGTTCGCGTGCTGTATAAACACTCAGTTTAATATTGAAACGTTACAGCTCAACAATTAGCACAAAAGGGCAAGGTGTGTTAAGGTGTTGCCTGTGAAGTGAAGACTAGTTCTGTCGAGCACTGCACCCCGCCAGCTGACCACCCAGGTGGTCAGGTTGATTGGCCGGCCCAGATCACGCCAGGCGAGTGCTCGAGCTCGACGAACGAAGGCTCGAGACCAAAGTGGCTCGGCCCGCCACAATGTCCTGAAAAGTTTAGTTTAGTTATGTGGTAAAAAGCTTTGGTCCTGGCAGTGTTACCACAGGATGCCAGCATTAAATTGTCCTCTTTTCCCTCCTCGTTTGTTTCTGTTCTATTGGAGATAATATATTAACTCCAACACCATGGGTTTTTACTTTATGAAGTCACATTATGAATATGTGATTCTGTTCCATTCTGTTTTGTGGTTTTTTGCACATATCCGCAAGCATTGCCACTTTTCATTTCACTGCACACCTCGTATGTGTATGTGACGAATAAACCTGACTTGACTTGACTTGACACCTTTAGTAGCGCACCTTGCTGAAGGCCCTTTGAAAATCCAAATACACTTGTTCTCCTCGTCTCACGCTGACTAATTCTTAGCCGAGTATAGTTTAGTTTTGTTTAGAAACAGGCCCTTCGAGTCTGCACCAAGCAGCGATCAAATACTAGGGACAATTTTACATTTCGTTCCAAGCCAATTAACCTCGTTGGAGTGTGGGAGGAAACCGAAGATCTCGGAGAAAACCAACATGTCAAAAGGAGAACGTACAACTCTAACAGACAGCACCCGTGTCAGGATGGAACCCGGGTCTCTGGCGCTGTAAGGCAGCAACCCTACTGCTGCACCACTATGCAGCCCTAGGACTCAAAGAGTTTTCAGGCATAACTTTGCCTTCATGGAACCATGCTGACTATGCTTAACCCGATGATGATTTTTTTAAATGTTCTGCTATAGCCGCCTTCAAAATTGATTATAATATTTTCTTCAGAATAAAGACACCGCAGTAACAAATCACGATTCCTCTGGTACCTATCCAGAATCCATCCAGAAAAATGTGGAAGATTACAACAAGGCATCCAATATGGCGTTTTATCATTAATGTTTTATGATTATTAATGTTTAGTGTTTTCTGAGTCATTCGTAACTGTCACTGTATGTCATGTCCATGCCAGGGGATCTTATAGAAACTTACAAAATTCTTAAGGGATTGGACAGGCTAGATGCGGGAAGATTGTTCCCGATGTTGGGGAGGTCCAGAACAAGGGGTCACAGTTTAAGGATAAGGAGGAAGACTTTTAGGACCGAGATGAGAAAAACATTTTTCACACAGAGAGTGGAGAATCTGTGGAATTCTCTGCACAGAAGGTAGTTGAAGCCAGTTCATTGGCTATATTTAAGAGGGAGTTAGATGTGGCCCTTGTGGCTAAAGGGATCAGGGGGTATGGAGAGAAGGCAGATACAGGATACTGAGTTGGATGATCAGCCATGATCATATTGAATGGCGGTGCAGGCTCGAAGGGCCGAATGGCCTACTCCTGCACCTATTTCTATGTTTCTATGCTTCTATGTGGTTACTTGTGGGCGGAGCACCAAGGCAAATTCCTTGTATGTGAATACTTGGCCAATAAACTTACTTACTTACTTACTTACTTACTTACTTATCTCTATAACAACTTATTTCAGGATCCTACAAATCAAACCACCATGTCCAGAGACCCAACGTAGACACAAAATGCTGGAGTAACTCAGCCGGACAGGCAGCATCTCTGGAGAGAAGGAATGGGTGACGTTTCGGGTCGAGACCCTTCTTCAGACTGATGTCAGGGGAGAGGGAGGTACATAGATAAGGAAATGCAAGGTGTGAAAACGTTTAAAGGGAATGGAGGTAATGGAAGATGTAGAATAGATCATTGTTTGTTGGGAGAAGGTAACAACAAAGCAAACAGAGATACAATGTCATTGGAGACACGTACGAGTAAGACTGGTCGGAGACCTGGGAAGGCGGAGGGAATGGAGTAAGAGGGAAAGGAAGGGTTACTTGAAGTTAGAGATGTCAATGTTCATACTGCTGGGTGTAAGCTGCCCAAGCAAAATATGAGGTGCTGTTCCTCCACTTTGCGCTGGACCTCATCCAATTTTGGACAGAAATTCAGACAGAAGAGATATGCACATCTCTTTCAATTCAATGCACTCTTTAACCTCTATGGTTAGCCATGCAAACTGACCCCCCCCCCCCCCCCCCCCCCCCGCTCCTCCCTAACCCCTCTTCCCTCCTTCCTTCCCCGCACCCCACCACTGATCCTTCCTCCCATTTATTGTTGATGTCTGCCTCTGCTTATCCATGGGACTGTCTGCTAATTAAGTATTACAACAATTGTTTCAGGCCCCAGAGTTACTCTCTAACTGAATGCTAAATCCCATCATGGCGTGATCACTGCATCCAATGGAATCTTCCACTCTGAGAAAACATGGTGAGCGTGAGAAGTTAATTGGCAACTCTCAATTAACCATGGCGTGAATGGTGATATGAATGTAGGGAAAAGTTACCCCGAGAACAAGATTGATCCCTGGGATGGCGGGACTGTAATATGAGGAAAGATTGAAAAGACTAGGCTTGTATTCACTGGAGTTTAGAAGGATGAGGGGATATCTTATAGAAACATATAAAATTATAAAAGGACTGGACAAGCTAGATGCAGGAAAAGATGTTCCCAATGTGGGGTGAGTCCAGAACCAGGGGCCACAGTCTTAGAATAAAGGGGAGGCCATTTAAGACTGAGGTGAGAAAAAACTTTTTCACCCAGAGAGTTGTGAATTTATGGAATTCCCTGCCACAGATGGCAGTGGAGGCCAAGTCACTGGATGGATTTAAGAGATAGTTAGATAGAGCTCTAGGGGCTAGTGGAGTCGAGGGACGATCAGCCATGATCACAATGAATGGCGGTGCTGGCTCGAAGGGCCGAATGGACTCCTCCTGCACCTATTTTCTATGTTTTTATGTTTCTTATGGGTTCATAGGATTGCATTGTGAACTGGTTTACATTTGATGGGCCAATGGCCTTCTTCAATAGCATAAGGAAATATAGAAATGACACAATCTCAGATCCAAAGTAGTCTGTTCCCTGGTTGGTTTCATAACAGACTACTCTGGGAAATAATACCAAATGTACTCTATTAATTTGTTCTTAAAGCCTCCACTTTCACTTTGATTACCCGATCTACATGAAGAGTAAGGTTGGCAGAAATGCTGGAGAAACTTAGTGGGTGAGGCAGCATCTATGGAGCTAAAGAATAGGTGACGTTTCGGGTTGAGACCCTTCCTCAGACTGATGTGGGGGTGGGGGGAGAGGGGGCGGGAAGAAGACAGGAATAGGCGGAGACAGTATGCTGTGGGAGAGCTGGGAAGGGGCGGGGAAGGAGGGAGAATGCAAGGACTACCTGAACTTGGAGAAGTCAATGTTCATTCCGCTGGGGTGCAAACTACCCAGGCGAAGTATGAGGTGCTGCTCCTCCAATTTGCGGTGAGACTCACTCTGGTCATGGAGGAGGCCTAGGACAGAAAGGTCTGATTCAGAATGGGCGGGGGGGTTGAAGTGCTGAGCCACCGGGAGATCAGGTTGGTTAATACATGAAGGGTATAGTCATGAAGAATATTATGTTTATCTCAGGGGAAGCCGATTTTGTTAATCTGTGCTGAATTTTGAATATCTTCTTCGCCCACTGTTATTGTCTGCTTCATTGCAAATAATCAATCATAGACACCCCTCCCGGTGGGCATAGAGGCACTTTATGTTTGCAGCAGTCAATTTGGTCAACTCATTGATTTAATAAATCTGCCTATGAATTCGATTCAGTGCCTCAGGACATAAATGACTCATAGAAATTATTTGGAGAGAACGTCATTTGGATTGTTTTGTCACAATTTCCCAGCTCTAATTGCATTGTCTATTATACAACATCTCAAGAGGTTATCCATGTAGTTCTCAAATGTAATGATGCTTTCTGCTTCCATCATTCTTACAAGCGTTGGGTACATTTGTGGAATTCTCTGCCACAGAAGGCAGTGGAGGCCAAATCACTGTATGTTTTCAAGGGAGAGTTAGATATAGCTCTTAGGGCTAACGGAATCAAGGGATATGGTGAGAAAGCAGGAACAGGGTACTGATTTTGGATGATCACCCAAGATCATATTGAATGGCAGTGCTGACAGGAAGGGCCGAAAGGCCTTCTCCTGCATCTATTTTCAATGTTTCTACGTTTCTATGTGGCAGATTGTTAGAATTCTTTGGGTGGATTTGTTTATCCTCAATCACATCTATCGCTTTCTCAGTATGTCGGTTGTGGTAGAGTATTGGCTCCGTTTTTGGTTTAATAGCCAGAGTTCAGAGCCAAAGACCGACAGGTGATTTTGAATCTGACTGTAGTGCCTGCGGAATTTAAATCCAATTCATCTAATCAACTTGAATGTGAAAATAAATTGGCAGTAACAGTAATTAAGCTCCGATGAAAGATCATCAACGTTAAATATGATAGTCATAGAGACATACAGCGTGGAAACAGGCCCTTCGGCCCAACTTGCCCGCGCTGACCAACATGCCTCAAATACTAGTCCCACCTACCTGCGTAAGGCCCCTATTCCTCCAATCCTGTCCTATCCATGTACCATCCAAATGTTTTTTAAACGTTGTGATAGCACCTGCCTCAACTACCTTCTATGGCAGCTCGTTCCATATACTAACTATCCTTTGTTTAAAAGTTGCGGCTCTGATTCCGATTAAATCTATCCCCCTTCACCTTAAACCTATGTCCTCTGGTGGTTGATTCTCCTACTCTGGGTAAAAGTCTCTTTGTATTTAGCCTAACTATTCCTCCTATGATCGTCTACACCTCTATAAGATCACCACTTCTCCTCATGTACTCCAAGGAATAAAGTCCTAAGCTTCTCAACCTCTCCCTGCAGCTCAGGGCATCGAGTCTTGGCAACATCCTTTTAAATCTTCTCTGCACCATTTCCAGCTTAATGCTATTTCTTTATCCACTGATATTGCCTAACCTGCTGAATTTCTGCATATTTTCTTTTTTACTTGTATGCATGGCAAATTTTCCTTATTTTCCTCCCCAAATTCCTCATCAGTTTAAAATGTATATGTTTTTTTTTTCAGTATTAGCCGTCAACTTTTCCAACATATTGCAAAATGCGCCTGCGACCTTCCATATGTCACTGTTTCAAACAAAAAATTCAGTTTCCCCCCCAAAAAATCAAAAAACTAGTGTCAATTCCACAGTTCCAAATGTTTATTCATATTATACTCTTTTCATTTTGAAGCAGCAGGTATATTGCTTTTTTCTATTTAATTGATTTCCCACAGAGAAATAAAACAGGAGAATATTTTCTGGTAAAAGCAAACATTCTATCAAAGAAAAAACATAATTTAAACAAAAATCAGAAAATAGGTAACTGAAGAAATCAGCATTGTCTGTTACTGGATGTGTGGAAAGGTTTGAGTTTGCAACGCTTTGTGACGATGGCTAGAGAAGGTTATGTGGGCAAGGATTAGGATGGAAGTTTCAGAGAATGATTGAATGGCGAATGGTATCTTCTCCTTCGTAAACTATCTCTCAGGATTCAGCATGACTTACGGCAGCTTTGGTTTGGTAAGATCTGGGGTGATTACTGAGGCTAATATGAGAATATTGGTCGCAGTTTGGGCCAGGAAGCGACTAACAGAGCAAAAGGGTGGATGGGAGACACAGGGAACTGCCGATGCTAGAATGTTGACTAAAATATAAAGTGCTGGAGTAACTCATTGGGTCAAGCAACATCTGAGGAAGGAATGGATAGGTGAAGTTTCATATTGGGGCCCTTCTTCAGATTGGATTGGTTGAAAGGTTTGAAGAAGGGTCTCAACCTGAAATGTCACCCATTCCTTTCCTCCAGAGATGCTGTTTGTCCCGTTGTGTTACTCCAGCGTTATGTGTCTATCTTTGGTTTAAACCAGCAACTTTCCCCTCCCCTTCCCAGCTCTCCCACATCCCACTGCCTCCGCCTCTTCCTTTCTTCTTACCGACCCACCCCCACATCAGACTGAAGAAGGGTCTCGACCCGAAACATCGCCTATTTCCTTTGCTCCATAGATGCTGCCTCACCCGCTGAGTTTCTCCAGCATTTTTGTCTACTTTCGATTTTCCTGCGTCAGCAGTTCCTTCTTAAACAAACGCTGAGTTACTCCAGCACTTTGTGTTCCGAGATAACTTGGCATATTATACAATGGGTTAAGTTAGCTGCTCAGCACAACTTATTTTTTTTATTGTTAAGTTGTTATCAAATAATAATCTCCTTTCTCAATTGCCAATATACACTAGCATAATTTGAATGAGCAAACCAATAGTAATAACTGGGTTGCTACAATGTGCTTACTGCACTGCATCAGGACTGGCCTTTGGTATAGAGTCACAGAGCTATACCTCCAGGAAAATGGCCCTGCGACCCACCTTGTCCTTGCCAACGAAGTTGGCATACCAGGCAAATCCTGCATTTGGCCCATAGCCCCCGTAACCCTTCCTATCCATGTAAGATCTATAAAATACAAAGTTGCTTAACGTAAAGTACAAAACAAAATGAATGTTGTGTGAGCTAAAGCTGTAGAAAGGCTTTATTAAAGAGATGGTTCGTGCAACTGAGTGAGGAGAAAGACATTGGTTCACGGGCCGGGCAGGTCGAGCGCGACAGAGGAGGCTCTGCAGCAGCCTGGGACTTGCCTGGGCTTACGTGAATGGGGGCGCTTCAGTGCATCCAGCATGTGGGCTGGCCTGTGGACTTTGGACTTTTTCTTTTTGAAAATGATGCCAAAATATGGTGACTGTCCATGAGTTATGCTAAAATGAATTTCACTGTGCAGTGCACACATGCCAATAGAGAACCGTACAACCATTGAACTAAAGGAGGAAATCAAGGTAGAGATGGGAAGGGGGTCAATGAGAGTGCCAGAGTTAAGAACCTGTTAAGGCAGCTGAAGACCAGCCACTGAATCGGTGGAACATTTACTCTATGGATGGTCAGTGCGGGACTGGAAGAGGGCTGGCCTCGTCAGAGGTGTTCACACCTCATGAAGGTATAAATTTAAAATCCCCAATTTCCATTGTTGGTATTAGTTTATTATTTTCACATATACCGAAAAACAGTGAAACGTTTTGTTTTGCTTGCCCTATCCAAGCAAACCATACCACACATGAGCATGTCATAATATAATTAAGGAAAATAAAACAATGTTATTTTAAACATTATTAAAAACAGGAAATGCTGCAAATGCTCAGAGCCTCAGATGGAGAGAGAAACACAGTTGGCATTTCGGGTTGATGAGCAGAACTGCAAAGACAGATGCAATAAATTTAAAACAAGCAGGAAAATTCACATTGAGGAAAGATCGAACGAGCTGACAAGCAACAGGCAAGGTCTGTGAAAGGGTGAGAAACTGGGTAAACTAAATTACAAGATACATAAGGGCAAGGAGTGAGAAGTAACAGGGCAAACAAAAAAACTAAAGATCAGTTTGGAAAAGGATGAGATTGCAAATGGCAGTGTCGTTATGTGAAATTGTAGGATCTGAACGACTGTGTTATGCCTTGTTGAGTTTGAAGGTGGGGATCCTTTTCATGTTGGAATGTCGCATTAAGTTATCTGTAATCTAATAAGGCCACATCCAAGAAACTTCAATTAGATATACTTGAAAATGTACATTATTTTGTAAAAATCTAACTTCTATGAAAACTACTAACTTCAAGAAAATGAAAACATTTTGTTACTTCTAGTTAACAAACCTTTTAATGACTTTGTTGTGACTGCTTTTTGTGGGAAAGCATTTGAATATTTGGTTGCAACATGGAGGTACGCAGTTTCAGCTGATCTTCTAGATGGGTGTCCGTCATTTGTGACCTTAAGGGCGTCTTGCTTTGGGTTAGGTAAGAGAATGTAGATTTGCAGCAATAAGTGGTTGAAAAGCAAGAAAGTGTTGTTCGTACATGTTGCCGAAGACGTGGGCATTCTATTGCATTTTTCCATATTTCAAACGATCTTTCTTATCATCAAATAAGGACTTTAAAATGTCATCTTCTGAGAGCTCAATCAATTCCATCTGTGGTTCTTTAGAGCCTTGGAGACGTCAACTAAGTGAGGTTGAAATGCTAATTTGTGTGTGATGTCATGATTCTCAAAGTCAGTGAACCTTTCATTGTATTCTTTAATTGATAAGTCTATAACAGCTGCGTATTCTTCAAATGATTCACATGAATCCTCCTGCTCATCGATGACCTTCGCTAACTGGGGAAAATGTTCATCTGAAATTTCATTTTGAAGAAGAAGTGTTTTGAAAAAAGATAGCTTTTTTTTTCGAAATGCTTTGATTTTTTGCCACATATCATACATAGACTTAGTTTTACCTTACAAAGAATCATTCAAGTCATTTTGCTTTGACATGATATCACACAGAAATGCAGTATTTCTGCAGAAATCTTCTTTCAATAATTCACATTGCTGATTCTGTTCTTCATGAAATTTAACTATCTGTTCTCGCAAAGATAAACATTTTGCTAACACCTGTCCCTGCGATAGCCAACGCACTTTACAATGATACGGCAAATCCACACTGAATGCCTCATCGTCCAACTTTAGCATATTATGAAACTGACGATGCCATGTTGCATTTGCACGAATATAGTTAACACTACTTATAACTTGTTGCAAAGTGTCATTTAAACTAGTAGATTTAGCAGAGATTTTGCTGATGTAAGATACAATGAAAAGAAATGAGAGCATCCGGATCTGATAATACCTTTATCTGTGCAATAAACCCTTCACGTTTCCCTGTCATGGGAGGTGCCCCGCCTGTGCATACACTCACTAAATTTACCAAATCCAGTCCAACTTCACGACATTTATCTTGAAAGTTGTTGAAGAAATCTATTCCTCGTGTTCTACCCGTAAGAGTGCCCAAAGCGAATCATTCTTCGTAGCAAAGAAAATCTTTTATTATGGCCCGAATGAAGTATAAACCCTGCGTAGCTTCATCCAAAGCGTTTGAGTAATATATATTTTCCTTTTGGAGTGTTGCGAGAAATTGTTCTGTTACATTGAGGGCTAATTCATGCTGCCGATCAGTTACAGTTCTCATTGAAAGAGGCAGTTGTTTGCACTTTGAAACCTTATCGGAGGCTAAGCATCCTACAACATCGACAATGCATTCTTTTACAATTTCTACATCGCTAAATGGCTTCGCTTTTTCCCCCGAGTAAATAAGCTACTTTACAAGTTGCTTCAGTAGCATTAAGTCCGGGTCTTACCGCTGCTTGAAATAACTGCCTTTGCCTTTGCTTTTCATCTTTTAATTTCTGCAATGCAACCTTTCGCGCCTCACTCTCGAAGTTGAAATATTTGTGGTCCTTATGAGTGGCATAATGCTGATGGGCATTGAATTTCTTCAATGTTGATATTGCAGTATCACAAAGCAAGCAAATCATCTTATCTTTAGCAGAAACAAGATAATATTGCAGTTCCCCATCCACATTAAAAACTCTTTTTTTCTTCCCTCATCGTTCTCTTGGTTTTCTTTGACATGGGCTGTTGTTAAGCAGACAGAATTAAAAAAATACAGTCCAACAAATACGCTGTTTAACTATTCTCAAATTCAACTTCAAACGGAAAGCCACGTGCACCGCTATCAAAAGTTGATAATACCTAATCCAGTTCCAGGGGCCACAGTTTAAGAATAAGGAGGAAGCCATTTAGAATGGAGTCGAGGAAACACTTTTTCTCACAGAGTGGTGAGTCTGTGGAATTCTCTGCCTGTGGTAGAGGCAGGTTCTCTGCATGCTTTCAAGAGAGAGCTAGATAAAAATAGTGGAGTCAGGGGATATGGGGAGAAGGCAGGAACTGGGTACTGATTGGGGATGATCAGCCATGATCGCATTGAAGGGCGGTGCTGGCTCGAAGGGCCGAATGGCCTACTCCTGCACCTATTGTTTATTGTCTATTGTCTACTGAAGACTGGACGGCCATCAGACCCTCCCCGACATTTTCCCGCTTGTCAACCAGCCTCAGGCGGTGATGGCCCAGTCAGGCAGGCAGTTAACGTACATTCTAGAGTCACATTAGAACCAAATGATGAGCTTAACAGGTGTTAAATAACCCTCATGACATACTAATGTTTTAATTGTGGCCATCAGTCGGGGAGGATTATTTTGTTGTGTAATAGCTCATTCTAAGTTTCCCCGCCAGTCTAGTTTCAGTCAAAAATCACTGAGTCAAGCATTATGGGTAACTTTATAATCCGGGGACTTTTCACCAAGTAAACCAGGTTCCCATCTCTCAGGTACTCTTCGCTATCAGGTACTAATCAACAATCGATCATAGGGTTACTATTTACTGTTGATCAGCCGCTATTCGGAATCGATCTTAAACATGCACATACTCCGAAGTTCTATCTACGCAGAATTCAAATTTTTTTTTTTTCCTTCGAATTCTACCGTACGGGCAGTACTTCAATGTGAAATTCTGTATTTGGAAATTTGATTCTGCAAATCTAGACTCGTTCTCGGACCAACTAGTTTTGGTGCGTATCTCTCCACATATGTGGGCTCTCAAATTCAAATTGCCCAATGAAGTCACGAGCGGACTAGAGTAATCTATACTCTAGCCACCGAGCCCAGTGCCTTTACGAGATTCCTTGTCCGTCACTCCAGGGAGGGACACAGATAGCTTCACGCAGACACCCCTCTCTGCTGGGCACCGGGGTTTCAGCACCTCGCCTCTTTGCGCTGGCAGTCGATGCCGATTTACAGAATGCACCTTTCCAATCAGTGCTCCTGGCAAAAATAGATCCATACGTAGACCAGACCTGTCTTTCAATACCCCACCAATTGGATAACAAATCTGGACAATGGGCCACCGCTTGCCCTCGAAGTGCGTCAGGCTCTCGTTAAGCGGCTGCAGTCTGCCAACTACGACCATGTTTTGAGCTACTCCTCGCCCTGTTTTATGGACCCTTAACCCAAATGTGTGCTAACACCCCCCCCCCCCCCCCCCCCCCCCCCCCCCCCCCCCCCCCACACACACTTGCTATACTCTGTTCTAATGATCTAGATTGGACCCTTTCCCAAGCTTGTGAATGATCGATCCGCTCCGACTAGCGAAATGCCAAAAAACAATGCGAAAACTGCACAGTGGGCCCGATGTCTGCACTCACGGTCGAAGCAGCTCAACGCCCTTGATCGCAAACTTGTGTTTGGGGGTCCGTTGAGATCCTGGACGAGCCCCCAATGTAAATAGCTCTTCTAGGCTTTCCCCCAGTCTAGTTTCGGTCAAAAATCACTGAGTCAAGCACTTGCGCAACTAATGTTTATTTTGACAAAAACACAATTACAGTTCCCACTACTGTACCTAACCACCGCGGGTTGGATCCTCGTATCTGCCTGGCCAAGGCCTCTTTAGCCTCGTTCAAGCAGAGACACTCCAGAAGGTCACGCAGTCCTGAGCCTTCTCGCAGAAGATCGACACAGGACCTCGTTGGAGCGTCCTTTTATAGGTCCCCGAACCTTGAGGGGCCGAACCACATAGGGGTGGTCTCTATACCGTCCAGTAACATATATTGATTAACCCAGAACATGATAGCCATTTCCCAAACTCAATAATACAGAAACTAATACAATGTACTCAAACAGAGCATCTGAAAGGACGCAAACATAGCAAAGTTTGCCCAGATATTTAAGAAACCCAGACATGGCTCAATATATAATCCAATCAACATCTAGCAAAGTAAAGCTTTGCAACATTATATACAATGTGTATGTCTGGTTTGCATTCATCCAATCTATTCCATGCAGTTTGCACCTAATTGTCAGGATCTGCAGAT
Organism: Okamejei kenojei; assembly: GCA_035221665.1. Classification (NCBI taxonomy): domain Eukaryota; kingdom Metazoa; phylum Chordata; class Chondrichthyes; order Rajiformes; family Rajidae; genus Okamejei; species Okamejei kenojei. The sequence continues at coordinate 38,439,259 of CM069152.1, read as the reverse complement.
GTTTCATTCTCTTCCTGCAGCTCTTATCTATAGTATCAAAGAAAAAGATGAAGCGTACAAATTAGCCAGAAAAAGCAGCCTACCAGGGGACTGGGAGAAATTCAGAGACCAACAGAGGAGGACAAAGGGCTTAATTAGGAAAGGGAAAATGGAGTATGAAAGAAAACTGGCAGGAAACATAAAAACTGACTGCAAAAGTTTTTATCGATATGTGAAGCGCAAAAAAATAGTTAAAACAAATGTAGGTCCCTTGCAGTCAGAAACGGGTGAATTGATCATGGGGAACAAGGACATGGCAGACCAATTGAATAACTACTTTGGTTCTGTCTTCACTAAGGAAGACATAAATAATTTGCCGGAAATAGCAGGGGATCGCGGGTCAAATGAGATGGAGGAAATGAGTGAAATCCAGGTTAGCCGGAAAGTGGTGTTGGGTAAATTGAATGGATTAAAGGCCGATAAATCCCCAGGGCCAGATAGGCTGCATCCCAGGGTACTTAAGGAAGTAGCCCCAGAAATAACAGATGCCTTAGTGATAATTTTTCAAAACTCTTTAGATTCTGGAGTAGTTCCTGAGGATTGGAGGGTAGCTAATTTAACCCCACTTTTTAAAAAGGGAGGGAGAGAGAAAACGGGGAATTACAGACCAGTTAGTCTAACATTGGTAGTGGGGAAACTGCTAGAGTCAATTATTAAAGATGGGATAGCAGCGCATTTGGAAAGTGGTGAAATCATTGGACAAAGTCAGCATGGATTTACGAAGGGTAAATCATGTCTGACGAATCTTATTGAATTTTTTGAGGATGTAACTAGTAGAGTGGATAAGGGAGAAGCAGTGGATGTGTTGTATCTGGAATTTCAGAAGGCTTTCGACAAGGTCCCACACAAGAGATTGGTATACAAACTTAAAGCACACGGTGTTGGTGGTTCAGTATTGATGTGGATAGAGAACTGGCTGGCAGACAGGAAGCAAAGATTAGGAGTGAACGGGTCCTTTTCAGGATGGCAGACAGTAACTAGTGGGGTGCCGCAAGGCTCAGTGCTGGGACCCCAGCTATTTACAATATACATTAATGATTTGGACGAGGGAATTAAATGCAACATCTCGAAGTTTGCGGATGACACGAAGCTGGGGGGCAGTGTTAGCTGTGAGGAGGATGCTAGGAGGCTGCAGGATGACTTGGATAGACTGGGTGAGTGGGCAAATGCATGGCAGATGCAGTATAATGTGGATAAATGTGAGGTTATCCACTTTGGTGGCAAAAACAGGAAGGTAGACTATTCTTTGAATGGTGACCGATTAGGAAAAGGGGAGATGCAGCGAGACCTGGGTATCATGGTACACCAGTCATTGAAAGTAGGCATGCAGGTGCAGCAGGCTGTGAAGAAAGCGAATGGTATGTTGGCATTCATAGCAAAAGGATTTGAGTACAAGAGCAGGGAGGTTCTACTGCAGTTGTACAAAGTCTTGGTGAGGCCACACCTGGAGTATTGCGTACAGTTTTGGTCTCCTAATCTGAGGAAAGACATTCTTGCCATAGAGGGAGTACAGAGAAGGTTCACCAGACTGATTCCTGGGATGGCACGACTTCCATACGAAGAAAGACTGGATAGACTTGGCTTGTACTCGCTGGAATTTAGAAGATTGAGGGGTGATCTCATAGAGACTTACAAAATTCTTAAGGGGTTGGACAAGCTAGATGCAGGATGATTGTTCCCGATGTTGGGGAAGTCCAGGACAAGGGGTCACAGTTTAAGGATAAGGGGGAAGTCTTTTAGGACCGAGATGAGAAAATCGTTTTTCACACAGAGAGTGGTGAATCTGTGGAATTCTCTGCCACAGAAGGTAGTTGAGGCCAGTTAGTTGGCCATATTTAAGAAGGAGTAGGATGTGGTCCTTGTGGCTGAAGGGATCAGGAGGTATGGAGAGAAGGCAGGTACAGGATACTGAGTTGGATGATGAGCCATGATCATATTGAATGGCGGTGCAGGCTCGAAGGGCCGAATGGTCTGCTCCTGCACCTAATTTCTATGTTTCTATGTTTCTATCTAGGCTCTTGACAAACTGGCACCATTCTGCAGCTTGTCCTATTTCTGAAGAAGGCACATTTAAATTGACCAAATGGCCTAGCAGCCCAGAAGCCTTTACTCAATTTTAGTGTCCTGGCCTCTCCAATTTGGCCAGAATTAACAGTTGAATCTTCTTTTACTCTTTGGTATTTTAAATAAGTTAATTTTAAGATTAAAATAAAAATAATAAAAGATGAACAAAAACATATTAATAAAAATAAAGGACTTGTTCTACAAAATTTGGATTAATTCAAAAGGCCGCACTTAATGGCCTAGAAAGCTGCAGGCCCCCCACCCCTGGTGTAGAACAACAAAGACTTTGAGGTCAGTTTGGGAGTGGAAGGAGAATTGATGTGATGGGTGGCCTGGAGTTTCAATAACAGGCTTGTGAATCAACAGTCCATCCACACTGTTATTGAGTTATTTAAGCATTATTTGTAAATACATTTGCTCTCAAAGTGTTACCACTGAATGTTGACTGTCCATTTGATGCATCAAGGGTCAGTTTGATAAGTAGCCTCTGCGTCTCCTGTGTGAGCTGAGAGGGGACAATGGTTGACTATCAGAAGAATACTCCACACGTCACGTTTGCAGAAGGGTGTGACTTCCATTTTCCAGTCTGATGGATACTGTCATCTCTGCTTTATCACTCCGACTGCGCTGATAATCTGGTTGAGTGGTGCCAAAACAACAATTTTGCTCAGTGCTAACAAGACCAAGAAGCTGATGTTTGACTTCAGAATGGGAAAGCAGAGGGATCATGTATCTCTTTCCATTGGTATGATGGTGATGGAGATAGACGACAACTTCAAGTTCCTGGGCATACACTTCCCTGATGATCTGTCCAGGGCTCCAGCACATTCATGCAATCACAAAGAGAGTTCACCAACACCTCTACTTCCTCAGACGTCTGAGGAGATCCGGTATATTGTTGAATAGACAGCTTTAGACTTTAGAGATTTTAGAGATACATGGTGGAAACAGGCCCTTCGGCCCACCGAGTCCGTGCTGACCAGTGATCACTCGTACACTAACACTATCCAACACATTCAGGACAAGTTACAATTTTACCAAAGCCAATTAACCTACAATCCTGCATGCCGTTAGAGTGTCGCAGGAAGCCCGGGCACCCGGGAAAACCCACACAGCAACAGGGAGCACGTACGAACAGACAACATCCGTAGTCAGGTTCGAACCTAGGTCTCAGACGCTGTAAGGAAGCAACACCGCCACTGCGCCACTATGCCAGTCTCTATCGCATTCCACAGATGCACCGTGGAGAGCATATTGACGGGTTGCATCACTGCCTGGCTCACTAATTCAAATGCTCAAGAATAAAGGGGGCTGCAGAAAGTGGTGGACATTGCCCAATCTCCCGACCCTTGTCCAAGATACCTCACATTCCCTTCGTCTCTTGAATGACCTCTGCTTTCCGAGCCCCCACTCCCTCATCTTTACTATGGACGTTCACTCACTCTACATCTCCATCCCCCACCAGGAAGGCCTTAAAGCCCTCCGTTTCTTCCTCGGCCGCAGAACCATCTAATTTCCCTCCACTAACATTCTACTCCACCTAGCGGAGCTGGTCCTCACCCTTAACAACTTCTCCTTTGACTTCTCCCACGTCTTGCAAGTTCAAAGCGTAGCTATGGGCACCCGCATGGGCCCCAGCTATATCTGCCTCTTTGTTGGGCACGTTGAACAAACCCTGTTCCAGGTGTAAACTGGCCCTCCCTTTCTTGATCTCACCGTCTCCATCACAGGAAATAGACTAATGACTGACATCTATTACAAACCACTGTCTCCCACAACCAAAGATCCTATAGCGGAGCAAGATAGGCCACTCCTGCAAAATGCAATGGGCTGACGTGTAGTACGCAACGGAGGGGAACATGGGCATTTTGTTCGTCCATTTCAGTAACCGGAACCTACCCGTCCCGACTCGCAGTGTAATCAATGTTGCGGGGGGACAGTTTGTGTGTGTGATATAGGGCTAGATTCATAATTCTGTTAGTTCATAATTCTGTGAATTCTTGTTAAAGAATAAAATTTGACTCTGGTTATTTTTTTTTAAAACATTTCTTTTTAATGGCTCATAAGCTGTGTTTGAGTTGATTTTATAGCAACCGGAACCTACCCGACCCGACTCGCAGTGTAATCAACATTGCGGGGGAGCAGTTTGTGTGTGTGTGTGTGTGATATAGGGTTAGATTCATAATTCTGTTAATTCTTGTTAAAGAATAAAATGTTTATACATTTTGATTCTGGGTAATTTTCTTTTTTAATGTTTTTTGAATCATTTCTTTTTAAATGGCTCATATGCTGTGTTTGAGTTGATTTTGTTGAGTTGACACTTGCACTCTGAAATTCATTCATCTAATCACACCGTTCACTACTGCAGTAATTGCAGGGGTTATCTAATTTAAGTATTTCACAAAATTAAATGTGTTTAAGCAAGATTTACAAATGATGTATAACTTAAGGATGGTTTTATTCAGCGAGCATACCTGATTAGATTGTGCTGGAAATAACACACATACATGAATGTGATATAGATGTATATAATAATATCACACACATTTACATTTCTTCTGATTTTATATCCAATGATGAACTTTATTTCAGACTAAACAAGGGACAACATTAAATAAAAAAACATTGTAAACCTCCCCGCTGATCTGGGCCAGACTCCTCGCTGGGACTCAGCCGCGAGTCGGGCCACTTCGCTGGGACTCAGCCCCGTGTCGAGCCGCTCCGCCTCAACCCCAAAGACGGATAGCGGAAGTAAGATGGCGGAGGCTGGTTGGTGAAATGGGTCCTATAATTACCCAAGAAACTGCCCATGACCGTACTACGCGTTTTTCGTGGGAGTAGGCCATCTTGCTCCACTATAGGATCATTGCCCACAACTATCTCGACTACACTTCTTCCCACCCTGCTTCATTCAAAGACTCTATCCCAAACTCCCAATTCCGCCGTCTACGTCGCATCTGCGCCCAAGATGAGGTGTTCCATACTAGAACATCCGAGATGCCCTGAATCTTTAGGGAACGGGGTTCCCCTCTCCCATCACTCATCACTCACCCGTCACTCATGTCTCCTCGGTACCTCGTAGCTCCCCCCTTACTCCCCTTCCCCCAGTCGCAATGGAGACAGAGTCCTCCTAGTCCTTACCTTCCAAAAACACATAATCCTCCGCAATTTCTGCCACCTCCACTGGGATCCCACCACCAGCCACATTTTCTCATCTCCACCCCTTTCCGCCTTCCACATGGACCGTTCCCTCCGCAACTCCCTGATTAACTCATCCCACCCAAACCACCCCCTCCCCAGGTACCTTCCCCTGCAACCGCAGAAGATGCAACCCCTGTCGCGATACCTCCTCCCTCGACTCTGTCCAGGGACCCCGAGAGTCCTTTCAAGTTAGGCAGAGGTTCACTTGCACCTCATCTACTGTATCCGTTGTTCAAGATGTGGACTCACCTACATCGGCGAGACCAAACGCAGACTGGGTGATCGTTTCGTGGAACATCTTCACTCAGCCTGCCTGAACCTACCTGATCGCCCGGTTGCCGGACACTTTAATGCTCCTTCCCATTCCTTTCTGTCCTAGGTCTCCTCCACTGTCTGAGTGAGGCTAAATGCAAATTGGAGGAACAGCATCTCATATTTCGCCTGGGCAGCCCAGTGGTATGAATATTGATTTCTCTCACTTCATGTAGCCCCGGCATTCCCTCTCTCTCTCTGTCCATCCCCACCCAAGTCGCACAAATAAAGAAATAAATAAACTAGCTTCTAATTTTCACCCTACAAACAGCTAACAATGGCCTGTTTCCTTTATCATTGTACTTTTTACATATCTCTCATTCATTGTTCTTTATCTCTCCACATCACCGTCTAGATCTCTCGTTTCCCTTATCCCTAACCAGTCTGAAGAAGGGTCTCGACCCGAAACGTCGCCCATTCCTTCTCTCCAGAGATGCTGCCTGTCCCGCTGAGTTACTCCAGCTTGCCCAATCCATGATGGGAATAGACCTCCCCGTATCCATGGCGTCTACAGCCGCAAGAATATCCACACCATCCTGGCCCAACCCCTTTCTTGCTGCCGCCAAGTTACACGTGAGAGAGGGTCAAGGGCGCTTAGTTGTCGAAGGCACTGGGGCAACGGCATTCTCACTTGCTGCAACATTACAGCATCATTCACCCTCACAGAACAAGAAATATACAATGATTAGTAGACCAGACCCTGACAATGCAGGTCAATGTAAACGGTCCTTGGAAAGAGGTGCAGGAGCCTGAGAACCGTTAGCTCCAAGTTGAAGAACAGTTCCTTCCCATCAACCACAAGATTCTTCAACCACATGCACGGCACGGGGGCCAGCGGTCGCGTTGCTGCCTTACAGCGCTAGGCAACCGGGTTCGATTCTGACTGCGGAGTTTGTACATTCTCCCGGTGACCTGCGTGGTATTTTCCCGGGAAGCTCTGGTTTCCTCCCACACTCCAAAGACGTACAGATTTGGAGGTTAATTGGCTTTGGTATAAAATGCACATTCGCAAGTTCATGCGCAGAGGAGTAGAATTAGGCCATTCTTTCCCTTTAGGCAACTCTTTCTCCTCCCCAGCTAGTCTCTGCTGTGGGGTTCCACAAGGCCCCATTCTCTTCTCCCTGTACATGCTCCCCTTAGGCCAAGTCATTCAAAGGCACGGCATTTCCTTCCATTGCTACGCAGACGATACACAACTGTACCTCCCCCTGAAGCCCAAAAAACAATCAAATCTGCTTAACCTTACCCGCTGCCTCCAGGATATAAAGTGCTGGATGGCCCAGAACTTCCTCCAACTAAATGATAGTAAGTCTGAGGTCACCCTTCTCGGCCCCTCGGACTCAATCAAAATGATAGCAGGCAGCCTTGGAAGCCTTACCCCACTACTCAAACCTCACGTCAAAAACCTTGGCGTGATATTTGACTCAGCACTGAAGTTTGACAAACAGGTCTATGCCGTGGTAAAAGCTAGCTTCTTCCAGCTTCGGACGATAGCTAAAATAAAACAATTCCTCCAGTTTGATGACCTCGAAAAGATCATCCACACATTTATCTCCTCCCGCCCAGATTACTGCAACTCCCTCTACACTGGCATCAGCCAATCTTCCCTGTCCCGCCTGCAACTGGTCCAAAACGCCGCAGCGAGACTCCTGACGGGCACCCGGAAAAGGGACCACATCACCCCGATCCTGGCCTCTCTCCACTGGCTCCCTGTGCGGTTCCGAATAAATTTCAAGACCCTCCTCTTTGTCTACAAGGCCCTCAATGGGCTTGCCCCCACCTACATTAAAAGTCTGCTCACCCACCACACCGCCTCTTGGGGCCGGCTTGGGGTTGCTGAATGTCCCACAGTCTGGGCATAAGCTCAGGGGCGACTGTGGAACAGCATCCCCCTCCCCATTAGAACTGCCCCCTCCATCGACTCCTTTAAGTCTAGTCTAAAAACGTATCTGTTCTCCCAAGCCTTTCCTGACGTCCTCTGAGCGAGGGCTATTTGTATATATGTATGTAGCCTGCTTGTGAATACTACTCTGATAACAAATGTAAAGCACTTTGGTCAACGAGAGTTGTTTTTTAAATGTGCTATATAAATAAATGTGACTTGACTTGACTTGACATTCAGACATATTCTACTCCGCCTTTCAATCAAGGCTGATCTCTGCCTTTCCCCCGTAACCCTTGACACCCATTCTAATTTAAAAGAATGTCAATCTTTGCCTTGCAAGTATCTACTGACTTGGCCTCCGCGGCCTTCTGTGGCAATGAGTACCACAGATTAACTACCCTTTGATTAACAAGTTCGTGTAGGATAGTATTGGGTGCGGGGACCGCTGGTCGGTGGGCTGAAGGGCCTGTTTTCGCGCTGTATCTCTAAACTAAACTATACCCTAACCCCTCATTGAACTACTGTGGACTTTGCACAGCTGAGCTTGCCCAGTGTGACCTGCATTGACCTGCATTGTCGTGGTCTAGCGTTGATATCGTTGTATATTTAAGGGAGACGGAAGCCAGCGGGACAGGCGGCATCTCTGGAGACCCTTCTGGTTTATCATAGATAAAGTTATGTCTTGTTTTGTTGCGGTGAATGATCCTGCAATGTTGCAGCAAGTGAGGGTGTCATCGCCCCAGCCCCCGTGACTATTGAACACTGCCCTCCCGGCCGCCTCTTCACTCTGAAGGAGGACAATTCCGATCGGGGTTGCCACTTGAGCTCTTGTTTGGGACGGCACAGCCCGTCCGCTTTCCACACCAGTCACGGGCAACCTCCGCGGCAGAAACAGCGTCCCTGCTACTGGACTCCGGAAAGGTGTGTGGGACTGAGCTCGGCGGTACATGTTGGTGCTTCGGGAGCTCAAAATCCGCCGATATCTCATCGTGTTCACAAGCTGTGGGGCATCGCGCCTGTTGATCCAGCGGGGGATTTAGGAAACGGTGAGTGCTGGGTGAATATGGGGCAGTTAGCTACTGTGTGTGTGTGTGTTAGCTACTGTGTGTGTGTGTGTGTGTGTGTGTGTGTGTGTGTGTGTGTGTGTGTGTTAGCTACTGTGTGTGTGTGTGTGTGTGTGTGTGTGTGTGTGTGTGTGTGTGTGTGTGTTAGATACTGTGTGTGTGTGTGTGTGTGTGTGTGTGTGTGTGTGTGTGTTAGCTACTGTGTGTGTGTGTGTGTGTGTGTGTGTGTGTGTGTGTGTGTGTGTGTGTGTGTGTGTTAGCTACTGTGTGTGTGTGTGTGTGTGTGTGTGTGTGTGTGTGTGTGTGTGTGTGTGTGTGTGTGTGTGTGTGTGTGTAGCTACTGTGTGTGTGTGTGTGTGTGTGTGTGTGTGTTAGATACTGTGTGTGTGTGTGTGTTAGCTACTGTGTGTGTGTGTGTGTGTGTGTGTGTGTGTGTGTGTGTGTGTGTGTGTGTGTGTGTGTGTGTGTTGTGTGTGTGTGCGTGTGTGTTAGCTACTGTGTGTGTGTGTGTGTGTGTGTGTGTGTGTGTGTGTGTGTGTGTGTGGTAGCTACTGTGTGTGTGTGTGTGTGTGTGTGTGTGTGTGTGTGTGTGTGTGTGTGTGTGTGTGTGTGTGTGTGTGTGTGTGTGTGTGTGTGTGTGTGTGTGTGTGTGTGTGTTAGCTACTGTGTGTGTGTGTTGTGTGTATGTGTGTGTGTGTTGTGTGTGTGTGTGTGTTGTGTGTGTGTTTTCGCGTGTTTCTGCGTGTGTGTATATATGTGTGCGTGTAGATGTGCGTGTATGTGCGTATGTGTGCGTGCCCGTGTGTATGTGTGTGTGTGTGTGTGTGTGTGTGTGTGTGTGTGTGTGTGTGTGTATATTTGTGTAAGTGTGCGATGTGTGAGAGTGTGTGAGAGTGTGTGAGAGTGTGTGAGTGAGTGTGTGCTGACTGCGGGTGCAGGGTGCCAGTACTCAGCGTGTGTGTGAGAGAGAGAGAGAGTGTGTGTGTTTGTGAGTGAGTGTGTGCAGGGTGCCAGTACTCAGCGTGTGTGTGTGTGTGTGTGTGTTTGTGAGTGAGTGTGTGCAGGGTGCCAGTACTCAGCGTGTGTGTGTGTGTGTGTGCAAGGCGAGTGTGAGCAGAGAGGCCGAGCATGGGATGGAGCGAGAGCGAGCAGAGAATGTCGGGGCACGTTTACTCGGCCAGGGGGAGTCAGGTCGCCCTGAAAGTCCCGACGCCAGAAGCTGCAGACGCTGGGACCTTGGAACCAAACGCCAAGTGCTGGCGGTTCTCAGTGGGCCAGGCAGCGTCGGCGGCGTGAATGGAGCCAGTCTGAAGAAGGGTCCTGACGGTGCTGAAACGTCGCCTGTCCACTGCCCCACCCGATGCTGTCTGAGCCGCTCAGCCCCTCCAGCGCTTTGTGTTTCTCCCTCAAACCCTTGCCACTTGACAGAGGGTCTGGGACTCCGCTGGAATGCTCCACTGGTGTAAGCCGAGGAAAGGATAGACGCAAAATGCTGGAGTAACTCAGCGGGACAGGCAACATCTCCGGAGAGAAGGAGCGGGTGATGTTTCGGGTGGAGACCCTTCTTCAGACTGAGCGCCAGGGAGCTCCAGTGATACAGATGTGTAAATTAAACACCAAAGGAGATGCAGATCAAGGACAGTGTAGAATAGACAGACCACTGTTAGCTAGGAGAAGGCGGCAACAAAGCAAACACAGGTACGATGTAATCTGAGGGACAGTCAGACCGGTGAGAGCTGGGGGGAGAGGGGAAGCGAGGGTTATTTGAAGTTAGAGGAGTCAATGTTGTACCGCTGGGGTGTAAGCTGCCCAAGCGGGATGTGAGATACTGTTCCTCCAACCTGCGCTGGGCTTGTTGTGTCGATCTTCAGTGTAAACCCGCGTCTGCGGTACCTACACAGGCGGGGAGAGGGGATTGATCTGGACCTGTCACGGTGGGGGCTCACCCGGACACATTCTCCACCTCCCCAGTGTCTCACTGCTCTCCAGCGGATCTCGCTGTCTGCTCCGATTGTCCATCGAGGGGGAGGAGTGTCAAAGGTGGAGGTGTGTGGGCAGAAATGTAATGAACCGGACTGTAAGAGCAATGGGCGTGTGTGTGTGAGAGGGAGATAGTGTGAATGTGAGAACCCACGCGGTATCGGGGAGAAAGTACAAACTCCACACTGACAGCACGCAAACCTAGTCGGGATCAAACCTGGTTCTCCAGCGCCGCAAGCGCTCGGGCAGCAACTCTCCCGCTGTGTGCGTGTGAGAGAGCCTGTGTGTGTGAGAGGGGGGGTGTGAGAGAGAGAGAGGGAGAGAGTAACATGGGCTGGGTTGCGGGAAACTTTGAGAGTGAGTGTGAGTGCAGTCAGTGTTTGCATCCTATAGCGGAACTTATGCCTTCGTAATGATAAGTGGCGTTGACTGTGGTGATGTGTAGGTGTTGGTGTATTAATGCCCGCGCCTGCGGCACTGGTCGCGTTGCTAAACTAAATGTGAGCGACAGACAGAGAGCGATTAGTTCTCCCCCACCTGTACACATGGACACACACACACACACTGGCAGGCATCGCTCCGCGAGGTGGTCGCATATTTCCACAGACGCCACAAGCAGGACAGCGTTTCCAAATCCGCACTCAGGTAACATGTAAGACCCAGACCCGAAATTCACATCGACTGAAGCATTCGTGAAAATGGTTAGTGTCCGGTTTTGGTCAAAAGCAATCTGAACGCGTGGCTCAGAGCAACAGACATGTTTTATCTGTATAGGAATGAACTGCAGAAGCTGGTTTGCACCGAAGATAGACTCGAAATTCTGGAGTAACTCGGCGGAACAGGCTGAATTTCTGGAGAGACGTCTCGTTGTGTCACACCTTGCATGCGTTATCGGTTTTTTGCTGCTGAACATATGTTGACATGGTTAAAAGTTCAGATGTGTAAAATAAGTGCGACTCGTAATTTCTGACAGACAAGTTCATTCATTGTGGTTGAGTATTTTGAGTAAAATATTCCAATGTAATTAGTGTATGTCAATGCAAAAACGTTATTGTAAAGGAACAAAAGGGAGCGTGAGCGAGTGTGGATTTTGTCTTCAAAGGGCAGAGGTGAAAAACTGGATGTGTACAAAACACCAGAGCTACTGGTTGAGGCAAAGTTATGTGTGTGCATTGCTGGTTACGTAATTTGCAGGCGAACACAAATAATATTCGATGTGTATTTCCGTAGAAATTCTACCCGATAAAGGGTCTCCACCCAAAAAAAATCACCCGTTTCTTCTCTTCAGAGCTGCTGTCTGTCCCGCTGAGTTACTCCAGCATTTTGTGTCTATCTTCGATGCAAACCAGCATCTGCAGTTCCTCCCTACGCATTTTCGTAGACATTTCTCTATTAACTCATCTATACCCGTATACACAGACGCATGTATACACATATATCACACGTGTGCAAACACAGGGCATACCCCCCCCCCCCCCCCCCTGTAAATGGACACGGAAAGCTGGAGTAACTCAGCGGGTCGGGCAGTATCTCTGGAGAAAGGGAACAGGTGACGTTTCGGGTTGAGATCCTTCATCAGACTGGGAGATATCGCTGTGATGTACATGTAATGGTATATTTGATTATTTTTGCAGCGCCAATATTTACATTATTTTTTGAATTCCAATATGCAGTCGCGTAAATAAGGGCTGGCTAGGAAACGCATTGTCAGTTCAATTTCTACTTCTTAACAATTGCCGTTTGATGTGAGTGTTAGAGTCCCTGTGCGTTCCCCACGTTTGGCGATTCGGCAGTCAGGCAAATAACTCACTCATCTAAAATAGACTCAAAGCTGGAGTAACTCAGCGTGTCAGGCAGCATCTCTGGAGAAAAGGAATAGGTGACATTGTGGGTCGAGACACGTCTTCAGAGGATGCCTGGCCTATGACTGCTTAAAGTGGCGACGGAGCCTTTGGAAACGTTACCCATTCCTTCTCTCCAGAGATGCTACCTGTCCCTCCGAGTTACTCCAGCATTTTGCGTCTATTTTCGGTTTAAGCCAGCATCTGCAGTTCATTCCTACAGATTTGGAGGGATATGGACCAAATGCAGGCAGGTGGGACTAGTGTAGCTGGGACATGTTGGCAGATGTGGGCAAGTTGTGCCGAGGGGCCTGTTTCTGTGACTCTACACATCACCCATCTAAACGCTACATCCCGCTGCTGATATAAACAGCCAGCCGGTGTTAGTCCGCTCGCTGCTTCCGAGAGTGGAGCATCGAGGAGACCAGCAACAGATGAACGAGGAGAATGAGCGCCGTGAATTACCAGGAACATCGCCAGCAGTGGGCACTGACATGGGCACTGACCTTAACACCTTTAATGTTTGTAGTTGACTATTTGGTACCGAGTTTACTCGGTGTTTCTTTGAATGGAGTTTGCTGCTGAGGAGGGTGGGAATAATCGGGCCCGGAGTTCGGACAAGTTGTATACAGATGCAGGACAGTCAGTCCGGGCAAAACCACGCGAGACGCAAGGAACTGCAGATTCTGGCATCTTGAACAAACACAAAGTGCCGGAGGAACTCAGCTGGTCAGGCAGCATCTGGGGACGCAATGGGCAGACGACGTTTCGAGCCGTCTCCCTTCTTCGGGTCCCGATCTGAAACATCATCTATCCATGTTCTCCACAGATGATGCCTGACCCGCTGAGTTACTCCTGCACTCTGAGTTAGAAACATAGAAACATAGAAAATAGGTGTTGGAGGAGGCCATTCGGCCCTTCGATCCAGCACCACCATTCATTGTGATCATGGCTGATCGTCCCTTATCAATAACCAGTGCCTGCCTTCTCCCCATATCCCTTGACTCAACTAGCCCTTTGAGCTCTATCTAACTCTCTCTTAAATCAATCCAGCGATTTGGCCTCCACTGCCCTCTGTGGCAGGGAATTTCACAAATTCACAACTCTCTGGGTGAAAAAGTTTTTTCTCACCTCAGTCTTAAATGTCTTCCCCTTTATTCTAAGATTTCTGATAAGTGATCTTCGGATCAATACTGAAAATTTTCTCTCTCCATCTTAAAAGCTGCGATAATGGTGACAGGTTCACTGGAATTTAGAAGGATGAGAGGGAATCTTGTAGAAACATATAAAATTCTTAAAGAATTGGACAGGCTAGATGCAGGAAAATTGCAGGAAATTTGTTCCCGATGTTGGGGGATTCCAGAACCAGGGGTCACAGTTTTGAGAATAAAGGGTAGGCCATTTAGGACTGAGATGAGGAAAAACGTTTTCACCCAGAGAGTTGTGAATCTGTGGAATTCTCTGCCACAGAAGACAGTGGAGGCCAATTCACTGGATGTTTTCAAGAGAGAGTTAGCTCTTAGGGATAAAGGAATCAAGGGATATGGGATATAGGTTAAAAAAAAACAAGAACGAGATACTGATTTTATATGATCTGCCATGAATGGCGGTGTTGGCTCGAAGGGCCGAATGGCCGACCCTTGCACCTATTTTTCAGTTTCTATGGTTCTTCTAGGTACAATGCCTCGTTCTCCGCCAGCTCGGCGCGTTTAAAAGTTTCAAACGCTTCAGAACCAGTGTTATGTAGAGCAGCGCCTTGTCTCGTTACAGCCTCACGTTGCAACTACGACCAGTCGAAAAGTAAGTCAGTGATTGCAATGGACTACACGGTTGGGGATGGCGGCGGCGGCGGCGGTGGTGGTGTGTGTGTGTGTGTGTGTGTGTGTGTGTGTGTGTGAGTGTGTGTGTGAGTGTGTGTGTGAGTGTGTGTGAGTGTGTGTGTGTGAGTGTGAGTGTGTGTGTGAGTGTGTGTGTGAGTGTGTGTGTGTGTGTGGGTGAGTGTGTGTGAGTGTGTGTGAGTGTGTGTGAGTGTGTGTGTGAGTGTGTGTGTGTGTGTGTGTGTGTGTGTGTGTGTGTGTGTGTGTGTGTGTGTGTGTGCGCGTGTGTGTGTGAGTGTGTGTGAGTGTGTGTAAGTGTGTGTGTGCGGGGCATTTACACGGCTGCAGACCCAGGACCTTGCTTCCGTGCTGCGGAGGGCATGCAGCTGTATTCCTGCTATTTATGTGCCGCTGCTGAATCAAGATAATTTCCCGTTATAAATAAATAAAATAAGGCTACCGTTTACCGCCAATAAATAAAACAAACCACTCAACAACAACCGCCCCTCCGCAAAACCGCGGGGCAATGCTGCTCGCTGCCAACATTGCTCCCATAAGAACAATATTTCGGGGTTCAAGGTAACATCAGAACGGATTTCATTTCTAGACGCAATGTGCCGGAGTAACTCAGCGGTCAAGGCAGCATCTCTGAAGAAAAGGGCTGGGTGATGTTTCGGGTCGAGGCCCTTTAAATGTCACCCATCCCTTCTCCCCAGAGATGCTGCCTTGTCCCGCTGAGTTACTCCAGCACTCTGTCTATCTTCTGGCAGCATCTGCAGCTCCTTTCTGCGGGCGGTCACTGTGGCACAGCGGTAGAGTCGCTGTCTCACGGCGAATGCAGCGCCAGAAACCTGGGTTCGATCCCGACTACGGACGCTGTCTTTTCGTGACCTGCGTGGGTTTTCTCTGGGATCTTCACACTATCCAAAGTACAGGTATGTAGGTGCGTACAGGTATGTAGGTTCATTGCCTTGGTAAATATAAACATTGTACACAAAACAATAGACAATAGACAATAGGTGCATGAGTAGGCCATTCGGCCCTTCGAGACAGCACCGCCATTCAATGTGATCATGGCTGATCATCCACAATCAGTACCCCGTTCCTGCTTCTCCCCATATCCCCTGACTCCGCTATTTTTAAGAGCCCTATCTAGCTCTCTCTTCAAAGCATCTAGAGAACCTGCCTCCACCGCCCTGTGATGCAGAGAATTCCACAGACTCACCACTCTCTGTGAGAAAAAGTGTTTCCTCGTCTCCATTCTAAATGGCTTACTCCTTATTCTTAAACTGTGGCTCCTGGTTCTGGTCTCCCCCAACATCAGGAACATGTTTCCTGCCTCTAGCGTGTCCAAACCCTTAACAATCATATGTTTCAATGAGACTACCTCTCATCCTTCTAAACTCCAGAGTGTACAAGCCCAGCCGCTCCATTCTCTCAGCATATGACAGTCCCACCATCCTGGGAATTAACCTTGTAAACCTACGCTGCATTCCCTCAGTAGCAAGAATGTCCTTCCTCAAATTAGGGGACCAAAACTGCACACAATGCTCCAGGTGTGGTCTCACGAGGGCTCAGTACAACTGCAGAAGGACCTCTTTGCTCCTTTATTCAATTCCTCTAGTTATAAAGGCCAACATGCCATTCGCTTTTTTCACGGCCTGCTGTACCTGCATGCTTACTTTCATAGACTGATGTACAAGGACCCCCAGATCCCGTTGTACTTCCCCTTTCACCAACTTGACGCCATTTAGATAGTAATCTGCCTTCCTGTTTTTGCTACCAAAGTGGTTAACCTCACATTTATCCGCATTAAACTTAATCTGCCATGCATCTGCCCACTCTCCCAACCTGTCGAAGTCACCCTGCATTCTCATAGCATCCTCCTCACAGTTCACACTGCCACTCAGCTTTGTGTCATCTGCAAATTTGCTAATGTTACTTTGAATCCCTTCATCCAAATCATTGATGTATATTGTAAATAGTTGCGGTCCCAGCACCGAGCCTTGCGGTACCCCACTAGTCACTGCCTGCCATTCTGAAAGGGACCCGTTAATCCCTACTCTTTGTTTCCTGTCTGCCAACCACTTCTCTATCCATGTCAGCACTCTACCCCTAATACCATGTGCCCTAATTTTGCCCACTAATCTTCTTTGTGGGACCTTATCAAATGCTTTCTGAAAGTCCAGGTACACTACATCCACTGGCTCTCCCTTGTCCATTTTCCTAGTTACATCTTCAAAAAATTCCAGAAGATTAGTCAAGCATGATTTCTCCTTCGTAAATCCATGCTGACTCGGACCAATCCTGTTACTGCTATCCAAATGTTCAGCTATCTCATCTTTTATAATTGACTCCAGCATCTTCCCCACCCCCGATGTCAGGCTAACTGGTCTATAATTCCCTGTTTTCTCTCTCCCGCCTTTCTTAAAAAGTGGGATAACATTAGCTACCCTCCAATCCACAGGAACCGATCCTGAGTCTATAGAACATCGGAAAATTATCACCAATGCATCCACGATTTCTAGAGCCACTTCCTTAAGTACCCTGGGATGCAGACCATCAGGCCCTGGGGATTTATCAGCCTTCAGTCCCATCAGTCTACCCAACACCATTTCCTGCCTAATGTGGATTTCCTTCAGTTCCTCCGTCACCCCAGATCCTCTGGCCACTACTATATCGGGAAGATTGTTTGTGTCCTCCTTAGTGAAGACAGATCCAAAGTACCTGTTCAACTTATCTGCCATTTCCTTGTTCCTTTTTCGGTCTTCAAGGGTCCAACTTTGGTCTTAACTATGTTTTTCTTCTTCACATACCTTAAGAAACTTTTACTATCCTGCTTTCTTGTCTGCCATATTCTCGGCTAGCTTACCTTCGTACCTCATCTTTTCTCCCCGTGTTGTCTTTTTAGTTATCTTCTGTGGTTCTTTAAACATTACCCAATCCTCTTGCTTCCCGCTCATCTTTGCTACGTTGTACCTCTTCGCTGTAATTTTTACACTGTCCCTGATGAAGCGGGAGTTTCAATAATCTCTGCCGAACTACATATTTTATCTGTCTCCTACGTAGAGTCCATTTTCCATCGGGTTCCCCTTATTTGAGAGATGCGGGAATATTGAATGCTGCAGTGCCTGTTTGTTTATGTGCAAAAATCTCAGACTTAAGAAGAGTCTCGACCCGAAACGTCACCCATTCCTTCTCTCCAGAGATGCTGCTTGTCCCGTTGAGTAACTCCAGCATTTTGTGTTCATCTTTGGTATAAACCAGCACCTGCAATTCCTTCCTAATCATAACCATTCTGGTTCCTTCAATAGCTTGGAATATGGTGAATATATCTGGGTCGATGATACCCACAAAATACCGCAGTACCTCAACGGGACGGGCAGCCTCTGTGGAGAGAAGGAAGAGTCCCTCCAGTATTTTGCGTCGATCTTCGGTTCAAATCAGCATCTGCGGTTCCTCCCTATATATTCGGGCCGATACGATTCCGACAAAGTATCTAATCGGCATCTTGAGAAGACAGCAGGAGGCATTGACCCGACCTCTTTCGAGCCCTACAGGGAGTGAGCGGAGTGGCATTAAACCAAATGCATTTCATTCTGTGACCCAGTGTGTGTGGTATTATGGGAATAATAGTGTAAGGAATGCGGTGGCCGGAGGTGAGGTGGGAACCCGGGGGTGTGGCAGTTAGGGAGTTGCCCGGGCAGGCACACCAGCAGGCGGCTGCTGCAGAGCTGCTAAATAAAGATATACTCCATTTAGGTCGTGGTACGAGTGTCATTAGACAAATAAACGCGACAGTGTGCACATTTAGTGGATATTTAGTACTGCCAAAGTAGATATTTCTGTGTGACCATCTGAGTGTTTGTGTGTGTGTGTGTGTGTGTGTGAGTGTGTGTGTGTGTGTGTGTGTGCAGGTGAGTGTGTGTGTGTGTGCGTATGCAGGTGAGTGTGTGTGTGCAGGTGAGTGTGAGTGTGTGTGTGTGTGTGTGCGCAGGTGAGTGTGTGTGTGTGCAGGTGAGTGTGTGTGTGTGTGTGTGCAGGTGAGTGTGTGTGTGCAGGTGAGTGTGTGTGTGCAGGTGAGTGTGTGTGTGTGCAGGTGAGTGTGTGTGTGTGTGTGAGTGTGTGCACGCAGGTGAGTGTGTGTGTGCAGGCGAATGTGTGTGCAGGCGAATATGTGTGCAGGTGAGTGTGTGTGTGTGTGGTGCAGGTGAGTGTGTGTGTGTGTGCAGGTGAGTGTGTGTGTGTGTGTGCAGGTGAGTGTGTGTGTGTGCAGGTGAGTGTGTGTGTGTGTGTGTGTGTGTGTGCAGGTGAGTGTGTGTGTGTGTGCAGATGAGTGTGTGTGTGTGCAGATGTGTGTGTGTGTGTGTGTGCAGATGTGTGTGTGTGTGTGTGCGTGCGCAGGTGAGTGTGCGTGTGTGTGCAGGTGAGTGTGTGTGTGTGTGTGCAGGTGAGTGTGTGTGTGTGCGCAGATGAGTGTGTGTGTGCGCAGGTGAGTGTGTGTGTGCGCAGGTGAGTGTGTGTGTGCGCAGGTGAGTGTGTGTGTGTGTGCAGGTGTGTGTGTGTGTGTGTGCAGGTGAGTGTGTGTGTGTGTGTGCGCAGGTGAGTGTGCGTGTGCGCAGGTGAGTGTGTGTGTGTGTGCAGGTGAGTGTGTGTGTGTCTGTGTGTGCAGGTGAGTGTGTGTGTGTGTGTGTGTGTGTGTGCGCAGGTGAGTGTGTGTGTGTGCAGGTGAGTGTGTGTCCGTGTGTGCAGGTGAGTGTGTGTGTGTGCGCAGGTGAGTGTGTGTGTGTGTGCAGGTGAGTGTGTGTGTGTGTGTGCGCAGGTGAGTGTGTGTGTGCCGGTGTGTGTGTGTGTGTGCGCAAGTGTGCGTACAGGATTAGATTGTGTGTGCATGTAAATTTGAAGGATTCAATGATTCAACAAACCTTTATTGTCACATGTACCTTGGTACAGTGAAATTCTCTGTTTTGCACACAACCCGGTAAAATCGTACAGCAGACCTTACCTAGGCAGTGCACAAAGAGTCGCCAGTCTCTGGTGCCCACAAAGTTACAAAATGTTTATCCAACAACAGTCTTATCTTCTGCTGGACAGTAGCCGCAGGTGGCCTCCCCACTTTCTTCTCCGTGACCCCTGCCTGGTCTCTCCTTCTATCCCCCCCGCCCCTTCAGCCGGGTCCCCCATCGTTCTCTGCACCACCACCCCCGTTCGCCACCCCCCCCCCTTCCATTTTGGTGGCCTCTCCTCACTCTCTGGCCCCTCCTCACTCTCTGCCCCTCCTCACTCTCTGGCCCCTCCTCACTCTCTGACCCCTCCTCACTCTCTGGCCCCTCCTCACTCTCTGGCCCCTCCTCACTCTCTGGCCCCTCCTCACTCTCTGGCCCCTCCTCACTCTCTGGCCCCTCCTCACTCTCTGGCCCCTCCTCACTCTCTGGCCCCTCCTCACTCTCTGGCCCCTCCTCACTCTCTGGCCCCTCCTCACTCTCTGGCCCCTCCTCACTCTCTGGCCCCTCCTCACTCTCTGGCCCCTCCTCACTCTCTGGCCCCTCCTCACTCTCTGGCCCCTCCTCACTCTTGGTCCCTCCTCTGGCCCCTCCTCACTCTCTGGCCCCTCCTCACTCTCTGGCCCCTCCTCACTCTCTGGCCCCTCCTCACTCTCTGGCCCCTCCTCACTCTCTGGCCCCTCCTCACTCTCGGCAGCCAGGAGGAAGTGAAGATAAACCATCTGGGCTCTTTCCAGAAACTCTCCTCAGTGGAATCATCTTCTAAAGAGAGGAGTTAAGAGAAGGAAATATGCCTCTTAGAAATAAAACACTGAAGTAAGTTTTGGTGGTATAAATGAACAAATACTTACAATGTTTACACAACATTCCTCTGCCCACGGTTTCATGTTCTGGTGAATCTATTTATTTTAAGTGGGCAGCAGTCATGGCGAAAGACTGGAGGGGAAAATAACACATGAAGTAAGTAAGTAAGGTTATTGGCCAAGTATTCACATACAAGGAATTTGCCTTGGTGCTCCGCCCACAAGTAGCAACATGACATACAGTGACAGTTGTTACGAATGACTCAGAAAACACTAAACATTAATAAGAATAAAACATTAATGATAAAACACCATGATTAGGCATGTGAACCAACAAAATGCCAGATCAAAGGGAGGCTACAGATTTTTGGCTGTTGAATAGAGCAACTACTCGTGGATAAAATCTGTTTTTATGTCTGGCTGTGTCTTTTATGTCAGCTTTGACAGTCCGGAGTTGCCTTCCAGAGGGAAGTGATGCAAAGAGTTTGTGGCCAGGGTGAGAGGGGTCTGAGATGATCCTGCCCGCTCGCTTCCTGGCCCTTGCAGTGTACAGTTCATCAATGGAGGGAAGGTTGCAGCCAATAACCTTCTTTGCTGATCGGACGATTCGCTGCAGCCTCCGGGTGTTTTGCTTCGTGCCTGAGCCAAACCAGACCATGATGGAGAAGGTGAGAACAGACTCTACGATGGCCGTGTAGAATTGGACCATCATTGCCTGTGGCAGATTGTGCTTCCTCAGCTGCCGCAGGAAGTACATCCTCTATTGTGCCTTTTTGACTGTGGAGTCGATGGTAGCCCCCCACTTAAGGTCCTTGGAGATGGTGGTTCCCAGGAACTTAAAAGACTCCACAGATGTGACTGTGGTGTTGTTGATGGTGAGTGGGATGAGGGGAGGGGGAGCTCTCCTAAAGTCTACAATCAATTCCACTGTCTTACGAGCATTGAGCTCTAGGTTGTTGCTACGGCACCAGGACACCAGCTGTGACACTTCCTGTCTGTAGGCAGATTCCTCCCCATCCTGGATCAGTCCAATCAGGGTTGTGTCGTCCGCAAACTTGAGAAGCTTGACAGAGGTATCTGTGGAGGTGCAGTCGTTGCCGTAGAGAGAGTAGAGGAGAGTACGCAGCCATGCGGTGCTCCTATGCTGAGTGTTTGTGGGTCCGAGATGTGCTTTCCCAGCCTCACATGCTGCTTCCTGTCTGTCAGGAAGTTGATGATCCACTGACAGAGGGGTTCAGGCACAGTCAACTCGGAAAGTTTGGAGTGTAGTAGAGTGTAGAATGTGTTTTAATTTGAAAATATATAATGGCAAAAAAAAAATTTCTGTGCCAAATTGTTTATTTTAATGAAGCTTGCTTTGCCATGACTTCCTGACTTCTGCCACCCGCCAACACATATCATTAGCCTTCAAATGATCCCTGCAGCCTCCAGCTATTCATTAATGATAAAAAACATATATCAAAGGGCATCGTTTTGCATCAATATGTCATTCAAATTGATATGCCAAAGACTTTGACAGATATCTTTATAATTGCGTGGTAGTAATGTCGTTTGGGGATTTATACCATAAGCTGCTATGAACTGAATTCTCAACACAGAATAGATACAGCAAGAGAGGTAGCAATTCCTTCCACTGAGAGTGTGTTGGCTCTGTGCAAGAGCAATTCATTTATTCACCTTCCTTTGAGGACACAAAGGACTGCAGTGTGAAGAAGGGTTCTGACCTGAAACGTTGCCTAGCCTTTCCCTCCACAAACGCTGCCTCACTCATTGAGTTACTCCAGCAATTTAGTGTTTTACTCCCTTTTCATTGTCTTCCCCTCGAAGCCATAGAGTCACAGAGTGATACAGTGTGGAAGCAGGCCCTATGGCCCAACTTGCCCACACTGGACAACATGTCCCAGCTACACTAATCCCACCTGCCGTGTTTGGTCTATATCCCTCCATCTCATGGTACTCAAGGAGGCGGATCTAGAAAATGTGGACGCATTGGTGATAATTTTCCACTGTTCTACAGATTCTGGATCAGATCCTGTGGATTGGAGGGTAGCTAATGTCATCCCACTTTTTAAGAAAGGAGGGAGAGAGGAATTATTGACCAGTTAGCCTGAACGGTGGTGGGGAAGGTGCTGGAGTCGATTATTAA
The DNA here is from genome assembly GCA_035221665.1 of Okamejei kenojei. Classification (NCBI taxonomy): domain Eukaryota; kingdom Metazoa; phylum Chordata; class Chondrichthyes; order Rajiformes; family Rajidae; genus Okamejei; species Okamejei kenojei. The sequence continues at coordinate 38,417,104 of CM069152.1, read as the reverse complement.
AGATGTAATAGCAGTGCATTTGGATAGCAGTGACAGGATCGGTGCAAGTCAGCATGGATTTACGAAGGGGAAATCATGCTTGACTAATCCTCTGGAATTTTTTGAGGAAGTAAGAAGTAAAATGGACAAGGGAGAGCCAGTGGAACTACCTGGAGTTTCAGAAGGCCTTTGATAAGGTCCTACACAGGAGATCGGTGGGCAAAATTAGAGTGCATGGTATTGGGGGTAGGGATAGAAAATTGGTTGGCAGACAGGAAACAAAGAGTAGGGATTAACATGTTTAAGAAGGATCTGCAGATGCTGGAAAATCGAACGTAGACAAAAATGCTGGAGAAACTCAGCGGGTGCGGCAGCATCTATGGAACAAAGGAAATAGGCAATGTTTCGGGTCGAAACACTTCTTCAGACATGTGAGGGTGGGGGGGGGAGGAGGAAGAAAGCAAGAGGTGGAGCCAGTGGGCTGAGGGAGAGCTGAGAAGGGGAGGAGAAAGTAAGGACTACCTGAAATTACAGAAGTCAATGTTCATACCGCTGGGGTGCGGACTGCCCAAGCGAAATATGAGGTGCTGCTCCTCCAATTTACGGTGGTCCTCACTCTGGCCATGGAGGAGGCCCAGGACAGAAAGGTTGGATTCTGAACGGGAGGGGGAGTTGAAGTGGTGAGCCACCGGGAGATCAGGTTGGTTATTGCGAATTGAGCGGAGGTGTTGGGCGAAGCGATCGCCAAGCCTACGCTTGGTCTCACCGATGTAGATCAGCTGACATCTAGAGCAGCGGATGCAATAGATGAGGCTGGAAGAGGTCCAGGTGAACCTCTGCCGCACCTGGAAAAACTGCTAGGGTCCTTGAATGGAGTCAATGGGAGAAGTAAAGCAACAAGTGTAGCATCTCTTGCGGTTGCAAGGGAAAGTGCCTGGGGAGGGGGTGGTTCGGGTGGGAAGGGATGAATTGACCAGGGAGTTACGGAGGGAGCGGTCTCTGTGGAACGCAGACAGGGAAGGAGATGGAAAGATGTGGCAAGTGGTGGGATCAGTTTGGAGGTGGCAAAAATGTCGGAGGATTATTTGTTGTATGTGACGGCTGGTAGGGTGGAAGGTGAGGACAAGTGGGACGCTACCTTTGTTACCATAGATGAGGCTCTCACCAGGGTCTCTTCTCTATCCTGTGACTGCTCTCACTCCCCATCCCCCCACTCATAACAAGGGCAGTCCCATCTCCTCCCGTCTGCTTTCCGCAGAGACCGCTACCTCCGTAACTCCCTGGCCAATTCATCCCTTCCCACCCGAACCACCCCCTCTCCGGGCACTTTCCCGACATGTTCCAGACGTTGGAAGAGTCCAGAACCAGGGGCCACGGTTTAAGAATAAGGGGTAGGCTACTTAGAACTGAGATGAGTAAAAAGATTTTCACCCAGAGAGTTGTGAATCTGTTGAATTCTCTGCCTCAGAAGGCAATGGAGGCCGATTCACTGGATGCATTCAAAAGAGAGTTTGATAGAGATAGCGGAATCAAGGGATATGGGGAGAAGGCAGGAACAGGGTACTGATTGTGGATGATCAGCCATGATCTCATTGAATGGCTCGAAGGGCCGAATGGCATATTCCTGCACCTATTGTCTATGTATCTATGTATCTACATAAACGTGTCCTATCCATGTAAATTATTGATAATATTGCATTAAGATTAAAATAAGTCATAGGCAAGTAAGAGTGATAAGACTGAAGAGTTGAATAAATTGTAAAGCCATGCATGTTATTTTCATTCAAGCGCTTAACTAATATGAACCTTTTTTGAACATTACCTTTAGAACATTGCCGTTGTCTCTGTATCTTGGAGCTCGTTCCACAACCTAATTCATTTAAGCTTAAAAAGATAAAATGTTGCAAATTTGGTTTTGGAATTTGGATGAAGCAGGCAAGAACATTAATCGTTCTATAGAAACAAAGACTGCAGATGCTGGTTAATACACAACAGGACCCAAGTGCTTTACGGAAGAAGTGCTCTGAAGAAGAGTCTCGACCTGAAATCTCACCTATTCCTGTTCTCCGGAGATGCTACCTGACCTGCTGAGTTACTGTAAATTTTTGTGTCTATCTTCACTACAGTTATTCAGCAGGCCAGGTAGCATATCTGGAGAAAATTGAAAGGCTACATTTTGGAATGAGACCCTTCTCCGTACTGAAGAAAGACAAGCAGAGCGATAGTGGTAGGAGACTCAATAGTTAGGGGTTCTGACAGTACATTGCGGTGCTGGCCTGAAGGGCTGAATAGCCTACTCCTGCACCTATTGTCTATTGTCTATTGTGTGGCAGCAAACAAGACTCCGGGATGGTGTGTTGCCTCCCTCGTGCCAGAGTCCAGGACGTCTCCGAGCATCTGCACAACATTCTCAAGGGGGAGGGTGAACAGCCAGAAGCTGTTGTCCACGTTGGCACATGGCAATGGCAGGAAAAGGGATGACGCTTTGAACAGTAAAAACAGCGAGTTAGAAACAAAGGCTAAAAAGCAGAACCTCAGGGTAAGTAATCTCCAGATTACTCCCAGTGCCTCGTGCTAATGAGGGTAGGAAAGGAAGATAGGATGGGTGAGCGCATGACTGGGGTTGGTGTCAGGGCAGGGATTCAGGGGCAGAGGTGACCTCTACACCGGGTATGGGTTGCACCTGACCTGGATGGGAACCAACATTCAGGTGAGTGGGTTTGCAATGCCACTAGGGAGGCTTTAAACTACATTGCCAAGGAGCAGGATCCAATGCAGTCGTGAAGCAGGTTGGAGGCTGGAAGTTAAAGCGGAAGTCAATGCCAGCAAGTTCAGTAGACAGAGCAGGCAGGAGCATGGCAGGATGTGAGGAAAAATGGTTGCATTGAAATTGCATTTATTTCAATGCTTGTGGCCTGACAGGTAACAGATGAACTCCTGGGTGTGGATAAGGTGTGTGCGGCTGGAATGTTTTAGCCATTATGGAATCTGTGTTCAGGAAGGGACACGATTGGCAACAATGTTCCAGTGTATCGGTACTACAAGTGAGACAGAGGTGGGAATAAAAGAGAAGGGGAGCTGCTTCATTGATTGAGGAAAACATCATAGCATTTGTTTGAGATGACTTTACCGGGGACTCCTATAGTCGAGTGAGGCTATCTACGTGAAGCTGAGAAATAATAAGGGGATAATCACCTTGTTGGGATAGTACTATAGTCACTGAGGGAAGTTAGAGAAGAAATTGCAGGAGACCTGGCTTAGATATATAAATCATCATTGGTCATGGATGAGTTGCTATGACAATGGAGGGTGGCTAATGTTGTGCTTCCATTAAAGAAGAGCTGCAAAGAAAGACCTGAGAACTATAGACTAGTGCAGGGGTGTGGAACCTTTTCATGGAGGAAGGGCGCATTGAGTTAGCTGTAATCAAATAGGGTCGCATCTAAGAAACTTAATAATTAAATATGCTTCAAAATGTACATTATTTTGTTAAAATAGCCCTCATGACTTACTAATGTTTTAATTGTGGCCGTCAGTCGGGGAGGATTATTTCGTTGAATCTTCTTTTACTCTTTGGTATTTTAAATACGTTCATTTTAAGATTAAAATAAAAATAATAAAAGATGAACAAAAACATTTAAATAATAATAAAAATATTTGTTCTACAAAATTTGGATTCATTCAAAAGGCCGCACTTAATGGCTTAGAAGGCCACACGTGGCCTTAAGGCCGCAGGTTCCCCACCCCTGGACTAGTGAGCCGAACAGCTGAGAGAAGAAATTTACAGGAGAGGAATGTGAGAGATAACATGTACGTGCATTTGGAACGATAGGGGTTGATTAGGGATAGTCAACTTGGATTTGTGCATGGGAGTTCATGTGTCACGAATTTGATGGAGTTATTTGAGGAAGTAAGCATGAAGGTTGATGAAGGAAACGTTATAGACGTGGTCTATGTGGACTTCAGCAAGGCCTTTGGTGAGGTTCCGAGTGGTCAACAGTTCTCGTAGTTTAGGTTAAATTGGATCTAGGCAGAGCTAGCTAACTGGATACAGAATTGGCTTCATGGCAGATGGCAGAGTGTTTAGATAGTGGAAGGTTGTTTTTCGGACTGGCGATCTGTGACTAGTGCTGTGCCTCAGGGATTGGTATTGGGTCCGTTACTGTTTGTCATCCAGAGCAGTGACTTGTGAGAGAATGTATAAGGCATGATTAGTAAGTTTGTTGATTACACTAAAGTAGATAGTATCATGGTCAATGAAGATGGTCAAACAGAATGAACAACAGGATCCTGATCATTTGGGCAAATGGCTAAAGGAGCTTAATTCAGATGAGGGTGAGGTTTTGTATTCTGAGGTCAGACCTGCAGACAGTGGTAGAGCTCTGGGGATTGTGGGTCAGTGGAGGGATCTAGTCGGACTGGTACATAGTTCACTGAGAGTGGCATGGCAGGTATATCAGATAGTGACAACTACTTTCTGCCCTTCATCACTGAGGGAATTGAGTATAGAAGTCGGGAAGTTATGTTAAAGCTGTAGAAGACATTATTGAGGTCACATTTGGAGTATTGTGTTCAGATTTGGTCTGAACACAATTACTGTGGTAAAGATGCCATTAAGCTGGAAAGCATGCAGAGAAGTTGATGTTGCCAGGACTTGAGGGCCTGAGTTATAGGGAGAGGTTGGATAGGTCGGATTTTATTCCATACAGTGGAGGAGACTGAAGGGTGATCTTACAGAGGTGTATAAAATTATGAGGGGACTTACATTGGGCGAATGCACAGTTTGCTTCCCCAGGATAGTGGAATGAAGAACTAGAGGTCATAGGTTCAAGGTGAAATGGGAAAGACTTAATAGGAAGATGAGGGGCAATCTGTTAACATAGAGGGAGGTGGGTAAATGGAACGAGCTGCCAGAGGAAGTAGTTGAGGCCTTAGTTGTGACGCCAGAGATCCTCCTTGTGACGCCAGTCAAAATGGCGATCTGAAAATGCGGGGGGCCCGGCAACCATCCCCCAACTGCGCACGCGCGGACACCGGGCATGGCAACTCTCACCCAACTGAGCAGTCGCGGCCAGCAAGTGGGAGCGCAGTGCCATTCACGGAAGAACGTTAATTTAATTTAATTAAAGTTTTTAAAAGGAATTACTTTGTCAAATCAAACAAAACTTGCTGCTGCACACCCCAGGCGAATGGTCAGTAAGGTGGGCCTAAAAGTTGCGCTATTGTGTACCGTTTTGGCTGTATTTCGGGAACATAAACAAATATATATACATACAAACGCACACATATACAAGATGAGAGTTTTAGTTATAGATAGATTTAGACAGGTACATGGATAGAACTTTTAAAGATATACGGGCCAGGCATGGGCAATGGGGACTAGCTTAAATGGGGCATATTGATTGGCATGGAGAGGTTGTGCTGAATGGTCTGTTTCCATGCTGCATAACTATGACACATTTGTTATTTTGTTATTTAATGATATATTTTGATTGGGAGACAACAGGGGCTTTTCATGTTGGACATGCTTAAAACCTAAGATAAATATTACCAATCATTTATTCAACATTAGACAAAAAAAAGCTGGAGTAACTCACCAGGTCAAGCAGCATCTCTGGAGAAAAAGAACAGGTGACGTTTTGGGTCGCAACCCTTCTTCTTCAGACAGTTACTCCGGCATTATGTGTCCTGACCCACAGAGTTAAGGGCCTGTCCCTCTTTCCCGAGCTGCTCATGAATTCTCCCCAGTTTTCCACTCGATTCAAACTCGGAGAATGTTCGTAACGCGCCTGTTGGAGGCCGTAGATATATCGTAGCGGCTTGTTATGTCAGCCGTAGGTACTCGGGGCATTAAATGTTTCGATTTTTCTCCTCCCGACTATCTTTTTACTTGTGGACATTTTTTGTCATGCTGGAAAAAACGTCCCGACTTACCTGATGCCCCGAGTACCTACGGATGACATATCGAGCCGCTACGATATATCTGCAGACTCCTACGGCCTCCTATGGACCCGTTACGAACATTCTCCGAGTTTAAATCAAGGGGAAAACGTGGGAGAATTTGTGAGCAGCTTGGGACAGTGGGACAGGCCCTTTACTCCAGCATTTTGTGTCTATCTTTGGTATGGACCAGCATCTGGAGTTCCTCCTTATACATCCTTGTTATGTTCATCTGCGGGATGGTATGGATTACTGCATTATGGTTACAATTATTAGTAGAGCTGAATATCCTCACATGGTCTACAGAGAGCTCGACACTGACCTCGCGAGAAAGGATAAATATATTGAGGAAGCTTCTGAAGATGTTTGGGCTACAAAATCTGTGGTGTGGTTCACCTCAGCAATGTTCTGAAGTTGCAGTGTTTGTCAAACATTGGCACTATCCTCTGATCAAGTATTCATTCTACTTGGCAACCTGCTTATTTGGGATTCTTCATCAAGTGCTGGCGGGATGGGTAGTGGAGAGAGATTGGGGATTGGATAGATAATTGAAGGAAAGGAATTGACAAGGGTGTGTGAAAGTAATTTTAAAACTTTATTATAATACTATGTTGAGAACAAATAGTCTGAACTCTCCTTGGCCATTCATCATTTATGTCACATAGGATGCACTATTGGGTTTACTTTAGTTTAGTTTATAGATACAGTGCAGTTATAGAAACAGGCCCTTCGGCCCATTGAGTCTGCACCGACCAACAATCCCCGCACATTAACACTATTCCACACACACTAGGGATAATTTAGACATACCAAGCCAATTAGCTTCCAAACCTGTAGTTCTTTGGAGTGCGGGAGGAAACAGAAGATCTTGGAGAAAGCCCACGCAGGTCACGGGGAGAACGTGCAAACTCTGCACAGACAGCACCCGTGGTCAGGATCGAACCCGGGTCTCTGGCGCTGTAAGCGCTGTGAGGCAGCAACTCCACCACTGCGCCACCGTGCCAGGTCTAGTAGTGTAGTGAAAATATTGCTGACTATTTTAAGGGTAGTCAGGGTAGGCAGTGGCTGTCTGTTCTGGGATGAAACCCTGCCCAATAAGATGCACAGTTGAGCGGAGAGTTGGCACTCTATTACAAGGACGTATCACTGGGGCTGGAATCTCTATTAGCTTAACCTGGACACTGACTGCACACTGTGAAGAAACAACAGATTTGAGAGCTACCTGAATGGGCAGGTTTAGGCAAATACTTTCTGTTTAAAAGCCTATGTTGAATAATCTAAGGAGGAGGAATTTCTAAGGAGAAAGTTTTATTCAAATTGTAAAATTGAGTATTAAAGTGAGATTAGATGTTACAGGAACAGCAGGATTCAAGAGCATGCGTGTGTGAGAAGGGATGGTGATGTGTTTAAATTGGCAAATGGCAGGCTTGCTTAAGGCAACAGGCTTGTGATACAACATCTGAAGTTGATTTCTGAGCTGTTAAACCTAATGAAAACAGCGTCAGGTCTTGAACTTACCCACTATTTCAGAAACTCGCTGTTTTTTCTATTAGACTCACCACAGAAGTGAGGACAGATCATTGCAATGACAAATGCCTTTTCAATGACACTGTGTTAATGACTTTCAACCAGAACCTCTGGCACCAAAAATTATTTATCAATGTCCTGTTTCTTCAAGCTTTGATTTTTTTTGGGAAACATTTTAAAAATATCAAATGTTATAGTCCTTTATTATTTTCTCTCTCTCTCACTCTCTCTCTCTTTTTTTTGTTTTCTTTTCAAAAATTTTATTCGATGCAATCATATGATACAACACATCAAAACATAATCAAAAATTACATAATATCCAAAAAAATCATTGTAGTACAACAGTGCATTCATTGTTTACAATACTCTTAACCCCACGCGGTGACCAGTGCCCACGGAAGTCCTCCAGAGTCCCCGTGGACACCGCGTGCTCTCTCTCTCTCTCTCTCTCTCTCTTTTTTTTTTTTTAGTTTCAAAAACTTTATTGACACAATCATATAATACAACACATCAAACCATAATCAAAAATGGCACTATATACAACCATTATAGTACAACAATACAATCATTGTTCACAATACACTGAACCCCACGCGGTGACCAGCGCCCACGGAAGGCCTCCAGAGTCCCCGTGGACACCGCGTGCTCTCTGTCTCTCTCTCTCTCTCTCCCTCTCTCCCTCTCCCTCTCTCTCCCTCTCTCCCTCCCTCTCCCCCTCTCTGTCTCTCTGTCTCTGTCTCTGTCTCTCTCTCTCTCTCTCTCTCTCTCTCTCTCTCTCTCTCTCTCTCTCTCTCTCTCTCTCTCTGTCTGTCTCTCTGTCTATGACTCTGTCTCTGTCTCTCTCTCTGTCTCTCTCTCTGTCTCTTCTTTTTCATTTTTAATTTTGTACCTGAATACAACCACTTCAATTTCTCCATCCTCTTCGTCCATCCTGTATTTACTTAGAAAGTAGCAACAAGGAATTGCAGATGCTGGTTTACAAAAAATAAAAAAGGCCCAAAGTGCTTGAGTAACTCAGCGGGTCAGGCAACGTTTCTGGGTTGGTGGGTAGGTGATGTTTTGCGGCGCGACCCTTCTTCAAACTGATTGTGTTCGTGGGTGGGGGAGGGGGAGGAAGAAAGATAGAGAGGAGGGCCAGGTCAAAGTGCAGCAGGTAACAGGTGAACACAGGCAAGGGGGGTATTTAATAGGCAGATAGTTGGACAAAGGCCAGATTTATTTCCCTTTCCTATTTACTCGTTGGGGTACAGTTGAGTGAACTCAGAATGTCACAGTAGACACAGTAGGACATGAACAAACAGAAACAATGGGTTAGCCAGGACAGTTATGTTTGGATTGTTTGCAGAAGATACAGTCGGGCCATGCGGGGCTGGGGAACGACAAGGCTTTGGAGGGCAGACAGCCGTAAGCAATGAAACCAGAAACGGTGTACGATATTGCGGCCTGGTGCTCGTCTGTGGGATCACGGCCCAAGGATAAGTAGGAGGAGGTGTCTGAGAGTTGTCGCCTGGCCTCTGCCCAGCACAGGTCAACGCGGCAGATGACCACGACACCTCCCTTATCGGCAGAAAGCCACAGGTTTAAGTCTAACTGCAGGATAGCACACTGCACCTTACTGCAGCAAATAGAGACAAGAAAAGTGGGAAAATGTGTGGCTGCCCCACAGCCTCTCTATCATCCCGACTTCATGTTGAAGAAGTTCACAAGTCCATAAGTGATTGGAGCAAAATTAGGCCATTTGACCCATCGAGTCTACTCCGCCATTCAATCATGGCTGATCAATCCCCCCTCAACCCCATTCTCTCCATGAGAAGGATCATATCTAATGTAAGGCAGTGGGAGCAAATGACAAGACTATTCAACACTATCTCATGACAACTCTTTTTTCTGTTTCTCCGCAGTTCCTTTGTCCCGCATCTTCCTGAATGACTGATGATGACGGCATAATGTCGGGGCACTGGAATGCCTCGGAGAACTACCCGCTCAACGACAATGCCAGTGTCATTGTGCCCATTGTCTTCTCTTTGATCTTCCTGCTCGGGACTATTGGCAACAGCTTGGTCCTGGCCGTGCTGTTCAGGAATGGCCAGATGGGACACAACACGACCAACCTATTCATTCTCAACCTGAGCGTGGCCGATTTCTTCTTCATCATATTTTGCGTCCCATTTCAAGCCACGATCTACACCCTGGAAGGCTGGGTCTTTGGGTCTTTCATGTGCAAGGCTGTTCACTTCTTCATCTACCTGGCAATGTACGCAAGCAGCTTCACGTTAGCTGCTGTTTCAGTGGACAGGTACAGTATGTAATGGATCGCTGAAGCGAATGATTTTGGTTCAAAACCCCATTATTTGCCACTGCCAGGCGTGTAGTGTGGTGTGGAATGCTTGAGATCACGCAGCCAGTTGGCTCCTAAAGGTTTTCACTGCGGATGCTTTTCTTCATCTTACGCCTTCACGTGTGGGATGGTTAAGGGGGATTGATGACTGTAATGATACAACAGTGTCTTGCATTTTCAGTTGCAATGATAGCCAGTGTTGCTCTGTGTAAATGAGAGCGGCTAAGTGCAGTCCAACCTCACAAGAATGCCTGCTTCCCTTTCTCCCTCAGCTCAGCAGTTGGACAACCCTATACCAACCACAGTCTGGGTCGAAGAGGTGATTGTCTTCAGTCAGAGAGTCCTAGTCACTCAACATGAAAAAAATACCTTTCAGCCCACTGTGCCATGCCAGCTATCAAGTACCACTCTATAATAATTCTAATTTCCAGCACTTGTCCAGTTAAACTTTATGCCACCTAATACTTCCTACATCTTGTGAGTGTATCTGCCTGCCTCCACCTCAAGTAGTGTGTTCCAGATTTCAACCACCTTCAGGGTGAAATTAATCCTCATCAAACCTCTCTAAATCTCTTACCTCAAGCCTAAATACATCTCTGCCATGGAGGAAAGCATAATCGTTGCTCCACTTAATTTTCAGATTCCCCCATCTCTTGCTAGTGTACTCGTATCTTTCAGATGGGGATCAGAACTGCACAAAGTACTGAAGCTGGAGCTTAATGTTTTGTTTTGTGTGCCGTAACCCCTCTGCTCTTTTATTCTGTGCCCCGGCTAATGAAAGCAAGCATCTAATTTGCCCTCGTAGCCACTCCATCTACCTATGCTTTTGATTGATTCATTGAAAGCATGGAAACAGGCCTTCCAGGTGGAGTCTGCACTGACCATTCATCGCCCGATACACCAGTTAGGTTCTGAGGTACAGCAAAAGCTTTGTTTTGCATGCTACGCAAGCAGACGAGATATACCATACATTGATGCAATCAGTTCAGTCTCAAGTACAATAGTTAGAGCAAAAGGAAGATACAGAGTGCAGAACATAGCACATCAGTTCCATAGACAAAGTTCAATGTTGCAAATGAGGTTGAGATGAATCAGACCTTACCTTAGATTATGGAAGGACAGTTCCAAAAGCCTGAAAATTGAGCAGAAGTTCTTTGTAAATGGCATGTCCAACTTTCATGCCCTAATTCACAACCTTTTTTTGGACATTTTTCATCATGCTAAAAAAAAAACACCCCGACCTACTTGATGCCACGAGTACCTACGACTAACATCACGGCCTGCTACGGCCTACCTACAACCTCCTACGACCTCCAACGACCTCCTACGACCTCGTGGCGACCATGCTGCGAGTATGAGTCAAGGGCAAACTCGGCAGAGGTCGTGAATTTGGTCGTGAAAGTGGGACAGGCCCTTTATCTCCCTTTCTTGTCCAATCCCAACACAATTTGCAGAGGCCAATTAACCTACAAACCGACGTTTCTTTGGGACGTGGGAGGAAACTGGAGCACCCAAATAAAACCCATGCGGTCAGAGGGAGAATGCGGAAACTCCACACACATCGCATCCAAGGTCAGGATTGAACCCGGGCTCATCATATTTTTCAGAATTAAACTCCATCTGTCACTTTCATGACCCATCTTCACAACTCATCAATATCACTCTGTGGACCAAGTCTATCCTTCTCATTAATCTTCCCACCTACATTCACATCCGCATTATTAATGTGCGTAACACACACAGCAAAGCTGGCAGCACCAACCCCTGTAATATGTGACTGGTCATTGGCTCCCAATCACACTAACAGCCTTCCCAACATCACCGTTGGCCTCCTATCAAAGAGCCAATATTGGATCCAATTTACCAAGTTGCCCTGGATCCCAGAAGCCTTTACCTTTTTGACCCACATGGGGCCCTGTCATAGGCCTTACTGGAGACCATGTAGACTATTCCAACTGCACCCCACTCATTAATACATTTTGTTACTTTTTTTAATCAATAAAATTAGTCAGAAATGATCTTCCCTTAATATAGTTATGGTGGCTATCCTAAATTAATCTCTGTCTCTCCAAGTGCAGATTAATCCGATCTCTTGGAATGTTTTTCCCAATAATTTCCCTACCATTGATGTAAGACTCACTGGTATTTAAGGACAAGGCTTATGCTGCTACCTCTCTTGCATAAAGGTTCCTCATGTGCTGTCCCCGCATCATCTGGCACCTCTTTGGTATCCAGAGAACCGGATATTTTCTCAGAGCTTTCTCTTCCTTTGCCCCCTGTAGAATCCTGAAATGTATCTCAGGAGGCCCTCGGGATTTATCCACCTTTCAGAGAGCTAAAATCTATTTGACCACCTCCTTTGCAATGGTAATTTGTTCTGAGTTAAACCATCTCCCTCGTCTGAACCTTCTTTTGGTCTGAAGAAGGGGCCTGACCCGAAACGTCACCTAGCGATGCTGCCTGGCCCGCTGGGTTATTCCAGCGCTGTGCCTCTCACCGACTACAATGTCCTTTTCCATACAGAGCGCAGATGAGAAATATTATTTTAAGACCTCTATGCACAGATTGTCCTTAATGAATCCTACGCTTTCCCTGAATGCCCACTTCCCCTTAATAAGCATGTGTGATGATTACTTACAGTCCAAGTGTTTGTAAAAATGTAAGTCTCACATCAGAAGTAAATTATTGAGAATGGTTCAGAATGGCAGGCAGTGACTAGTGGGGTACCGCAAGGCTCAGTGCTGGGACCCCAGCTATTTACAATGTATATTAATGATTTGGACAAGGGAATTAAATGCAACATCTCCAAGTTTGCGGTTGACACGAAGCTGGGGGGCAGTGTTAGCTGTGAGGAGGATGCTAGGAGGCTGCAAGGTGACTTGGATAGGTTGGGTGAGTGGGCAAATGCATGGCAGATGCAGTATAATGTGGATAAATATGAGGTTATCCACTTTGGTGGCAAGAACAGGAAAGGAGACTATTATCTGAACGGTGGCCGATTAGGAAAAGGGGAGATGATGACACCCAACGAGACTTGGGTGTCATGGTACAGCAGTCATTGAAAGTAGGCATGCAGGTGCAGCAGGCAGTGAAGAAAGCGAATGGTATGTTAGCATTCATAGCAAAAGGATTTGAGTATAGGAGCAGGGAGGTTCTACTGCAGTTGTACCACACCTGGAATATTGTGTACAGTTTTGGTCTCCTAATCTGAGGAAAGACATTCTTGCCATAGAGGGAGTACAGAGAAGGTTCACCAGACTGATTCCTGGGATGGCAGGACTTTCATATGAAGAAAGACAGGATAGACTCGGCTTGTACTCGCTAGAATTTAGAAGATTGAGAGGGGATCTTATAGAAACATACAAAATTCTTAAGGGGTTGGACAGGCTAGATGCAGGAAGATTGTTCCCGATGTTGGGGAAGTCCAGAACAAGGGATCACAGTTTAAGGATAAGGGGGAAGTCTTTTAGGACCGAGATAAGAAAAACATTTTTCACACAGAGAGTGGAGAATCTGTGGAATTCTCTGCCACAGAAGGTAGTTGAGGCCAGTTCATTGGCTATATTTAAGAGGGAGTTCGATGTGGCCCTTGTGGCTAAAGGGATCAGGGGGTATGGAGAGAAGGCAGGTACAGGATACTGAGTTGGATGATCAGCCATGATCATATTGAATGGCGGTGCAGGCTCGAAGGGCCGAATGGCCTACTCCTGCACCTATTTTCTATGTTTCTATCTGAACAATAATAGTAAATGCTAGCAGCCCGCTAGATTGGCTAGTGGTTACCATTTATTTATTCTCTCCACAAAGTGCAAAGAGACCAGCTGAATATTTCAGCCAAGCTCCATTTGGTGGCAAAGGAATTTCATTGCCAACAACACCTAACCGTTCATTTTCACATCAAACGTTTACCCCCTCATGGTGAAAGTAATAGAGCTGTTGTCAACTTTCTCCAAACTCTGCAGTTTCACAATCACTGCCAATCTTCTGCCATTTAAACGTCTTTCCACACAGATAATGGGAATCGAGAACCAGAGGACAAAGGTTTAAGGTGAGAGAGGAAAGATGTAAAGGAACCTGAAGGACAATCAAGTGTTTTACACAATGGGTGGTGGGTGTGTGGAACAAGCTGCCAGATGGAGGAGGTGATTGAGGCAGAGACTAACACAACATTTAAGAAACATTTAGACAGGTACATGGGTAGGATAGGTTTAGAAGGATATGGGCCAAATGCAGGCAGGTGGGACTAGTGCAGATAGGGCATGTTGGTCGGTGTGGGCACGTTGGGCTGAAGGGCCTGTTTCCACACTGCGTGACTCTCTGTCAATCTGTGTGATGATTGCTGCAACCTGTTAAGGTAAACTATCTTTGAAACACTTGCTAAAATAATTTCCCCAGAAACCCAGACTGGTTATATATTCAACAACTGTGTAATTTAATTAACTTTGTTGAGTATCTTATTAGCTGCAGGTCATAGTCCATGATGAAAGATGCGTTGAGTTAGAACTGAAGTGTTTATTGTTCTCACATAATGTCAATTATAAGTATTGAGGGATTCGATCACAAAATCCTTTGGAACTGCTCTGCTGTGCAATTGGACCATTGTTGAATGAGCAGCAAAAAGGAGGGCAGCTGGAGAAACAGCTGGGAGAGGCAGCATCTGTGGAGGATGGTGGACAGTCGATGATTTGAGTTGAGTGCTTTAGTTCAGTTTAGTGTGTTATTGTCACGCGTACCGAGGTACCGTGAAAAGCTTTCTTAGCGCGTGCTATCCAGTCAGTCCAAAAGACTACACGTGTTTACATTCGAGATGTCCACAGTGACACAGGACCCTGCAGATGCTGGAATCTCAAGAAATACAATAAAACCTGCCCTGTGTTTGTCGAGGCCATTTGGATCTTTGGTTGCCAGCCATTTTAATTCCCCTCCATTTCCCCACTGTCCTTGGTCTCCTCCACTGCCAAGGTGAGGCCAAACACAAACTAGAGGGTACCCTGGGTAGTCTACCACCCAATGGCATGAGCCTTGGATTCTCCAAGTTTAGGTGACCCTGTACCCCCTCTGTCTCTTTCTCTCTGCTCTTTTTACCCTGGTGCCTCCTCTCACCCCCTTCCCACCTTATCTCCCAAGACCCTGTTTCTTTTTTCTTCTCACCCACACACTCCTCCCATTGGATCTCAGTTCCCTCCCCTCCCCCCTCACTGCTCTCCTCTCCCCCCATTTCTCTCCTCCCCCCCCCACCCACTGTCCTCTCCTCCCCTCCCCTCCCCATTGCTCTCCCCTCCCCCAATGCACCAAGATGTAATAATCAGATGTTGGTGGGTAAAAATGGTTCTTCCTCCAGCCCCATGACATTGGATGATTTTTTAATTTCAAAATAGACTTTATTCAGGTAATAAATATATACAATACATGGACCGTGCGAAAAGATACATCCGACATTTTCAGAGGTTATACAAATTGTTCAATATAGTCTATATACATTGCTCAAATTTCCCGAATCTGTTACACCCACCCTTGCCACTGGTGTGGGATCCCCTCCCTTATTTTGAGGAGCGTCTCCACTACACCCTGCCCCCCATGTCCAGCAGCGGAAGGACACTCTACAGTTCACCGCTCTCAGCCCATGTGAAGCCCAGTGCTCTATCCCAGTCCCTCTATACATTCTCATCGTCACCCGAATAACCATGACAAAGGGATTGCAAGATACTCCTGACCAGAGGGTGTTCCAGTGGAGAGGTGCTCCATTATCAAACCCTGTTGCCAAACCTGTACACTCTATTTACCTTCTATAATTTTAACTGCCGCATTCATCTAGTTGAAGCAAGCCACAAAGTGCTTGAGAAACTCAGCAGGTCAGGCAGCATCTGTGGAGAGAAATGGATGGGCGGTCTTTCAGGTCAGGACAGAAGAAGGGTCCTGACCTGAAACGTCCCTAGTCCAATCCCCACACAAACGCTGCCTGACCCGCTGAGTGCCTCCAGCACTGTCTGTTTTGCTCAGGTTTCCAGCGTCTGCAGTGTGTTGTGCCTGGGTTCCCCGTCTAGTCGGACACGTCTACGCGCCAGGACAATGTGCTGCCCCACTGGCTGCCTCCCTTGGATCCCCTCCCACTCACCCCATACCAGTGTGTCTTCCACTTCCATGAGGGTCTTCGACAAAGGCAGTGTTGATGTGGAGGTGCAGCAGGGCTTGAATTGTCCGCATTGCCGTCCAGCCCGGTCTCCCACCTCATGGTCGCACAGTAATTTGGCACCTGTTGTGTGTGAAACCCAGGCCAGCCAACAGCTCTGGAAATGTGTGCATGAATCTAGGTGAACCTTCCTTTCCGACATGCATTCTGTCTCGAAGATAGACTTGAGAGTCAGGGGAAGAAGGGTCTTCACCCGAAATGTCACACATTCCTTCTCTCCAGAGATGTTGCCTGTCCCGCTGAGTTAAAGCCCTGTCCCACGGTACGAGTTCATTCCAAGAGCTCTCCCGCGTGTGCCCTGATTCGAACTGGGAGATTTACGTTAATGGCCACTCGTCATGGTACTCGAGGCTCTCGTGGACATTTTTCAACATGTTGAAAAATCTTCACGAGTCTTCCCGAGCTCACCTGCCGTTAGCGAGTCTTCCCGAGTACCTGCCGTTAGCGTTACGAGCCGCTAAGAGACGTCCCCGAGCTCCGACGTACCCGCTACGTTCATTCTCTGTGCTTACCACGAGTTTGATTTTATTTAAACTCGGGAGAGCTCTTGGAATGAACTCGTACCATGGGACAGGGCTATTACTCCAGCATTTTGTGTCTATCTTCGGAATAAGCCGGCATCTGCAGTTCCTCCCTTCACATTTTCTCTCGTTCACTTTGCATTATCCCTCGTTTTGATTTCCTCTTCTCAACCTCGCAGATACCTGGCTATCCGATACCCCCTGCGCTCACGGGAACTGCGCACCCCCTGCAACGCCATTACCGTCATGGTGGCCATATGGGGTCTTTCCATCGTCTGTGCCGGCCCCTACCTGAGCTACTACGACCTCATCCCCTACGAATGGTTCCACATCTGCATGCCGGCATGGCAGGAGCCAAAGAGAAAGATCATGGACACATCCACATTCATATTTGGATATATCGTCCCTGTGGCCATTATAGGCCTGTCTTATGCCAGGACCATCAAGTTCCTCTGGACTGCTGTAGACCCAATAGAATATATATCTGAGTCCAAGAAGGCCAAGAGGAAGGTGACCAAGATGGTCATCATAGTGACCGTGCTGTTCTGTCTGTGCTGGCTCCCTCACCACGTCCTGATCCTGTGCTTCCACTATGGACATTTCCCCTTCAACCGGGCCACCTACGCCTTCAGGCTCCTGTCTCACTGCATGGCCTACGTCAACTCCTGCCTCAACCCCATCGTCTATGCCCTGGTCTCCAAGCACTTCCGCAAAGGCTTCAAGAAGGTGTTCACCTGCCTGCTGAGCAAGAAGGGGACGAATAAGGTTCACGTGGTCCACGTGGTCAGCGGATCCACGGACGTCTCGCACCTGAACGATGAGAACGCGCGGCAGCACGGCTGCGAGCTGAGGGACCGGCAGCCCTCCAGGGCCCAGGGAAGAGCCATGACCATCACCATGCCCTGTCGCCAGCCCTCCTGAAGGGAGAACGGCAGCCATTCAGCGACTCTTGCTTTCAGCCCCTCCATCAATTCTGTGTACTTCTTAGTTTTTAGCTTGAGAGATGCAGCATGGGAACAGGCCCTTCGGCCTACCCAGTCCGCACCGACCAGCCATCCCCGCACACTAACGCAACCCTCCAACCAACTAGGGGCCATTTACATTTATACCAAGCCAATTAACCTGCAGATCTGTACGTCTTTGGAGTGTGGAAGGAAACCGAAGACTTCGGAGAAAACGCATGCGGTCACGGGGAGAACGTGCAAACTCCGTACAGACAGCAAGTGCAGTCAGGATCGAACTCAGGTTTCGGCGTTGCAAGGCAGCAACTCTAACTCAACTCTGCGCCACCGTGTCGCACGTGTAATTTCACTGTGTACAGTTCATTTGTTCCTACTTGGTTCTTGTGTGAATTATTATGGTGGAAGAATATTGGTGGCATGTAAGAAACAAGTGAATATTCATTTGTCTACAGGATGTTCCACTAATTGACTACGGCTCATCCCCAGCCCACAATCTCCGCCACCCCAAAAACACAGGCAGTCGAAACACTCATCTGAAGGCTTTCTCCAAGTCACTTATCATTCCAGCAGGGAAAACAATAGGTCTTGGGTGGAAATCTTGGCAATCTCTTTCTAATAGAACTTTTGTTTACTTTAGTTTAGAGATACTGCGCGGATTCAGGCCGATCGGCCCATCTAGTCCGCGCTGACCAGCGATCACCCCATGCACTATCACTATCCTACACAGTAGGGACAATTTACAATTTTTCTGAAGCCAATTAACCTACAAATTTGTATCTCTTTGGAGCGTGGGGGGAAACCGGAGCACCTAGAGAAAACCCACGTGGTCACGGGGAGAACGTAAAAACTCCGTACAAATTGCACCCGAAGTCAGGATCAAACCTTGGTCTCCGGTGTTGTAAGGCAGCAACTCTACTGCTGCACCACCTTGCTGCCCCAACTGTGCAAACCCATTCATTTATTAAACTGCTGCTGTTTCACAAGAGTAATTCAAATTGTGAAATAAACGTTGCCCATCCAAGGGAAGTTCACATCCCATGACTTCATAAATTAGATGAAACATTTTTCATAATTTCCTGTTTTTAGTGCTTCAGGTATAAATGCTACTGCGAAAACCAACTTACAAGCCAGCATTGGCTGTGTATAGTTAACCAGGAGAAAGTTAGGAAAGAGCCAGTGGAATGTCAAAAACTAATGTACACATAGGGCGCAGCAGACTTGACGGGCCGAGTGGCCTAATTCTGCTGCTATGTCTATGCGTTCTGGTTAATGAAGTACTGTGGAGTGTAGTGCCTGAGACGTACGCAAAGTCTCACAAACCGCGAAGAGTTCAACAATCCATTTTAGTAATACTGCTTGAAGCACAAACATTGTCAGTCTGAAGAGGGGTCTCGACCCGAAACGTCATCCATTCTTTCTCTCCAGAGAAGCTGCCTGTCCAGCTGAGTTACTCCTCCATTTTGTGTCTATCTTCCATTGACAACGTTGTTTGTTTTCTTTTGGAAGCGGTCTCATGGTGGGCTGTGTGTGAGTGCCACGATTAGGGACATCCATGCAGAAAGGCACCACACCTCACTACCGGTGGGTTCGAGAGTCGGCCCTGATCCCCTGCTCGGATGTATGGAATGGGTTCACATCTACAGACACGGAGCCTAGACTGACACACATTCTTAGCGTGGTGGAGTCTCTGAGAAGTTACCAATGGAGTAAAGGGCCTGTCCCACGAGCATGCGACCTGCATGCGGCAAGCGCGACCAAAACGGAAGTGGGGGCCGCGTGGAGGTCGGGTGAGTGGAGCGAAGTTGGAGTGAAGTCTGTGGTAAGTTCGTAAGGACCGAGAGGGACACAGAGGCACACACAGAGAGGGGCATACAGAGAGGGGCACGGAGGCACACACAGAGAGGGACACGGAGGCACACACACAGAGGGACACGGAGGCACACACAGAGAGGGGCACACAGAGAGGGGCACGGACGCACACACAGAGAGGGACATGGAGGCACACACACACAGAGGGACAGAGAGGGGCACGGAGGCACACAGAGAGAGGCACACACACAGAGGGACACGGAGGCACATAGAGAGGGACACACAGGCACGCAGAGAGGTTCACGGAAGCATGATGTCGAGGCAGTGCGTGCGGTGTCAAGGCAGCTGCGGGTCGACAGGCCGTTATCGCGCGGAATTTTTGAACACAGTCAGTTTTTCGGAGCCCCGCGCGATGTCGGGACCAGCTCCGCAGAACTCCATACGGCTCCGGCAATCGAAGTGGGACCGGCCCCGCGAGGCCGTACGGCTCAAACGACCACGTTAGGTCGTGCTTGCCGCATGGAGTCGCATGCTGGTGGGACAGGCCCTGTAACACGGGCCAAGGGCTCAGAGGAGATTTCCAGCGAGCATCATGTGTGCAAGACTGCAGAGGGAAGCTGCTGCATTGTTATGGAAAGGCCTTTGGGATTCACAATTTGCGTGTTTTCAATTGAAGATCAATTTGGCAAACTCTTGGGAAATGACAAAGTTGGACGTTGAATAGGAATGGTGCATGAAGGAACTGCAGATGCTGGTTTACACCAAAAATAAACACAAAATGCTGGATTTACTCAGCGGGACAGGCAGCATCACTGGAGAATGCTTTTCCTTTGCCTATTCCCATACTTATTCCTTTTCTCCTGAGACGCTGCCTGACTCGTCGATTTAATCCAGCAGTCTGTGTATAACTCTTTGAATAGGAATCATAGAATCATAGAAAATAGGTGCAGGAGTAGGCCATTCGCCCCTTCGAGCCTGCACCGCCATTCAATATGATCATGGCTGATCATCCAACTCAGTATCTGTACCTGCCTTCTCTCCATACCCCCTGATCCCTTTAGCCACTAGGGCCACATCTAACTCCCTCTTAAATATAGCCAATGAACTGGCCTCAACTACCTTCTGTGGCAGAGAATTCCACAGACTCACCACTCTCTGTGTGAAAAAGGATCTTCTCATCACGGTCCTAAAAGACTTCCCCCTTATCCTTAAACTGCGACCCCTTGTTCTGGAGTTCCCCAACATCGGGAACAATCTTCCTGCATCTAGCCTGTCCAATCCCTTAAGAATTTTGTAAGTCTCTATAAGATCCCCCCTCAATCTCCTAAATTCCACTTTAGTATTGGTATTGGTACTGGTACTGGGTTATTATTGTCACATAGACCAATATACAGGGAAAAACTCTGTTTACTGATAACTACAGAGAATGTGCAGATTGAAGCAAAACTTCTCCTGTGAAAAATGGTCTTTTCATTAGGAAAGATAATGAGTCCCGACGCATAACGTCACCCATCCTTTTTCTCCAGAGATGTTGCCTGACCTGCCGAGTTACGCCAGCACCTTGTATCTATCTACAGTAGAAATCAACACCAGTACCTTCCTACACAGGAAAGATAATATTTAATTCTTGAACATTATCTTTCCAGAGCAAATTGCTGTCTCCATTATCCACACCACACAGCGTTATTGTGATTGATTATTACTATTCCTTCTGGGAAGAAAAAAACCCATTTTCAATAGGTTCGCAATAAGTTTATCACGGCACAAATCTAGCTTAAACAAAACATGTTGGACGCCAAATGGTGTTGGACGCCAAATGCTGGAGTAACTCAGCGGGACAGGCGGCATCTCTGGAGAGAAGGAACGGGTGATGTTTCGGGTCAGACTGAACAAGGGTCTCGACCTGAAACGTCACCCATTCCTAATCCAGAGATGCTGCCTGTCCCACTGAGTTACTCCAGCATTTTGTGTCTTTGGTTTAAATCAGCATCTGCACTTCCTTCCTGCAACTTGAAGAATGAAGTGACATTAAACTATTTGCAGCTCACTCAGTCAAAACAATTTAGCCCCCTTCCCGTTTGTTCTTTACTTCAAGTTCATCATATCTGCATATCATTGCGAAGCTCAGAGACGAGGTGGGGGCTGAGATTCTGTCCATGTTTTTTTAAATTATTTCCACTTTCCTCAGGCTGTCATAATAACCCCACTAATTATTCCCAGCTAACGAGATATTTGCGGAATCAGCTAAGATTGAACTTCCAGGCATCATCAGCCAGTGTTCCCTCAACTCGCTTAACGCTTTCAATACAATTCTCCCTATCGCTGAGTTCTGCCAACACATGTTCATCGAGTGTGATGAGAATGCGGTATCACAGAGATAGCGAGGAGAGGAAAGAACAAAATACAGGACTAAGGATACATTTATTTCCACGTGGATGCACTAGTCACCCCGATAACAGATCTAACCAGCCTGAACCTCTGTCATAGACACAAAGCTGGAGTAACTCAGCTGATCAGACAGCATCTCTGGAGAAAAAGAATAGGTGACGTTTTGGGTCGAGCTCCTTCTTCAGACTGGTGATTGTTTTTTATTACCATGTGACAGGATCATGGTTCAATGGTTCTTTATTGTCACGCACAGTGAAATTGTACGGTACTGAACTGGCCAAATGATTCCTGAACTTCAATCAACATGCAAAACCAGGGGACTTGATTCGTTCCATATTGTTGACATTCAAATGTATTTCATATTGTATTTAGCTATAATGAGTGGCTGAAAACATGGTGATATTTATGTATTATTTATTGTTTCCCTATAATGCATTAATATTTTAACGTGGCTTGCCTTTGTCTTTCTGTAAATATCAATGATTTTGTGCTTTAAATGTGAGTTGTCGCGTTACATTTTCGGGAATTGTGTTAGTAACTAGTATGAATACAATGTCGATTTGTGGATATTTTATCACTTGTAAGGTATTGTGGGACTGCTAATAAATGATATTTATTGTAGAGCAATCCTCTGTAATCCATTCTGTGTGCAGGTGTTCTTTTACCAATGTGCTTAAGAAATCATTGTGGGCCTCCTTGCCATGCTGGAGGGAGCATCATGTTTGCTGGAAAGGTTTACATTTGATGGGTATTCTCAAAGTGATCCATAATGTAAAGGGTGAGGAATGGTAAAAGAACAATCCACGTTTCCCCCCCCCCCCCCCCGATCCCACAAGAGTTCTTTCATCCTTGTGTCCTTGTTTCCTCAACTTCAGTTGTAAATAAAAATCCCCTTTGTTTTCTCATGTTTCCATGACCTCTTCTCTCCCTCTCACTAATGTCCAGTTACATTAGGTCATATCACTCTGTTTTTCACTTAAACCAAATGTAATCGCTCCGTCATCAGGCCTCTGCCTGCACCTGCCAAGTCTTAACTCTCTGGTCTTCCCTTCCCAAAACACATTCCTCATTAAAATGGTCTGAATAGCTAATTCATCAGGCTTAGGTTTAGTTTTAGGTCTAGGTTTATTATTCTCACATGTATCGAGGTACAGTGAAAAACTTTGCCTTGCATGCTATCCAAACAGATCAGATATACCATACTTAAACACATTCAGTTCAAACTCAAGTACAACAGATAGAGCAAAGAGGTAGATACAGGGTGCAGAATATAGTTCGCAGTATTGTGGTGCATTAGTTGCTTGGAATGTCTTCAGTGAGGTAGAGGTGAATCGGACAGTACCCCAGCTCATGGAAGGATCGTTCAGTAACCCGATAACGGAGGGGGAGTAGCTGTTCCTGAATCTGGTGGTGCGTTCTTTCAAGCTTCTGTACCTTCTGCCGACCTGGAGCAGGGGGAAGCAGGAATGGCCAGGATGGGACAAGTCTTTGATTATGTTTGCTGCTTTTGGAGGCAGCGTGTAGATAGAGTCAGTGGTGGGAAGTCTGGCTTGGGTGATGGTCTGAGCCTTCGGCAATTTCTTGCAGTCTTGGACAGAGCTGTTCCCAAACCAAGCTGTGATGCAAACTGATAGCATATCTTCTATGATGCATCTGCAGAGGTTTGTAAGAGTCACTGGAGACATGCTGAATTCCCTCAGTCTCCTCAGGAAGTAGAGGCATCATTGACTGTCGCATCAAGGTAGTTGGTCCACAACAGATCATCGGTAATATTAACAGCAAGGAACTTGAAGCTCTTGACCAATTCCACTTCTGCACAGTCACCAGACAAACAGAATTACTCCATCATGCTCCCCAAAGTCAAAGGTAGACAAAATTGCTGGAGAAACTCAGCGGGTGGGGCAGCATCTATGGAGCGAAGGAAATAGGCAACGTTTCGGGCCGAAAACCCTTCTTCAGACTGATGCAGGGTGGGGGCGGGAAGAAGAAAGGAAAAAGGAGGAGGAGGTGCCCGAGGGCTGAGGGAGAGCTAGGAAGGGGAGGAGACAGCAAGGGCTACCGGAAATTGGAGAATTCAATGTTCAGGCCACCAGGTTGTATACTGCCTAAGCCGAATATGAGGTGCTGCTCCTCCAGTTTCCGATGGTGCTCACTCTGGCCATGGAGGAGGCCCAGGACAGAAAGGTAGGATTCGGAGTGGGAGGGGGAGTTGAGGTGCTGAGCCACAGGGAGATCAGGTTGGTTAATGCGAACCGAGCGGAGGTGTTCGGCGAAATGATCGCCAAGCCTATGCTTGGTCTTACCGATGTAGATCAGCTGACATCTAGAGCAGCGGATGCAATAGATGAGGTTGGAGGAGATGCAGGTGGACCTCTGTCGCACCTGGAACGACTGCTTGGGTCCTTGAATGGAGTCAACTGGGGAGGTAAAGCGACACGTGTAGCATCTCCTGCGGTTGCAAGGAAAGTGCCCGGGGAGGGGGTGGTGCGGGTGGGAAGGGAAGAATTGACCAGGGAGTTACGGAGGGAGCGGTCTTTGTGGAAAGCGGATGGGGGGGAGATGGGAAGCTGTGGCGAGTGGAGGGGTCACGTTGGAGGTGGCGAACATGACGGAGGACTATGTGTTGTATGTGACGGCTAGTGGGGTGGAAGGTGAGGACTTGGGGACTCTGCCCTTGTTCCGAGTGGGGGGATGGGGAGAGAGAGCAGTGTTGCAGGGTATTGAAGAGACCCTGGTGAGAGCCTCATCTATGGTAGGGGAGGGGAACCCCCGTTCCCGGAAGAATTAGGACATTTCCGATGCCCTGGTGTGGAACACCTCATCCTGGGAGCAGATGCGGCATAGACGGAGGAATTGGGAATAGGGGATGGAGTCCTTACAGGAAGCAGGGTGGGAGGAAGAGTAGTCTAGATAACCGTGGGGGTCAGCAGCACCTCATATTCCATACATCGGTGAGACCAAGTGTAGGCTTGGCGATCGTTTTGCTGAACGCCTCCACTCGGTCCGCATTAACCAAACTGATCTCCCTGTGGCTCAGCACTTTAACTCCCCGTCCCATTCCGAATCCAACCTTTCTGGCCTGGGCCTCCTCCATTGCCAGAGTGAGCAACACCAGAAATTGGAGGAGCAGCAGCTCATATTCCGCTTGGGCATTCTGCATCCCAGTGGCCTGAACATTGACTTCTCCAATTTCCAGTAGCCCTTGCTGTCTCCTCCCCTTCTCAGCTCTCCCTCAGCCCTCTGGCTCCTCCTCTTCCTTTCTTCTTCCCGCCCCCCCCCCCCCCTCCATGCATCAGTCCGAAGAAGGGTTTCGGCCCGAAACGTTGCCTATTTCCTTCGCTCCGTAGATGCTGCCTCCCCCGCTGAGTTTTTACGGCAATTTTGTCTACCTTCGATTTTCGAGCATCTGCAGTTCCTTTTTGAACATCCCAAAGTCAATTAGTAGTCTGAAGAAGGGTCTCATCCCGAACGTCACCCATTCCTTCTCTCCAGAGATGCTGCCTGTCCCGCTGAGTTACTCCAGCATTTTGTGTCTACCTTCGGTCAATAATTAGTTACTTTGCCTGTCTAATATTGAGGGAGAGGTATTGTCCTGACACCGTGTCACTAAGTTCTCCTTTCTGTACGCTGTCTCGTTATTGTTCCCGATTCGGACCACAACAGTGTCGTCATCCGTAAACCTGTAGATGGAGTTAGAGCTGAATTTGGTTGTGCGTGTAAAGGCAACAATAGTAAAGGGACTGAGAAGGCATCCTGGTGGGGCACTGGTGTTAAGAGTTATCGTGGAGGAGTTGTTATCACCTATCCTCACTGATTGAGGACTGAGGGTCGGAAAGTCGAGGATCCAGAGGGAGAAGGGGGTGGGGGGGGGGGGGGGGGGGAGCTGATTCCCTGGTCCTGTGGTTTGGAGATGGGATTATGGTGTTGAAGGCAGAGCTTGTAAATTGGATGGCTCATAACCATATTAGAATTTTCGTAACTTGCCTACGTTAGGGTCACACACTTATAGTGATACAAATCCAAGCTGATCATTAAAACTGCAGATTATTTCCCATGCGTTCAGGTAATGCATTTTACAGACCCTGGTGTGTCTGTGTGGGCGGCTCAGCAGCAAAGTCACATCTATAAACACGATTTATTCTATGAGGAATTAACTCCAGCAAAGGGTTTGTTTATGTTTCTCTGGTGACAGTCCCACATTAACTGAGCCTTACAGAGCCATGTGCACCCACAGGGAAATGTAGAGATGACAGTAATACTTAGTAATTGTGAAACAAATTGAACATCTCAGCGTGGGTTTCAATTTTATTTAAGTAATGAAAGCACATAATGATTTTGATTTTTAATACCAAACTTCTTTCTACCTATGTTATTGATACTGTTGGCAGACACAAAGTGCTGGAGTAACTCAGCGGGTCAGGCAGCATTTCTGGAGTACAGCATAAAAGGATGGGTGACGTTTCGTGTCGGAACCCTACTTCAGACCCTGTCTGTCTATCTTAGCTGTATCCCAGCATCTGCAGTTCCTTTCCGCACACTCATTCATACCGTTATACGCCACCACCTTTGGCAGACCGCCTTCCCTCACCGGTATATGCTGAGCACTGTGGCACAGCTGGTAGAGACCCAGCTTCGATCTGACATCGGGTGCTGTTTGTGTGGAGTTTGCACGTTCTCCCTGTGATTGCGTGGGTTTTCTCCAAGTGCTCCGGTTTCCTCCCACATCCCAAACACATAGAAACATAGAAATTAGGTGCAGGAGTAGGCCATTCGGCCCTTCGAGCCTGCACTGCCATTCAATATGATCATGGCTGATCATCCAACTCAGTATCCCGTACCTGCCTTCTCTCCATACCCCCTGATCCCCTTAGCCACAAGGGCCACATCTAACTCCCTCTTAAATATAGCCAATGAACTGGCCTCAACTACCCTCTGTGGCAGAGAGTTCCAGAGACTCACCACTCTCTGTGTGAAAAAAGTCTTTCTCATCTCGGTCTTAAAGGATTTCCCCCTTATCCTTAAGCTGTGACCCCTTGTCCTGGACTTCCCCAACATCGGGAACAATCTTCCTGCATCTAGCCTGTCCAACCCCTTAAGAATTTTGTAAGTTTCTATAAGATCCCCCCTCAATCTTCTAAATTCTAGCAAGTACAAGCCGAGTCTATCCAGTCTTTCTTCATATGAAATTCCTGACATCCCAGGAATCAGTCTGGTGAACCTTCTCTGCACTCTCTCTATGTCAATAATATCCTTCCTCAGATTTGGAGACCAAAACTGTACGCAATACTCTAGGTGTGGGCTCACCAAGACCCTACACAACTGAAGTAGAACCTCCCTGCTCCTATACTCAAATCCTTTTGCTATGAATGCTAACATACCATTCGCTTTTTTCACTGCCTGCTGCACCTGCATGACTACTTTTTATGACTGGTGTACCATGACACCCAGGTCTCGCTGCATTTCCCCTTTTCCTAATCGGCCACCATTTAGATAATAGTCTGCTTTCCTGTTTTTGCAAGTGGATAACCTCACATTTATCCACATTATACTGCATCTGCCAAACATTTGCCCACTCACTCAGCCTATCCAAGTCACCTTGCAGTCTCCTAGCATCCTCCTCACAGCTAACACTGCCCCCCAGCTTAGTGTCATCCGCAAACTTGGAGATATTGCCTTCAATTCCCTCATCCAGATCATTAATATATATTGTAAATAGCTGGGGTCCCAACACTGAGCCTTGTGGTACCCTACTAGTCACTGCCTACCATTGTGAAAAGGACCCGTTTACTCCTACTCTTTGCTTCCTGTTTGCCAGCCAGTTCTCTATCCACGTCAATACTGAACCCCCAATGCCATATGCTTTAAGTTTGTATAATAATCTCTTATGTGGGACCTTGTCGAAAGCCTTCTGGAAGTCCAGATATACCACATCCACTGGTTCTCCCCTATCCACGCTACTAGTTACATCCTCGAAAAATTCCACAAGATTCGTCAGACATGATTTACCTTTCGTAAATCCATGCTGACTTTGTCCAATGATTTCACCACTTTCCAAATGTGCTGCTATCCCATCTTTAATAACTGACTAGCAGTTTCCCCACTACCAATGTTAGACTAACTGGTCTGTAATTCCCCGTTTTCTCTCTCCCTCCCTTCTTAAAAATAGGGGTTACATTTGCTACCCGCCAATCCTCAGGAACTACTCCAGAATCTAAAGAGTCTTGAAAGATTATCACTAATGCATCCACTATTTCCGGAGCTACTTCCTTAAGTACTCTGGGATGCAGCCTATCTGGCCCTGGGGATTTATCGGCCTTTGATCCATTCAATTTACCTAACACCACTTCCCGACTAACCTGGATTTCACTTAATTCCTCCTTTGACCCGCGGTCCCCTGCTATTTCCGGCAGATTATTTATGTCTTCCTTAGTGAAGACGGAACCAAAGTAGTTATTCAATTGGTCTGCCATATCCTTGTTCCCCATGATCAATTCACCAGTTTGTGACTGCAAGGGACCTACATTTGTTTTAACTAATCTCTTTCTCTTCACATATCTATAAAAACTTTTGCAGTCAGTTTTTATGTTCCCTGCCAGTTTTCTTTCATAATCTATTTTTCCTTTCCTAATTAAGCCCTTTGTCCTCCTCTGCTGGTCTCTGAATTTCTCCCAGTCCTCTGGT